>BEGY01000035.1:113617-132934 GCA_002335675.1 Chlamydomonas eustigma | reverse complement strand
GCAGCTAATGACATAGTAACTAGCACTGACCTGCTGGTGGCAGCTATGACATAGTAAATAGCACTGACCTGCTGGGTGCAGCTAATGACATAGTAAGTAGCACTGACCTGCTGGGTGCAGCTAATGACATAGTAACTAGCACTGACCTGCTGGGTGCAGCTAATGACATAGTAACTAGCGCTGACCTGCTGGGTGCAGCTAATGACATAGTAACTAGCACTGACCTGCTGGGTGCAGCTAGTGACATAGTAAATAGCACTGACCTGCTGGGTGCAGCTAATGACATATTAGTAAATAGCACTGACCTGGGTGCAGCTAATGACATATTAGTAAATAGCACTGACCTGGGTGCAGCTAATGACATAGTAAATAGCACTGACCTGGGTGCAGCTAATGACATAGTAAATAGCACTTACCTGCTGGTTGCAGCTAATGACATATTAGTAAATAGCACTTACCTGGGTGCAGCTAATTACATAGTAAATAGCACTGACCTGGGTGTCCTGGGTGCAGCTAATGACATAGTAAATAGCACTGACCTGGGTGCAGCTAGTGCAGCTATATATATATATATATATATATATATATAGCCATAACCATAACCATATACACCATCTTCTGCACCGTCATGTGTCCATATCATGAGACATGATGTACACCTTCCATGATGACAGATGTACACCTTCCATGATGACAGATGTACATCAAGAAATGACATGTTATTATTCCTTTCATCGTTCTCACAGCAGTAAGCCTGTTACCTCTTTTCAGACATCCAAATTAGGCAGTAAGAACTAAGTGCTTGCAGGTGTTTTTAATCAATTTTTACATTTGATGCTGTGTACCTGCTGCTTACTGCGAAATAGCAGAGGGGAAAGATCATAACAGCAGCGCAACAGGACCATCAGGTGTACAAACTTCAGGGAACTCTCCTCAGACAAGAACCTTGACATTTTCTCTTCCACAAGAAAGAATTCAAGCTCAAAATTCAAGCTCTTCGTCAGCGCATAGGCACGCTGCTGGCAGTAGGTAAGGGCTTGCTGCTAGCGGCTGGCAATGGTTTAAATGATGTTAAACCCTTAACCCTAAAACTCAAACTTCACAGGTCACATCCAACAGAGTCCTCATTTCAAAGAGGGAGCAAGCTGCTCCGACTATATCAAGTGCTATCTCCTGCTCTTGTGACAAGAGGATGTATGTTTGGAAGCAAACTGTCACTTCAAGAAGATTGGATTTGTGTGGATGAGCCATACTTCAACGCTCCTGGTATGATTGAGATCTGCATTGCTGTTTCATTCACAACTTGTGTGTAGAATCTGTCTTGACTGATGATCTCTTATGGCACTACACTGCGACTAGTCCTGGGGAATCTGTCTTGACTGATGATCTCTTATGGCACTACACTGTGACTAGTCCTGGGGAATCTGTCTTGACTGATGATCTCTTATGGCACTACACTGCGACTAGTCCTGGGGAATCTGTCTTGACTGATGATCTCTTATGGCACTACACTGCGACTAGTCCTGGGGAATCTGTCTTGACTGATGATCTCTTATGGCACTACACTGCGACTAGTCCTGGGGAATCTGTCTTGACTGATGATCTATGGTACACTGCAACTAGTAGTCCAGTAATGACTTCCATACGTATTTGATTATTGATCAAGGAGCTATTTACTTGTATTGGCACTATCACTACAACTCCTGGAAGTAGCATTACTGCTTTCAAAGCTTTGTAACGACGACTGCAGCCATGTAAGATTACCTGCTAGGGCTTAGTGTTGTATTGTATAAACCCTAAACCCTAAACCCTAGTGTTGTATTCACGCTAACCTAACTTCTGCTCTATGCTGTTGTTTGCCGGCCAGGTTTGAGCAATTCAAGATTCAATCCAGAGGATTCTTTCAGCGCCAGGGCTGAGGTGTCATTGGTGACCACCGTGTTCTGCCAGGTGGAGGGTGGGAAGCACTACGCTGCTTGGCACCGCAAAGATGCATTGGAGCTAAGCCGAGAGCTGGCAGCTGTGATGAGGAGCATCTTGAGACAGGTGAACAATTGCGATGTTTACTGAGCTAGTATGAAGATTTGCTTCATGTGATGAGCTAATACGATGATCTGCTATATGTCATAAGCAAAACCAACAGGGTTGCCATTGTCTGGAAGGTATATCATCTTATCATGCAACCGTTGGTTTTGCTGCATAGCTTAACAAACAGTAATCTAGAGGCCAGTATTGCTGCCTATATTGAGGTTGGGCCTAGCTTTTAACACATCAGTGACAAATTTTTCTGCTGACGGTCCCTATAAGATGTATGGTTTGTATTCTTCTTGTCCTTCTAATACCTGTTGACTGTCACTCATCATCTCCCGTTGTCTCTCACTCATTACCTGTTGACTCTCTCTCAACACCTGTTGTATTAAATCATTACTTGTTGATGCAATCTTCAGATCAGCGGAAGTTACTTTGTGCGCCAACAGGACGGAGACCTGAAGTATATGACTACATTCGCGCATGCTGAGGTAGGACGCGTTATGGCCTGCCGCTTTGTTGTGCATGTCCTACATATGTGCGCCCGGCCCTTTCCCTTATTTATGGTAAATGCCTGCTAATCTTGTTGTCCAGCTAGTCCAGCCTTTTGGCCCTAAGGTGATGTAGGACAGGTCAAACCAATGGTTTGCATTGTTGTGATGAGTCGACCTATCTTGCAAAAACTTAAAGTAATGTCTCTTGATCCTACTTTTCAGGATGCCCTGTATTTCTGCACCACTGTCCAAGAGTGTGTCATGTACATTGATTGGCCTGACTCAGCACTCAAGACATGGCCTACTGTCCGAGGAGAGGCTAGGCAGCTATTGTTCCGAGGACCAAGGTGATAGTTGCATGACCTGCAAGCAGACTCATCACTCATAATAATTCCTCTTCACATATAATTTAATGGAGATTTCATCATCACGCTTTGCATGGGCTTGCCTCAAGTCTGTGTTCTGTTATATTAGTTATATTTGTCGAAAAAATGACTCTTAATCAAGAATTTGATATTGTTACAGGCTAAAGATGGGAGTCTGTGAAGGAGTCCCAAGCTCCATCATGCCAGATCACATGGGAAGGGCTGACTATCATGGTGCATGTATCAATCAAGCAGCAAGGTTCATGGATGCAGGTATAAAAAGGATCATTATGACCTGTCTCAGCAAATAGATAAATGTTAGATATATATTGCCATGATCTTTGTAACTGTGTTAATGCAACAAATGTTGTTCAAAATGACGTATCCGTCGACAATCATCAACCATCCTAACTACATCTGTCTGCGCTGCTGCCACAGCTGCACATGGAGGCCAAGTGGCCTGTGATGAGGTTTTGGCCCAAGGGGTGTTCAAGAACTGGGCTGATCTGGTCATTGATGAGCCTGTGGAAGATGTGGTGGCACTCATCAAACAAACCAATGCTATGGATCATCCACAACCAGAAGGACTGATTGATGAAGACATGACAGAGAACACTCATCAGGCCCTCAACAAAAGTGGTAACAGCCGTAAGCAGAATGAAGATCAGCTTGAACTCATCCAAAGCACCGACCCCTTCTCAGCTGTCATGTACGATAGCCTGGCAGCTCACTCAACATCTTCAATGGAGCGCTCGACTGCAGGCATCAACAGTGTATCTGCTAGAACGATGGTCTTGGCCAGAGGCATAACAAGTGCTGGAGGCGATGTGAGTGGGATCACGGCACATAGCTCTGAAGGTCAAGCGATCAGTACAGGCCAGTTGGAGATCACTCCTGCCACCACTTCCCCGTTTGCTTCTGCTTCAGGGACCTTGATGTCCTACTCGAACCTTCCTGAAGCTTCCAGCATCCTTCATTATGGCCATCCTGCTTCCATTATGTCTAAAGCAGCTCACAGACCTCTGGCGATGCGCCCTGATCTAGAACGCGACAATTTGTACACATCCCTTATGACTCAGGGTGAAGCTAAGAGCATACTCGCACAGCCCTCTTCCAGCAGCATGGTCCGTGCGGGAAGTCTGTTAGTGCAGGCAGATGCATATCGAGCACTGGTGAGCAGGGACATGAGCTCAAACACAACGAACAGCAGCAGGAATGGAAGCTCTGCTCTCACTGCTCTAACTGCTCGCCCTTCTGATATATCTGTCGCCACTTATGAGCGCAGCCGATCAAGCAGCGTGATTCTTCCTTCAACTGTTGAGGAGGTCAGGTGCTTGGTTTCAATTCCAAAGGCTATTGCAGAGAGTGTTGAAGAGGATTGTGGACAGGTCAGACCAGCAAGCCATGTTGAAACTGTTGAGGTAATTGAACACTCAGTAGCAGTGGCCACAACATCACAGAATATAGGGGACAGCTTTTCCCCTCCAGCTGCAGCAAAAAAGTGCTATGCTCAGCATGGCCTCTCACTAGAGAGGGCATTGAGCAGTGCTCAGCTACCAGTCAGTGTAGCTGAGGATGAGATCATGGACTTATCCAGAACAGATGCTATTCATCAGCATCACAGCACTGAGGTGCATGTTCAAGCGGATCAGGACTTGCTATGTACTGCAACTGCCTCTAATAATCACGAAGCTGCTGCTGCTGCTGCTGCTGCTTACAGCAATGGTCTCATCAGGCAGTCCTCCCAAGCATCTTCTAGTAGCAGAGGAGCTGATTTGTTGAAGCTTTATACGGGTTCTCCCAGCCGTCAGCTCTCTGTCTCTTCAGAGGAGTACAGAGACAGCCATCCCATTTCTTCTGAGCCAGATGTACCAGATGCCAACCCTATCACACTATGGAGGATCCTGTCCATGGCAGAGTCCAATAATGGGGCAGACAGTATCAGAGGTATCCCTGCAGAGGGCCTGGGCTCTGCGCCTCGGTCCTCGGCAGTGCTGCTGCAGGGCACTGACCTCCAAGAGGGTGAAGCAACATTATTGCCATCAAGACAGCAGCACTTATCTCACCTTGGTTCCCAACGAGATGTGACACCTAGTAGTCATCCTCATCCTCATCCTCATCCTAGTCATCATCATGGCGCCCTCTTGCCAGGCTCTATGATGACTACTTTGGAGACTATTGAGGAGGGTTCCTCCAGTAGCAGCCTGGCCACTGCTAGCAGGCTGTGGGGCTCCAAAGCGTTATACTGGCCTGCCGCCGATATGTCTGTGGAGAGCAATGCTCGTCAGAGTGGCTCAAGGCGTAGCCAAGCTGCTGTTGATACTGTGCTAGAGGAGGAGCAATCTTCGACTACTGGTCATGATTTGGAAGCAGGGAGTGGGATTCAGCTGGGTAGGGACAGCTATGGACGCTTGTGGCAAGCTAAGGCGATCTCATGCCCAACCACAAACGCTGAATCAAAGAGGACAACAGTAGTTGGCACTAGCAATGGCACTACAGTTGGCACTAGCAATGGCAGGGACAGCAGGGTGTCTGTTCTAGGCAGCCTTCAGGCATCCACTTTTGGAGCTAATAGCAGCCATCATCCAGGGATTCTGTATGGTAGCCGGAAAGGTCCAGAAGGGGCCTCAAAGGTGGCCTCCCGCAAGTCTCCCTCTGAGCAGCTTGTGACAGACACCCCTGCCGGAGGATCCGGAGCTGGCTCTGGTGGTAAGGGGGCATCAAAGCAACATGGCCTTCAAGGCCCGCCACCTTCTATTACTCCTGGTGACTTATGGAGATGGAAGGTGCCAGTTGAGCGCATTATTCCAGGTCAATGGGTTGACATTGAGGCGCATCGGCTGGGAGATTTCAGGTAATACTACAACATAATGCTCTTGATAGGGTTTGTAAGCCCTGGGGGATTTCAGGTAATAGTACTAAGTAATGCTTTATAAAGATCCTCTTACTATATTACGGAGGGGGTCCAGAAAAGAAGACGTAGAGTTGTGGAATATTTCTAGAATGCATTTTGCAAACAGAGTATTCCAAATTGGGTCAAAAGTACTGTTTAGTCACCCAGTTTTGTGTTGTGTATCATCGATTAAACAATTGCTGCTGAGTTGCATCACCTAATGTTCTCATGTGCTGGTCTTGCCTCCTGTATCTCATCTCAATTGCTTCATCAGGTTCAAGGGATCTTCGGACATCATTTCAATGGTCAATGTGCTACCCAAGTGGCTGTCTGACAGACAGTAAGCAGATCAGTCAGTTGTGCTGAGTGACTGTAAGGCGACGTAACTTTGAATTATCACTAGGACATCATCCTCAGTGAACTATCACTAGGACATCATCCTCAGTGAATTCTGCTTGTCTTATAGTACATTGAAATGCGTACTGCACCGGCCTTTAGAAGAGGCCTGTATCAGGTTACAGTGTAAAAACCTCTAGCGCATGCCTCCTACCTCTAATAACCTGTTTGAAACAGAATGTTTAAGATCAGAGGTCTATCTATCTGCCATAGCTCTAGCCAGCATTCTGCTGTCCTACTGCAATGAAGCACCCACTGGCTTTTCATACTTTTCACACTTTCAGGTATCCTCAAGAGATGCCGGCTGGGAAGGGAGATAGGGTGCTGCAGCTGTCTGGGATCTTTTGTACTGCCACCGTACCACTGCTTCGTGTTATTTCCATCTACCGTGAGCAGTACGAGTCAGTACTGGCTTCCGATGAGGAGGAAGCAGCACTCGCAGATGCTCCCTCAACACATCACCCATCTTCACAGCAACTACCCCCAGCATACAACTATGATGATGCCTCTGTTGCAGTCAGGGCTCTTCGACATGGGCTGTCTGCTGTGAGGCACGCCATGACCAGACGCATCCCAACCAGCCAAGACCCAAGCAGCTCAACGGGCATGCATGGTGGGAGCATGTTTGGAGACAGCACCTCAAAGGGCTCAAATAAGACGCAGTACAGAGGTTCAGTAGATAACTCAGAGCATAAGATGATGCCAGGAGGGGACATCTCGACGAGTCCACGCAAAGGCAGTGCAAGGAGGGGTAGTAGTGGGCGTGCTTTGGCAACTGCCAGGGCAGTGGAGGCTGCGATCATGGAGGTGGATAGGAGTGTTCGACATCGAGGAGCCACTGGTGCTACTAACAGCAGGGCTGCTTTTGAATTGGAGCACAGGGTTAAATTCAAGCCACAAAGATCTGCCAAGTCCGTTGTTTGACAGTGCTTGTCATATCTATGAAATGTTGTCCTTGTGCTGATTTCTGCTAATACCATAGTACCTATATTTTCTGAAACTCAAAAGTACAGGGAGTGATCAATCATGGACATAGTACCTTTCATGCTCTTTATGGACAATGAGTACTTGACACGGACTGCAGTTCCATCCACTGGATCTCCGACCACTACCAGGAATAGTATGGCGTGTATGGTGATGATGAGAAGGATCATCCTAGTTGACCCCCTGCAAATCTTGCTGCATTATGTTCTACTAGTTTGCTACCTTGCACCTAACTTGGTAAACTTGGTCAATGTATAGTCAGCAGCATATCTGTACAGCAGTTTATCAGCAATTCATCCGTGAAGCAGTAGAGGTTTCCTGACATTGATTGGAGTGCTGTACTAGAGTTTGCCTTCAGGATTTGTCTCTTATTGCTGAAAGGTGTCGTTTGTGCTTCTTCTGTACTTCATTATTGCGCAACACGTCTGTGGGATGTGGAAGGAGGTGGAATACAGCAGAAAACATAGATAATGCCTTAATTACGGCCATTATTCATACGATGCATATTATTAGAAGCCTTTTTCATTACGACTTGCCATACTAATTTCTTTTAGTGCAGGCCTTAACTCATAGAAATCAAATGACTGAATCCTGGTTTCAAATCAGCATTTTCTTGGTGATTGAAATGGCTATGCCACCTGTTGTTGATTAATGTAGCATCAGTTGAGCCAATAGTCCTGTTGGTGGCTGGTTGCCTGCTTGATGCCATGCCGTCCTGCTTGACTACGACTGTTAGCTTATTGAAAGCAGGCAGTAATTCACCTGCTCACTGCTGCTGACGCAAAAAAACATAACTTATTTGCAGACTGATGAAGCCATCATTATCATGGCCTGCGTGCAATCTAGTTGATGATATCCGTGCTAATTGTATAGCATCCATAATGTGGTCATGATGACTCATATCATTGTTCGTTCACACCAAACACCGCTTGGTCCCCCAGTTCTTGTCCCCTAAAGCGTTTGCAACATGAAACGTGCACCCAATCAGCCATTTGAATGTGCAGGAAAATTAAAACATAAGAAGAGCAGGGTTAGCCAGAGTGACCTGGAGAAATATCAAGCTTATTGCACACTTGCAAACTAACTAAAGCTGCACAACAACACTTGGTATTAAATTGAGATAACAAGCTCTAGTAGGGATCTGATGATGCAGTGATCCTAGTTGTCATTGCAGCCAAATCTTCAACAATTATGCTTAGTCTAGTCTTACCGCAAACCCTCCTTGACAGCACGTGTAAAGAAAGCCTCCAAGCTCTCCTTTCCATACCTGAAAGTGTAAAATCAGAAGCAGCAAATGCTACATATTCATTATGTGTTTCTAACCCACAACATCTACATGACCTACCAGGTACTGCATTGCAGCTATCTGACTTACATGATAATATTCCAATCACCAGCAAACTATTATCATGAGCCTGCACCTTAATGACTCATCTTCTTTGAACAGATGACGACTCACCCTGGTGTGGCATCCTCTAGGTAAACTTGCTTCACAGGGTCCCAGACTAGCATACTCTCCACAGCGTAGTATTTCCCAATGCGCCCAAACTCTGCTGCATCCTGTCAAGTGTTAAAAGCAGCAGAACAAATCACAATGAGCTTCCATCATGGCACTGTTGATAGATCATTACAGCTGTAGCCAATAAGCTGCGGGTGCTGCTAGGACGAAAAGAGTCGGTATGAGCTATAATAGGGGATCTCCCTAGGGATTCATTCCATGGAATGGGTCGGGCGGTTTGCCTCAAATTATTGTACATTTTTGTATGAGGTTAACCTAGGGATGACCAATATGCAGCTCCTATTACAGCTCATATTATCTTACTTCAAACTGCTGAGGGAAGAAGCGGGCCAGGAAGTCCAGCAGTCCAATGATACCATCCATCAATGCCACGGGCACTGGGAAGTAGTTGGGAGTCTGTCCAGTGATGCGGAACAACAGGTCTGCCTGATCTTTGGCGCTGTACGCTCGCCCTGGTCCTCCAATGGGAAGTACCTAGTGGGTAGCATGAGATGACATGAATAATCAAGAGGTCTATCAAGAGATGAGATCAGTATGACTCCTTAAGAGACACAGTAGGGAGGGCACAACAAAATGCTAGCGTCCTATGTGGAACAAAAACGAGTTAAAGAGCTATAAGCAGGACATTTCTGAAAGTGCTCATCTGGGAATGACTTCAAATTATATCGCCGAGAAGTTCTCTGTCCAAATAATTGTTTTTTGTGAAATCATTACCTTGTTGACCTTGTCTGGGTTAGCGATACACTCTGCCATGAATGCAGCCAAGTCCGATTCACTGCAGCACAGGATTCAGGTACAGAAATGTTTAGGTCACAGTTCACAGTTTAAGAATTCCATGGAGAGGGCTAACTATTTTCATACCTGATGGGTTTGCAGCTAGCAAGATTCCCATCTCCAAACATCACGTAAGGCTTTCCCTCTTTAACCAACTGCAAGATATCACAATGCACATGAGGATCAGCAAAGACAAGTGAGGTACTAGCAGTACAAAGACAAGGAAGTGCAGCACAAAGATACGTTTGAAATAATCTAGGAAGCAGCTTGGTAGACCTCGACTAACGGTCTCTGCTCTAATATAACATATTGTTTCACGTTCTAGGTGCGTGGCCTGTGCTGCTCAGAATGACTGGAGGCTTCAGATGTAAAACACTTTTCCTCCTCTGCAGCAGTTCATGCCCCAGTTGTTATCATTACCTGAATCTGCCCAGCTACACTCTTGAAGAAAGCTGTTGGTCGCACAATGGAGTACGTGATCCCACCTCCTTGAAGGAGATCAGCCTAGTGAAGGGAGCAGTATCAGTAGAGTTAAGGTTTAGGAGCAGCATGAACCCTGAGCAGCATATCCTCAGTCATAATACCATAACTACCACCTAGCGTGGATGCATGTAAGCAATCCGTCTGGTACATACTCATCATGCGCGACAGCTGTCATGCCCTTATCAACAAAATGCCTTCCTGATGAGGGCTATCTTCTGGAGGCACTTGAGGCAGTGAGTGACAGAGCCCTTTTAAATTGAGCATGTTTGCTTTGTGCTGTACCGTTTTTATAGTATGAGATGAGTTCAATCTTCCTTCTTACCTCCAGCTTCAGCTTTGCTTTCTGAAATTCCAGCAATGGCTTTTGCACACAGATGGCACTCAGCAGCACAAAATGGCTGGCACCTTTTTCCCTTGCCACGTCTAGAACATTCTTGGTGGCCTGATAGTCAATGAGCCAGCTGTCCTTCTTTCCACCTATATAGTGATCAATATCATCAGCAACAAGTAGCACCTCAGGAAGTTGTGTTTCATCTCTGATTGATCCTCTCAACTTCGACAGCAGTTTAACTGTAGTACAGGTTCAGGGATGAGTAGTACTAGTAGTCCGACATAAGTGTGCGCCTCATTAAGCGTTGAGTTCAAGAGCCTGGCATGCAAGTTCAACAGCCTCACCTGTTCTGCTTGCAAGGCAGGAAACAACCACATCTACGTGTTCTTCAAAAGCTACATTGCGGATGGATTTGACATCCAGAACATCCCCAAACCGGACAGTGGCCCCTGAGAACTCCTGTCATGATGATGATGATTCACAAGTAGGAACAGATGAGGTGTGAGAACTCCTGTCATGATGATGATGATTCACAAGTAGGAACAGATGAGGAAGATTATTGAGTTATCAGGGCTGAGAGCTCTCCCTAACAACAATATGCTCCTACACTGCTGCATGTAGAGCTAGCAACGGCAGTACACATATTGTACACACAAGTACTGATCAGGCTAGTGTGAGCTCTCCTCTAGCAGCAGGGTGACTCACTTTAGCAATGTCACTCTTCCCCATCTTTCCTTTAATTCCAGCATTTTCACGGCTGAAGGCAACCACGTTGTACCCTTGATTGATCAGTTCCTTGACCACAAATTTTCCAATGTAGCCCGTGGGACCGACCTAATAATGAGCAGAGCCAGGTTGCAGATGTTGATTGGAGACCTAGCAGGACATCATGTCGTGATAGTCAAAGGCATGTAACTTATTGTCTTGGCCATGCATAGGAAAAGTCAGAGGGCCTGGTCGGGCAGAACTAAGTAAATGTCTAACCTAGTATTCTCAGTGTACATCTTCTTCTCACCACCAGGACTCGGATATCTTTTGCAGGTTTGGATCGGTAGTCTTGGCCACTGCTTGCATGGCATCTCAATCTTGTGAATCGCTGGGATGATGAAGTTGTTGGTGGCTTGAATATGAGATTTTCCTGAGGTGAGCAAGCAGCTTCTGCTAGTTATGAAGAGGGAATGCAGGTTAAGGGGAAGCTGGAGAGGAAACTTGGAAGTCCACGTACATTGTAATTCGGAGAAGTCTTCAATGGAAGAGTTTTTTCGAAGTACATATGCGCGTTGCTGGAGATCCTCGATTTTGCCACAATGGTAGACGGTGCGCCTGCTTGTCGACTGCATGATGCGTTTAAACTTTGCGTCCATCTCTGTGCGAACATCCTGATCGAAATACCGTTGAGTTCCCTGAGCAAATTATCGTAGGCAGTAGCGCCTGTGCTACTGCCTAGTAGAATCGAGCAGATCGAATAGATCTCTGTTCCAATTGTTTTCAGACATGCCAATTGCATCCATGTAATTTACAGAATGCGTCAGCTGGATTGAAAGTTATTTTAAAATTAGGATGAGCTCTTCATTCTTCATGGCCCATCGCTTTTATGACTTTTGAGGTTGTAGTTCAAAAAATGGCAGTGGAGCGTGCTGGGACATTTTCATGCCTTATTGCAAACAGTTCGAACGAAGTTTCGTTTAACAGTTTCGTCTAATCTCTTGACTTTTGAATCGAAATCGAGCATTACATTATTTTTAAACGTGCCCTCATGATCAAGATGCAATTTTCCCTACTATTGGATATTTGTTGCTAAATCTAGCCTTCCAATCTCGCAGCGTCTCCATTTCAGATGATGATAGGCCTTCAATATTTGCATTACAGTCTTTTATTTCTGTGGACATGAGCGCTAGAGCCCTCGCACACTCGTGGCCCGCAAAGGGGTACACACCTGCAAATGACAGTACGTATGTACAGCAGCAGGGAATATTTGTCAGTGGACGCCCAGCACCAAGTGCTCTAGGGTGGGCAGTGTGGTAATCAAGCATGCAGCATGGAAATCAAATTTGTTATAGCAGGAAGACAACATGTCTTATCGCCATGCTTTCCTCACCATCAGGCCCATAGAAATCTTTCCCCTTCATTACATTGAACACGACTCCCTGGATGGCGAGATACAGAGGGAACTGGTCGCAATTGCTTCCGTTGTGCTTAGCCAGCTCTTCCAGAGTGAGATTCCTTAGAGGGACCACCTGAGAACGAGTGAGCAAGGTGCCTCTCTAGAACATTTAAATGAGGGCTAGACTCCAAATGTCGGCAGAATTCCGTAAAAACAACAGGAAACACAGTCACAATAAAAATCTGGTTGGGCACATGTCCTTTGCGATCATCACATCCTGAAGCGCTGACAAGATCTGAGATCTGCACTAGTTGTCACAACTCTTAAATTACATAGACACTAATATCATACAATTAAATTACCATTCTTGACAGAATGTTAAGGTCTTACCTGCCCTACGACGTCCAGCTTCTGGAGCTGTGTTAGGTCACTGAACGCCGCCTCAAGTCTCTGGATCTCTTTCTCTCCTAAATCATGCAGCTGATCACTCCCACAGTCCTCAGCCCTCACAGACCCTAAGGCCAGTGCACGGCTGATCTCCTTCCCAGCGTAGACATGCAGCTCTCTGCCTGCAAGCATAATAAAGGACATTGTTTCTCCTTTAAAGGATAGGAATGATGTACACCAGTATTGAGAACAAAAACATTTGGGCACAAGCAACGCTGTGGGGTGTAATGTAAACAAAACATGTTTTTTGTACCAAAAAACAAGGTGTTAATTCCGGATGAGGTTGTACTGCAGGTATTAAGAAGAGTGTACTACAGGCATTATGCCGATTTAGGTCGTGAGTGCCGCACTGGTCAGTACCTGGGCCATAGAGATCAGTTCTGGTGCTGACGTCAATGACCAAACCCCTGCAACATGCAACACACAAAGCCCATCGTATGAATCTGACATTCCCTAACTCAAGCAGGTGCTCCAGTACATTCTTTCCAAGCTTATGATAGAGGCCTGATCTGAGGTAACTGATGAATGGAAACGGTGTGCATACCTTACTGCCACCAAAATTGGTTTCATGAAGTCATATCCACAGTAGTACTGCAGAGACTCAGTGGTAATGTCTCCAATATGAAGCTTTGTGGGTTCAGTCGTCACAGTCTTCTTGGGCGTTAAGAGCTGTAACACAAAAAATATCACAACAAATACAAGAGCAAGAATGTTTCCCCAGACAATGTAGCTGTACATTAAAGAAAACTGATGCGCAGAGGCTTCTGCGTGACGATCGACGCCCTCTCCTTCACAGTGATACCTAACTTCTAACGTTGGATTGCCCTCAATAGCCTAGTGTGAAATTTCTGGCTTTGTGTGAATCACAGACCTACAAAAGGCTTTGCGACTACTACTGCGCTGTAATAATTGCTGACAATATTAAATAAAGCTTAAACTGTATTTCATATGCACGAATTTTGAATGTCTTCGAAGAAGGGCAAGGGTGTGGACGGGCTCCGAGTTGCTGGCGGTGTGAAGAAAGGAAAGGGGAGCGGAAAGCAGCAGAATTCAGGAGTTTCAGGTGATCAAACTTTGCGATAAAATGTGCTTAACTCAGAAGCCTCTTCAAGTAGGTAGGTATGCCAATACCTACCGTATGTGACACAGCTAGCTCTCTAACACTTCCAGTGCCTTAAGGAGTAATTAATGACCTGCTGCTTATTACCTACCTACCAAATGAACATTTATTTTCGCACAGTTTGTGTCTCAGTTTAATGTTTTGATTCATATGTATAATGACTGTCGCTCTCTAAGGATTGGAGTTCCACAAGTCTAAGGGCCAGCACATTCTAAAAAACCCCATGGTGGTTCAGGCCATTGTGGATAAGTCTGGGTAAGGATTGTAGCTGACTACCTGCTGTGTTTGTGGAGACGCAGCTGAACATCAACATATTTCATGTAACTTTTCCTACCCTTACCATTTTTCTGCACCACTTCTACACCATAGTGAGCGCCTCTACCTATGTCAAAATACATTCTACTATTTTACACTTCTCATCCATTATCAACACCCTAAACCCCTGATGCTTGGAATGCCATTGTGGATATGGATGGTCCATACTGTTCCTCCCGAAACACTGTCATAAACTGCCTTTTTGTAACGAGTCATTTGTGATGTTTTCAGAGTGAAGTCCACAGACGTTGTGCTTGAAATCGGACCAGGCACAGGGAACCTGACTATGAAGCTTCTAGAGAAAGCAAAGCGTGTGGTGGCCATTGAGCTTGACCCCCGAATGGTGCGTGTTCGACTCATCATTTATGTTTTCATAGGTGTTGAGGTCTAAGGCAATTACCTTTATATGCACCAATTACAAAGTTTCTTTCCTTTGTTGCAAGTAGAAGCAGTATTGATCAAGAATATCATCCTTTAATCAAGCAATGATGTCTAAATAGAACCTGTCACTAAAATCTGTACTAGAGGTAATATTATTAGAGGTTCAAGTCATCTTCTCAAATGCCTTGAACAGAGGTATTGCTGCCAAATGTCTTTGTAGGTCCTCGAACTTCAACGTAGAGTTCAAGGTACTCAGTATGAGAACAGTTTACAGGTGAGTCCCACTCTGTCTGGCGTGCAACTTGTTGCTCCTGAGACCATCATGCTTTGTCATTGCATGTAGTGCTAGGGATGTCCAGGGATCTGTTCACAAGCCAGTACTTCCTATAGGGCTTCATCCAGTTGAGCAACCAACCTTGTTCAGTACTGCAAATAATGCCAAAGGCTGAGCTGAGGACATTTTCCAAGTTTGGCTTGCTATGTTTCTCATGCTGTGTCTTAATCTTGGTGACCTTGTTCCATGCTTGATAGCCAGGGCACCACACTTTTTGACCCTACTAACTGACTTTATCTGCACTCCACTTTTAAATGAACTTAAAAAACAGATCATCCATGGAGACTTCATGAAGGTGCAGCTACCATTCTTTGACTTATGTGTGGCCAATATTCCTTACAAGTATGTGAGACTTGCTTAGTCCTGGTTCTTTATATGGGAGATTGTTCTAGTTTAGACTGTCCCATGTTTTGAGCTGCTACATTATTTCACTCTTGATCTATCTTGAAAGATGTAACTTGTTCCTTCATCTTTTTTTCCTATGATGGGAAAGAATAGTCAATTTATTATTTTTCTGTTATTGACTATGTTGCAGCATTTCATCGCCTCTCACATTCAAGCTTCTTGCGCATCGACCCGCCTTCAGAGCAGCTGTGATTATGTATCAACATGAGTTTGCAATGAGGCTGGTAGCGAAACCAGGGGACACCATGTACTGCAGGTGATGAGAGGTCCATACAGCTGATTATCCTATCATTTCAAGGCTTTGCAACATACTTGGCGCCTCACTTTGAGATGATCCTCAAACATCCTTCAAAAAATGTTTCTGAACATGTATCCCTCCGATGTTGTAGACTGGCTGCCAATACCCAACTGCTGGCACGAGTGAATCACCTACTAAAAGTTGGAAAGAACAACTTCCGCCCTCCACCTAAGGTGGACTCTAGCGTCGTCCGTATTGAGCCAAGGCATCCGCCACCACCCGTCAACTTCCTTGAGTGGGATGGTTTGGTGCGACTGTGCTTCGGGCGAAAAAACAAGACACTAGGAGCCATTTTTCGGTGAGGGATGTCTGTTCATTAAGTCCAAGTCTCTAGTATGTTCGCAAAATTGAATGTAGCAAAATTGACCATGTTTTTACCATATCAAGGACATGGTAACTCGCTGTTGGCTACATGCAAGCATTTGTCAAACCAAACAAGACGAGATTCCAGCAGCCTTGTTTTAGGCCCTCACTGCGATCCAATGGTGCAGGCAAGGAAGCACGCTACAGGCCCTTGAATCTAACTATAAGATGTACAAGGCACTTCATCATGGCCTTACTGAGGGGACAGCGCATTCGACCTCCAAGGGCATAGAGTCTCTGGCATCTATAATGATGGATGTAGAGGATGATGCAGGACATGTAGAAGAGGAGGACGATGACGTAATGGAGGTTGAAGGAGAGGCAGGAACGGGGAGTAGGAAGGGAAAGGTAAGAACATACAGCCACTCACCAGGGCCTACTTTTCAGCATACAAAATCATGTCTTCATGGTGTAGTTGGTTATCAAAAGGTCTCCAGTTCGAACCTGGGTGAGGACACATTTTGCTTTAAATTCTGCCAATGTAGAAAACAAACATCTACCATCTTCCTTTTTTTGTACAGGTCACACCTGAATTCAAGAACAAGGTATGAAAACTGCAACTTCCGTGCTGCTTGCAGTTCAATTGCGTGTCTCCTGATATTTTACTAAACGTTCAGATATAAATATCGTTATCTGCAAAGATGTGAAAACATAAATGCACAATGATTTCCATTCACTTCTGATCATTACCTTTCAACACTTTTACAGATCATGGGGATGCTGACAACGCAAGGTTTTGATCAACTACGGTACGAAAAAGATGTTACAACTTACAAGTCTCCTCTCGTGATCTAGTTCAGCTACTGTTCTGTAGCAGAAATAAAGAGATGAGCGCGTTTGTGTTGCTTCACTTCCAGGACAGCGGCGTATACTTCGTTGCTGAGCGTGGTGTTTACACATTTCAACCAATGAGGTCATACATGTTTTGTTACGCAGTTCCTCCAAGATGGCCCAGGAAGACTTCTTGCGGCTCCTTGCTGCTTTCAACGCCGAGGGCATTCACTTTGCTTAAGACTTAGGACTACAATCTAGGGTTAGTTAATTTAGAATATGTATTCAGCTGGGTTTTCTGTTCATTCCAGCACAACTGCAACATCCATTGCTGCTACAGGACCTTCCAGCTTAACCAGTACCTTTTCTAGAGACATTGTGCTTTGAAAACATTGGTTTTAATACCTACTTTAAATATATCATAGGGAAACAATCTTTCAATAAGCCTCATCTTTCACTTTCAGGAGTTCTGTAGGTAAGGAGAGTAGTATTTCAATACACTCGTTGAGCATTGTAGGCAATGAACTGCCAGCATCTGAGTAAATGTCTGATTCTGTGATCTTGTGTGCGAATCCAAAGATGTAGCTGTGCATTCAGAAGAATGCCATCTTGTAGCAGAATGTGCTGCAGTAAATATTCAATGAACAAAATGTGTTGCTACCTAAACTTCAGAAGATTGAAGAGGGAATGGAGGCATTGGGGTATTCTGAAGAGAGGAAATAACACTCTGACATGTTCAACAACATGACAAACATTGCAAGAGAGCTGTTATGAGCGAGATAGCATCACCACATGAATTACACAGTCGTAATACTTATGTTACCATCCTGACCTCTAACTCCTCAGCTCCTTGTAAGTATTGTAAGAGGTGAGGAGCTAGAGGGCTCATCAAGTAAAGCTTGTATTCATATATTGACGAAGGAGCAATAATCACTACATGAATAAGGCAGGGCACCATCACCACATAAATCGTGCTATTGACCCATCAGACCAGGTGAAGGGCCCAAACAGGAATTTGTGAAAAGTCCAAAAATTCAGCACGCCATAGCTCAATGCCAAGATGACAACAAATTCAGCTGATGGCCTTCTGATCTGCAGCGCAATCAAGAGGGCGCCCGGAGTGAAGTATCTGCAAGGAGTGAAAGCCTTGTAACAGGAAGTCATAATATCCATGTGTCATATTACAAGGCTCGGGCTAACATAGCATATCCTTGCATTCTTGCAACATGTCATCAAAGTCAGCTTCAGCACAATCAGAGGCTGCGTTTATTCAAACATGGTGTTCCTTAAAACCCAACCTGAACTCAAGCAGGTGCGCTGGGATAAGAGTGACCATCAAAGTGACCAGGAAGCCCAATAGAGTAACAGCAGAGCCTTGTCCTTTCCAAAAGGCAATAACAATGCTGAGCCAGCATAGGCAGTACACTGGCGCTAGCAGCAAGTACGCCTGCGGCAGATAGCAGCAGCCGTCACTAACCATAAAAGAAGCCAATTACAGTTTGACATGGGGCATTATGATGGTTCATAACGCCTGACACAATTGTATGTAACACCATTTGAGTTTTCTGATCCAGAGGCACAATCTTGCTCTTTTTAGACATTTGCACCAACTTCTGTCTTACTCTGACTTCACTACTCAAGCAAATTACTTCAGCCAACAAGCAGCAGCATCACACCTGAGGCCTGCCCAGGATCCTCTTCCACAGGTAAAATGTGTAGTGCCTGTTATCAGCCAGCAGGTAGGGATGCGCCATCATAGATCGCCTTGCCACAACTGCACATACAGATGTGCCGCACAGAAGAACGACCAATAACAAAGTCAATCTCTGGTAATTGAGACCGGCTTGGGACCCTTTCCTGGTAAAAATCTGTCTGGCAAGCACCACAACTTCAGAGAGAAGAAGTGGACAAAGGGTAGACACAGCAAAAAGGGCAAAATACAGCAGTTGGGCGGCATGAAAGACCGGGGCATGTGCCTGTCGATCTCCCAGGGTGACACCTCCATTGACTTTCAGGAAGGCTATGAACCCCAGAGGTAGCAGAAGCATGGGCCAATGCTTCCTTAAAACTTGCTTCCAATGCCTGATGGTAGCAGTAAGCAGAGGAAATGTGAGTGGCCACAGGTAAAAGCGCTCGTGTCATAGAGGGAACAAGCTGGTACAATCAGCTTGAGGAATAACATAGCTTTCTTAATCATGAGTCAGTTTGTCCGGACAACCTAACAACCCGAATGGAGGCAGCGGATACAATAGAGTCCCCTAGGACAGCAGATACATTAGAGTCCCCTAGGACAGCAGATACATTGAAGTCCCCTAGGACAGCAGGTACATTGGAGTCCTCTAGGACAGCAGGTACATTGGAGTCCTCTAGGACAGCAGATACATTGGAGTCCCCTAGGACAGCAGGTACATTGGAGTCCCCTAGGACAGCAGGTACATTAGAGTCCCCTAGGACAGCAGGTACATTAGAGTCCCCTAGGACAGCAGGTACATTGGAGTCCCCTAGGACAGCA
>BEGY01000035.1:86030-113175 GCA_002335675.1 Chlamydomonas eustigma | reverse complement strand
AGATACATTGGAGTCCCCTAGGACAGCAGATACATTGGAGTTCCCTAGGACAGCGGATACAATAGAGTTTCCTAGGACAGCAGATACATTGGAGTCCCCTAGGACAGCAGATACATTGGAGTCCTCTAGGACAGCAGGTACATTGGAGTCCCCTAGGACAGCAGGTACAATAGAGTCCCCTAGGACAGCAGGTACATCAGAATCCCCTAGGACAGCAGGTACATTGGAGAGCAGGTACATTAGAGTCCCCTAGGACAGCAGATACATTGGAGTCCCCTAGGACAGCAGGTACATTAGAGTCCCCTAGGACAGCAGGTACATTGGAGTCCCCTAGGACAGCAGATACATTGGAGTCCTCTAGGACAGCAGATACAATAGAGTCCCCTAGGACTGAGAAGCTGCCGCTGTTCATATCATTGAAATCATGAAATCATGTAGCTCATCATATCATCATGTCAATAAAGTCAATCCTACAGAAACTCAGAAACGTTGTTCATTACTAGGGCCTCATCACAAGCTATTACTTTATCAGACGTCGCCGGCACTCCTCACCTGGCTAAGGCCGATGAAGCCCAAGTCAGTTCCTGGAGCAGGAAGTAGGTGGCTGAAGGTGGCTGAAGGTGGCTAAAGGTGGCTGAAGCTGCTGCAAAGGTAGGGCGCTCACAAGCCAAAGCTGAAGGGTCTGTCTTGACTGCTGCCCCTCTGTTATCCTTCAATGACGGGGTCCCACCACACTCTCTGACGTTCACAAGACCATCTTCATGTGCTAGGAGGCGCTTGGGCCTGCCATGAATTGCTCCTTCCTCAAGAACCCTCAGCTGCCTAAGTATGCTGCATCCAAGGAAGAAGGTGGCCCAGACAGCGTTTGTTTGGCGAAAGAGCGAGGACAGAAATCCAGCAATAGCTGCAAGCCAGTACCTACAAACCACAGGGCAAGTACAGGACAATGATCATGGCTGCAAGCCAGTACCTACAAACCACAGGGCAAGTACAGGACAATGATCATGGCTGCAAGCCAGTACCTACAAACCACAGGGCAAGTACAGGACAATGACCATTCATCAAGCCCTAACATTGTTCATGTTGTGATGAGGATATCTTTCAAACATACACCCCTTCCCACTCACCTTTCCAGACACTGCATACAATGTACCACAACAGGTAGATTGTGTTTAATACTACAGCTAATTGAGTATTAAATCAGACACCAGAGCTCAAAACTGTAATATCTTTCAGCAGCTGCACATTCATAAGGCTGAGGTTCAGAGTGATAATGTGTCAGTCCTGATCTTTGTGACCCTGCTGTACATAATCAATCATATTCACCGCATCACCTTTCTCGTAGGCACAAAAGGAAGCACCACAGGAGTAAAGCGGTGGACCCCACGTCTGTGTAATAGAGGAATGAATACGACCATAGGAGAGGGAAGAAGCAAAGAGTAGCAGCGTAGAAGGAAGAGGATACCCTTCTCCCTGCTGCTGAATGGATTGGTAACGACTCTGAGGCGGACCTCATGCTAACCTTGCTGCAACTGGGATGAGATGAATGGTTCATACTTATAGGGAGAGTATTGATGCTTTGACTGGTAACCTCCATGATATCATGGATGATGTAGTAACAGATCAGCAGGAAGAAAGCGTTGACAAAGCGAAGACAGGTCGCGGTACAGTTGATATTGTCCTGCTCACGTGGATCAGATGTTAGGGACAGTTGATAATGTTTGTTTCTTCAATAAAAAGTGCATATTTCCTCTGAGTGATGATTAGAATGGCACAGAAGTTAAGAAGAGCAATGTACCAACTTCCCTGAGACATAACACCACAGAAACATTTGTCTGGCTGCTATGAGAGCATAAAAACATGCGCCTTTTTTTCATCACGCACCTTGAAAATAGAAGGTGCAAAAACCACCACGTTGCTAGGCAGCACTATGTAACAAGCTTCCAGCATGTTCATCAACCAGGACATCCCTAGTCCTGCAGAGTAGAGACCTGGAGGGGTAGTGATCTTGGGATCCCAGTACTTGTATTGCCCCTGACAGTACTTCTGGGTCTGAGGTACATGGAAGATCTCATCCTGTGTGGTTTCAGATTGTTGATGTTGATATTCATCTTCAACGGTCACAGAACCGCAACATACTCAAGCAATGAGTTAGTTCTATCCTTGCTTGCTGTTTCCTACATATCATGTTGCACTCTTAGGCACTCCATTGTTTATTGGATGATTGTATACAATTATGATTCCAGTGCCACATACAATCTCCTAAGAATGCTCATTCCTTATAAGGTTTTTGTACCATGTACGCATCAGGCATGTGTTGGTTAACGAGCGACACAATCCACATCTGGAACCCAAACAGCACAGCAGCCATGATATGGATATTCATTTCTCCTGCCATGATGCACTGTCTTCATGTGATGTTTTTTATCTTCGCCTGTGCTCTGAGATGTGCACCTGGTATCTACCTGCTTCTGCTGCCTTAAAAGGAATTTGTCATCAACAACATAGAGCTTTCAAATGCCTCAGCTTCAGAGTTCAGAAGAGTAACTGCTTTCCTACAGTAGATAATGAACTGAGATGTTATGCATGTATAAGAGCCCTCTTCTCCATACCTGTCACACAATTCCTCATCTTTTCGTCGTACGCAGCACAAATTGTGTTCAAATCAAGCACTCATTAAGTAGCCATGAATACGAAAATAAAGAATGAATTCGATGGACCAAACAAAGATGCGGAGAATTGGTGGCTTTCAGAAAGCAGTGAATCCGATGAGGCGCCCTCAAGCTCTCGGCCTAAAACTCTTAAAATATCTCATGTACAAGAAGATGAATTTTTCGATGAGGGTCTAGATGAGAAAGACGAACTTTGGGTTGCCAAGCAGAGACAAGGTCGAGTTTCTGATGCTATTCTTAGCTGGTGAGTGAGTTCTGAACACACTCATGACATTGCCTCCATCCTTTGCAGCAGCAGTTGCTATTTTAAGTCCTCAATAATAGACCATGGGAGTATTGCAGTTGAGTGTAGTATCATGATGTAATCTTTTGCCTGCTCACATCTCTCTTTGACGTTATGACATCTAAATCTGGGCTGTAGTTGCATGTGTCCAAATTATGATTTCTTACATTTTGCTACTTTTGTACAGCCCTGGATGTTTCACCATGCTCACCGCTGACTGTCAGCAGCATCAACATCATCACAATCAATACAGGTTTGGCGAACACTGGTTAAAATCATGATTCGTGCCCATTCAATAAATACATGGTTAGTATGAACAGCTCATAACATCTCTATTTCATAACTTTGCTTATGGTGAAATGACTTCACCAACATGTAGCAGACTCCTGAAATGAGGCCTGTGAAGAGATTGTCTACAGGAATCATCTAATAACAGTTTGTCCTTTAACAATGGTAGCAGTCATGAGTCTCCATGGAATCATAGCCTAGAGCTGCACTTACATTACATCTCCGTGGAATCATAGCCTAGAGCTGCACTTACATTACATCTCCATGGAATCATAGCCTAGAGCTGCACTTACATTACATCTCCATGGAATCATAGCCTAGAGCTGCACTTACATTACATCTCCGTGGAATCATAGCCTAGAGCTGCACTTACATTACATCTCCATGGAATCATAGCCTAGAGCTGCACTTACATTACATCTCCGTGGAATCATAGCCTAGAGCTGCACTTACATTACATCTCCATGGAATCATAGCCTAGAGCTGCACTTACATTACATCTCCATGGAATCATAGCCTAGAGCTGCACTTACATTACATCTCCGTGGAATCATAGCCTAGAGCTGCACTTACATTACATCTCCATGGAATCATAGCCTAGAGCTGCACTTACATTACATCTCCGTGGAATCATAGCCTAGAGCTACACTTACATTACACTGGTTCTTCAAATTTACACCAAATATTATTTATGCCTACTGCTTTATTCCAATGTCGCAGGGCTATGTTGGTGGTTAACTGTGAAGTGGATGATAAGTATGCTCTGAAGGAAACCAGAAGCAGCAGTAACAAAGACCGGACGCGAAAGAGTAAGCCTACTGAAGAACAGCAGAAGAGTGTAGAAGCAGAGGATGCTGCAAAGGGAGCAGCAGGTCCAGGGAATGACAAGATGATAAGGAGTAATCATGGTAGTCAGGGCATACCGAATTGTTTGGAAGATTCAACTGAGCTATTTTATGCTGTGCGTTGTGCTGTGTGCAGAACTGAGGTAGGAGTCAGAGACTCAGACGAAGTTTATCATTTTTTTCATGTCTTTCCTTCAAACGCTTAGCTTAAAATGCTGTAATAGCTAAAAGCAGCTTTTAAAATTCTTTTGATGAAGTCGTGAAGTCTCCAACCCAAAAGTTTCCAACTAGGGTCAAATCAGGGTCAACTTATTATTGCATAAAAACTGTTACTATCTGTTATTGTACACATTTGATATTTCATAGTTGCGTCGCTGCTTTTTTAAGAATGTTTGTAGTCGGGATACTTGGCGCTGGTGCTGGTGTAAGCATTGGCGCCGTTGCAAATGTATTCCGAAATGGAAACAAAGGCCGTGACAGACTAAAACAGGAGTTGCAGGAGACTAAATCTCAGTTATTGGATTTTGAAATAAAGGCTAGAGCACTGGAGCTAGACAGAAAAGAATCGCAGGTAAAGATGTACGTCATAGTCAGCAGATGGATCGTGCAATAAGAGCATCAAGAGGAGTAGAGTAGCCCATAAGAGTAGCCCATACCTTCCTTTACAGCAAATGCTCAAGTTGTAAAATATCATGCTATAATGCTTCGCAGGATATTGCAGACAGGTGTCTAGCTGAAAAGGAAATTCAGCAAGAGAAGGTCCAACACCTGGAGGTTGATAAACAAGCATTAGAGACAAAGCTGGCAGTGCTGCAGGAGGAGTCCACAGCTCAGGCTCACAGGCATGATGAGGATTTCAAGGTCTTGAAGGCAAAGGTGGCTGATGTGCTCACAAGGCTCATCTCGAAGGCAATCGATGTGCAGGGAGCGACAGATGAGTTGCAAGATCTTGGTTGCACAATAGAACTGGAAGAAAGTTCTGAAGACGCAAGGTAAGGGAGGCCATTGGACTGAAACTTGCCCTATTGGCTATTGCCTTGAAGTCAGCCCCCAAGAAGATTGTAGTGGTGAACTCTACCTCAACAGGACTACAGTTAGGAACATCAGGAACAGTTACAGGCATTCTTTCTAAGTAAACAAATATATATAAAGGTCATCACTTCAGAGTTGTGCTTATTTTAAGCCTCTGCTACAAATTTGTTGCAGAACAATGATGACTCGCATTTCTGCTGCATGTAAAATTTCTTCCTCTTTCATGAGAAGGATTAGAAAATGAGTGCAGGTAGTCAGTATCCGCTGTACGAACAAAGTTAACTTGGCCTCTATATCATCCAGTTTCAAAGCACGCTCACCAGTCCCCTTCCTCTGTGATACATACCACAGGGCATGTGGTGTTCTGCTCAAGGAACGCGATCTGGATGCTGCATGGAATGGGGAGGTAGAGAGTACCTAGAAGCTGTACCAGATCAAAGCTTCAAACATGTTATTGATAGGGACGAGCCAAGCTATGTTCTCCTGTCCTTTTGACTAAGAATCGACTTATGTAGACTGACCTCCTGCTGACTTAGTATCATACTTTGTAGACTGACCTCCTGCAGGCTTCTTTGTATCATACTTTGTAGACTGACCTCCTGCTGACTTCTTAGTATCATACTTTGTAGACTGACCTCCTGCTGACTTAGTATCATACTTTGTAGACTGACCTCCTGCAGACTTCTTTGTATCATACTTTGTAGACTGACCTCCTGCAGACTTCTTTGTATCATACTTTGTAGACTGACCTCCTGCTGACTTAGTATCATACTTTGTAGACTGACCTCCTGCTGACTTCTTAGTATCATACTTTGTAGACTGACCTCCTGCTGACTTCTTTGTATCATACTTTGTAGACTGACCTCCTGCTGACTTCTTTGTATCATACTTTGTAGACTGACCTCCTGCTAGCTAACCGGCAGCGCATGGAACGACTTGTCAGCCATCATCTTATTGCAGCTGCCGCTGCTTGCTCTGCGGCTCCCACACCTGCCTGGTCCAATGGCAGGTAAGGCAATGATAGACAGGTAGTTGGGGTCGGTATGTGATAACAAAGATTTGATTATAATTTGTGGACTTCAAAACACAATTCTGTTTTGCTTGTTAAAAAGCAAAACTAACAAACTAATATCCTGAATTAAGAGGCTAGGTGCCTATGGGTCCTCTGCGTGCCTGATTCTATACCTCTAGTAATCTACAATCATTAATAACTTCATTTGTGGCCTCAATCAGGCTCAGCAGTGCTGCCTCAGCTTTTTTCCCGCTCATAAGAGAGCCTGCCTCCCATCCAAGACTGTTGACTCCCATGAAGGTAGTTATGATGTCACGTACATCACATGATGGTATGACGGAATTATGTGATGACACATCACGACATATGTGGAAGTATGCTTCATGGTCTATCACACCATGGAGCTGACACTTGTACTTCTGGTATCTCACACTTGAACCTCATCTTGTCAGCAGTTAACTCAAAAGCCTTGCTGCCTCCAATCTGTTGTTAATTTTGCTGCCTTTTTCCTGTCATGTGTGGATGAGATTCATTTAAACTAGATGTGATCATTGCTCTCAGGCCATCAACTCTGTCTCCCCTCAAGGAGTTGCAACACCTGTGTCATCTGCAACCAGTTCAGGCCTCACGTACAATGCAACAGACACAGATATCAGCCAAGACCAGAGGCATCATTTCCAGAAGACAGCAATTCCTTACAAGCTCTCTGCTTCTACCACTTCTGAACCAGCTGTGATCAAATTCGTTTACAATGCAAAGGTTTGTAACAGCGCTTTTTGTGTTGGGAGAAAATCTTGAACGATGAGTGATTAAGTCAAAACTGCGATTCATGGTACAACAGCATGAAGTACATATGCTGTAACACATGCTATGCTAGAGAGCTGTCACATGCATGAGTTTGGAGGCTGTGATGTGTGATGTGTTAGCGAACATTCTACTTGTTATTGGAGTCTACCAACATTGCTGCAGGTGAAGTCAGGGAGACTAGTCAAGAGCGTGATTATGATCTCATGCCTTTATGTCATGCCGGGCACAGTAGCCATGCAAAATTGTGATATCATGCATGCATGTGATGCCGAGTAAAGCAGTCATGCAAAATTGCGATATCGTGCATGCAGGTGATGCCGAGTAAAACAGTCATGCAAGATCATGATCTTTTGCATGGAGGGTCCTCTGGTTTTTTCACCAGCACCAGCCCTCCTACAACACACAGGTGACATCATAGGTACCTCTTCACCTCAATGGCTGGCATTTCCCTGATCTGAATGACAGCAATATCAGTTTGACCTCTACCCTTGTAAACCACAATGCCTTGTGCACATGTGGCACAGGGATTCCTTTCTTGACGATAGCATCGTGGATGCTCTGCCTGGCAGATCATCCGGGAGGGATGCAAGTACTGCAGGACTCAGGAGACGTTGAAACAACAAGTGACGTTGATGGCGCAGCTGATGATATATAACGTAACAATAAATAAGTTTAATTGCTCCTGATTGAATGAATACTGTGAACAATGTACTTTGTGTTAGGCTCCAGAAAAGGGTTTTGCTAATTGTCGACGTCGCTGCGGCTACCAATCTGCATACTTTTCTACGATGGTGACATTGTCGACTGTTCACAATCACACAATGAGTGCCGACCGTCAAAAATTTCAAGTTTGTTAAAAATCTCCTGCATTGGGATATCACAAACGTATCACATGAATCAAGATCATGCTTGCTACTCTGTTGACACATTTTTTGTGGGAATATGACTACGGTCGTGCCCTGATCCATTCTATGAGGAGCCATGTTGTTAATTCGGTTCGTGGTTGCCCTGCAAATGTTTTTGACGCTAGCCAGGGCGCAACAATGTTCCTTGTCCGAAGTCATTGCGACACATGCCTCTGCAAGTACTCCCGCCTGATTTTAGGTTATCCTTCCCATTCAAAGAAGCCCTCCTCCACATGCATAGCATCAGGAGGTTCTTACCCATCTGCATCTTCACACTCCTACAAAAATCGCACTTGCGTAACTTGCAAGCCATCAGTAATGCCCAGCACTACCCGTAGTGTCACAACAGGGCTTGATACTCAACCTTCCTTTTCCCAATATCTCGGCAAACGTGTTTCTTTCGAGGGCTGCATTGTCGACAAGTTATTCTCATCAGACAAGGCCATGACAGTGGAGGTTGAAGAGGAGGCCTGGAATAGCACTGTTGGGCCTGCAATGCAAGTTACCCCTCCAATGACATGGCAGGACAGAGCTAGATTCATGAGGGCTGCGGCCTCAACTAAAAATGGCAAAGTCAAGGTCCGTGGCAAAAAGCTGGCCTCAAATGTTCGCAAAGTCAAGGTCTGTGGCAAAGAGGTGGCCTTGCTAAAAAATGGGCAGCGATGCGTGTTCACAGGCTCTTGGGCTCATCACACTAGGTGATTATTACTTATGCAGTTATGCATAATGGAGACATGATAGAGATAGTTGATGATTAAGTAAACGCTAATCATAAGTCCTCGGCTAAGGACACTGGATAATTATAAACTCTACTGTATGCTTCATCTTCTTGGCAGTATAACAAATAACTAATATGTCTGCACTAGTGGCCCGCCATGCATGATGATAGTTCATAGTAGTAACATCTTACAGGTCAATAACGATCTACTATACTATTGCTATGCAATGGTAGCCTGCTTGTTTACTATGTCATATATTTAAAGGCAAAAATAAAACCTCCCCAATCATCATGTTCATAAATCTGGTCATACTCTTCTTTTAGGTATGGACTCCAGCTCAAAGTTGAGTCAGTAAAGATCTTAGCTTTGGACAGGGAAGAAGGTATGATTCGCCCTCAGTACCCCAATAAGGGTAATAAACAGGGCTGCATGAAGCTCTTCAGTAAGAGCGGTCGCATATATATGTATTGCATATCGGCAGCTGAGTCATCATAACAAGTCTCGTCTGCAAACGCATACAGTAACGTGGTTTGATTATGCATGGCTGTTAAGGGTTCTTGTTGCAGAGGTCACATGAGGACCATGTGTGGGCAACCTATATTGAGTAGTTGCCAGTCACACTTTTCATCTTTTTTTAAAATAGGCCTTAGATCCCATTCGATTGTTTCTTTGAAACGGCTCTTCTCTCACCGTACAAATAATGTTGTAAATTCTATATTTGTGTGATGTCCATGCATGCTGCATGCAGACATTTTGGCAAGGCTGGCGGGACTGTTTAAGGTAATCGCTGGAGGCGATACCCTCTGGATGCGATTCTCCAAAAAAGCACAACGAATTTACCAGGTGTATGGCAAAGACACTGTGTCGGTCCTGAACTCCGCAACTGCTGAAGAGAAGCTTCTGAGAGTGAGTCGCGGTCAAAGGTAACTACTTTATGACTACCTTATTGAACATTCTGTTGTATCTCTTGCCTACTGATTACAAGGCTGCATTGCTCCTTCGTATTCCACATCCCATTATTCTGGTAAAAAGCAGAGTCATCATAGTGAGGAGGAAGAGGCGTTTCTTGCTGTTTGTCTGTGGTAGTTAATATGATATCATAATGCTCTTGATTAATTTAGTTTGTGACCCATCATTTCCCAGGACTACAGGTCTTCTTCTAAGCCAACCTTCTCAATGGCTAAATCAAGTCCTTATGTTGTGTCTTTTTGGAAGCTACCTTCTCATTGATGTTAGAACATCTTTCAAACTTGTTCCTCCTTTATTTTTCATTTCTTATTTGCCTGAATGCCTGGAGTAATGCTGTTCATCGTAAGCAGGTCCCTAGGCTGGGCGGGAAGAAGATGTGTACCAGATTGAAAAAAGAATGGGATAAGCAAACATGCGCCTTTCTTTCATCACGCACCTTGAAAATAGAGGTGCAAAAACCACCACGTTGCTAGGCAGTACTATGTAACAAGCTTCCAGCATGTTCATCAACCAGGACATCCCTAGTCCTGCAGAGTACATACCTGGAGGGGTAGTGATCTTGGGATCCCAGTACTTGTATTGCCCCTGACAGTACTTCTGGTCTGAGGTACATGGAAGATCTCATCCTGTGTGGTTTCAGATTGTTGATGTTGATATTCATCTTCAACGGTCACAGAACCGCAACATACTCAAGCAATGAGTTAGTTCTATCCTTGCTAGCTGTTTCCTACATATCATGTTGCACTCTTAGGCACTCCATTGTTTATTGGATGAATGTATACAATTATGATTCCAGTGCCACATACAATCTCCTAAGAATGCTCATTCCTTACAAGGGCGCCGATTTCGATTTATCGAATAAGGGATACAAATACAATGTTCCAACTATTCCTACCCACTATTGGCTTCGGAGCTGTGTGTCTGTTAAGTCACATTGTGGGGGTCTTGGGTACCATAAAACTGCAAATGACGTTTTAAAGTTTTCAATAAGACGAATCACAAATCACAAAAAGGCTTCGCATGGTCGTTGTAGTAGCGGCAGTGAGTAACAGCATTATCGCATGCATTATCGATACTATGCATGTGATAGTCATGTATCTTCCGGCATATAGAAGTCATAATAAGGAGAGCACATGGCGAATTATCTTAAGTAGAATCATATTGAATCAACAGAAGAGTTGAGTGCATGCATATTATTGGGATTATCATGTCTGCTCATATGAACCCACTAATTGAGAGGTGTAACTACAGAATATGCGACCAACTAGACCAACTGCAGGGAATCGACGTTTCACACATGGAGTACATGGCCATGACTTCCAACTTGTCATGACTCTAGACTTTTTAGACTTTCTGACTTTGTGCATGCATGCAATTTATGATACGACGTGGGATCGTCATGTCTGTTCATATGAGCCCAACATTTGAGGAGTCAGAGGTGTCATTTAAAGAAAAATAGAGATGCCAACATGGCCCTCATCTGCCTTTGCATGTGTGAAAAATTAGAAAAATCATATCTGACCATGTGCATGGAATTATGGCCCTGTAGCTTTATTTATTGCATATAATTTGTGAAAATCATATGCGTTCATTTACATGGATTAGACGTTTTGTACATGTAGTAGTACATGGCTATGACAGCGCGTACATAGCGTACAGCGTACGTGGTTGATGTGCTCACAAGCATGATGAGGATTTCAAGGTCTTGAAGGCAAAGGTGGCTGATGTGCTCACAAGCATGATGAGGATTTCAAGGTCTTGAAGGCAAAGGTGGCTGATGTGCTCACAAGCATGATGAGGATTTCAAGGTCTTGAAGGCAAAGGTGGCTGATGTGCTCACAAGCATGATGAGGATTTCAAGGTCTTGAAGGCAAAATGGCTGATGTGCTCACAAGCATGATGGGGATTTCAAGGTCTTGAAGGCAAAGGTGGCTGATGTGCTCACAAGGCTCATCTCGAAGGCAATCGATGTGCAGAGAGCGACAGATGAGTTGCAAGATCTTGGTTGCACAATAGAACTGGAAGAAAGTTCTGAAGACGCAAGGTAAGGGAAGCCATTGGACTGAAACTTGCCCTATTGGCTATTGCCTTGAAGTCAGCCCCCAAGAAGATTGTAGTGATGAGCTCTACCTCATCAGGACTACAGTTAGGAACATTAGGAACAGTTACAGGCATTCTTTCTAAGTAAACAAATATATATAAAGGTCATCACTTCAGAGTTGTGCTTATTTTAAGCCTCTGCTACAAATTTGTTGCAGAACAATGATGACTCGCATTTCAGCTGCATGTAAGATTTCTTCCTCTTTAATGAGAAGGATTAGAAAATGAGTGCAGGTAGTCAGTATCCGCTGTACGAACAAAGTTAACTTGGCCTCTATATCATCCAGTTTCAAAGCACGCTCACCAGTCCCCTTCCTCTGTGATACATACCACAGGGCATGTACTTCTGGTATCTCACACTTGAACCTCATCTTGTCAGCAGTTAACTCAAAAGCCTTGCTGCCTCCAATCTGTTGTTAATTTTGCTGCCTTTTTCCTGTCATGTGTGGATGAGATTCATTTAAACTAGATGTGATCATTGCTCTCAGGCCATCAACTCTGTCTCCCCTCAAGGAGTTGCAACACCTGTGTCATCTGCAACCAGTTCAGGCCTCACGTACAATGCAACAGACACAGATATCAGCCGAGACCAGAGGCATCATTTCCAGAAGACAGCAATTCCTTACAAGCTCTCTGCTTCTACCACTTCTGAACCAGCTGTGATCAAATTCGTTTACAATGCAAAGGTTTGTAACAGCGCTTTTTGTGTTGGGAGAAAATCTTGAACGATGAGTGATTAAGCCAAAACTGCGATTCATGGTACAACAGCATGAAGTACATATGCTGTAACACATGCTATGCTAGAGAGTTGTCACATGCATGAGTTTGTAGGCTGTGATGTGTGATGTGTTAGCGAACATTCTACTTGTTATTGGAATCTACCAACATTGCTGCAGGTGAAGTCAGGGAGACTAGTCAAGAGCGTGATTATGATCTCATGCCTTTATGTCATGCCAGGCACAGTAGCCATGCAAAATTGTGATATCATGCATGCATGTGATGCCGAGTAAAGCAGTCATGCAAAATTGCGATATCGTGCATGCAGGTGATGCCGAGTAAAACAGTCATGCAAGATCATGATCTTTTGCATGGAGGGTCCTCTGGTTTTTTCACCAGCACCAGCCCTCCTACAACACACAGGTGACATCATAGGTACCTCTTCACCTCAATGGCTGGCATTTCCCTGATCTGAATGATAGTAATGACAGCAATGTCAGTTTGACCTCTACCCTTGTAAACCACAATGCCTTGTGCACATGTGGCACAGGGATTCCTTTCTTGACGATAGCATCGTGGATGCTCTGCCTGGCAGATCATCCGGGAGGGATGCAAGTACTGCAGGACTCAGGAGACGTTGAAACAACAAGTGACGTTGATGGCGCAGCTGATGATATATAACGTAACAATAAATAAGTTTAATTGCTCCTGATTGAATGAATACTGTGAACAATGTACTTTGTGTAAGGGTCCAGAAAAGGGTTTTGCTAATTGTTGACGTTACTGCGGCTACCAATCTGCATACTTTTCTACGATGGTGCCATCCTCGACTGTTCACAATCTCACAATGAGTGCCGACCGTCAAAATTTGCAAATTTGTTAAAAAATCTCCTGCATTGGGATATCACAAACGTGAATCAAGATCAAGCTTGCTACTCTGTTGACACATTATTTGTGGGAATATGACTACGGTCGTGCCCTGATCCATTCTATGAGGAGCCATGTTGTTAATTCGGTTCGTGGTTGCCCTGCAAATGTTTTTGACGCTAGCCACGGCGCAACAATGTTCCTTGTCCGAAGTCATTGCGACACATGCCTCTGCAAGCAGTCCCGCCTGATTTTAGGTTATCCTTCCCATTTAAAGAAGCCCTCATCCACATGCATAGCATCAGGAGGTTCTTACCCATCTGCATCTTCAAACTCCTTCTACAAAAATCACACTTACGCAAGCCAGCAGCCAGCAGTAATGCCCAGCACTACCCGTAGTGTCACAACAGGGCTTGATACTCAACCTTCCTTTTCCCAATATCTCGGCAAACGTGTTTCTTTCGAGGGCTGCATTGTCAACAAGTTATTCTCATCAGATTCCTTCAATGCCATGACAGTGGAGGTTGAAGAGGAGGCCTGGAAGAGCACTGTTGGGCCTGCAATGCAAGCTGCCCCTCAAACGATATGGCAAGCAGCACCCACTGAGAGAGCTAGATTCATGAAGAGGGCTGTGGCCTCAAATAATCGCAAAGTCAAGGTCTGTGGCAAAGAGCTGGCCTTGCTAAAAAATGGGCAGCGATGCGTGTTCACAGGCTCTTGGGCTCATCACACTAGGTGATTATTACTTATGCAGTTATGCATAATGGAGACATGATAGAGATAGTTGATGATTAAGTAAAGGCTAATCATAAGTCCTCGGCTAAGGACACTGGATAATTATAAACTCTACTGTATGCTTCATCTTCTTGGCAGTATAACAAATAACTAATATGTCTGCACTAGTGGCCCGCCATGCATGATGATAGTTCATAGTAGTAACATCTTACAGGTCAATAACGATCTACTATACTATTGCTATGCAGTGGTAGCCTGCTTGTTTACTATGTCATATATTTAAAGGCAAAAATAAAACCTTCCCAATCATCATGTTCATAAATCTGGTGATACTCTTCTTCTAGGTACGGACTCCAGCTCAATGTTGAGTCAGTAAAGATCTTAGCTTTGGACAGGGAAGAAGGTATGATTCGCCCTCAGTACCCCAATAAGGGTTATAAACAGGGCTGCATGAAGCTCTTCAGTAAGAGCGGTTGCATACAGATGTATTGCATATCGGCAGCTGAGTCAGAACAAGTCTCGTCTGCAAACGCATACAGTAACGCGGTTTGATTATGCATGGCTGTTAAGGGTTCTTGTTGCAGAGGTCACATGAGGACCATGTGTGGGCAACCTATATTGAGTAGTTGCCAGTCACACTTTTCATCTTTTTTTAAAATAGGCCTTAGATCCCATTCGATTGTTTCATTGAAACGGCTCTTCTCTCACCGTACAAATAATGTTGTAAATTCTATATTTGTGTGATGTCCATGCATGCAGACATTTTGGCAAGGCTGGAGGGACTCACTGGAGTGGGGCGATCCACTGCAAAAGCCATTTACCAGGCGTATGGCAAAGACACTGTGTCGGTCCTGAACTCCGCAACTGCTGAAGAGAAGCTTCAGAGAGTGAGTCGCGGTCAAAGGTAACTACTTTATGACTACCTTATTGAACATTCTGTTGTATCTCTTGCCTACTGATTACAAGGCTGCATTGCTCCTTCGTATTCCACATCCCATTATTCTGGTAAAAAGCAGAGTCATCATAGTGAGGAGGAAGAGGCGTTTCTTGCTGTTTGTCTGTGGTAGTTAATATGATATCATAATGCTCTTGATTAATTTAGTTTGTGACCCATCATTTCCCAGGACTACAGGTCTTCTTCTAAGCCAACCTTCTCAATGGCTATATCAAGTCCTTATGTTGTGTCTTTTTGGAAGCAGGGGCTGCATACCTACCTTCTCATTGATGTTAGAACATCTTTCAAACTTGTTCCTCCTTTATTTTTCATTTCTTATTTGCCTGAATGCCTGGAGTAATGCTGTTCATCGTAAGCAGGTTCCTAGGATTGGGAAGAAGCTGAGTGCCAGCTTGAAAAAAGAATGGGATGAGCAATCAGGTGAATTTGCATTGCCAACTAGATCTGATGTGTCATATGATTGTTGAGACCCAGATCAAACCCTGTGGTACTGCTTATTGAACAGTTGGCCAACATTCTCTTCAATGCATCCACAAGTTCCATCCAGGCGTAGTACACTACTAAGTATAATACTTATTTAGTAAATTTAGTCCCCCTACATTCTTAAACAACAGCAACTTATTAGATGCTGCATAGTGTGCCCTAGGGCTGTATGTGCTACTGCCCTACCGCTGTATGCGCTATGCTACTGCCCTGCTACGTCTGTATAATGCGCTACTGCCCTAAGGCTGTAAGTGCCACTGCCCTGGCACTAGAAGCAGTGGTGGCTCATCATTGTTCAGGGTCTCCTGCTATCAACCTACCTGCCTGTCTTCAAATTTTATGACTATCAATAATAATGGCCTGCCTGCCTGCAGGGCACCAGGCTATACACTTGAGACTGAAGGAACTGGGACTGAAGCCCTCCACTTGTTCAGAAATCATTGACAAGCTGAGCGCAAGGATGCTGGCTGAATCCAAGGAGAGTAGTAAATCTGCAAAAGGGATAAGCCAGATTAGTACAGGTACGACACAGGCAACAAGTGCATCTCATTATTGATCAAGTACTCGCACACACACGATTTTATCATTAGGTTTCAAGTTATGATGTCCTAATTGTTTATAGTGCTCCTCATGATGATCTTACCGCCGCCCATGTACGTGCTTGTCTGGACTTGTCATCTGTTATTTACTAATAGATAGACAGAGCTTCAACTGAGCTCAGAAATCACTGGTGCTGATATCATCCGATCTTTACCTACACAACTTCAAAGGTGTTGAAGGTATGGAGGAGTTACTGGTTCGTGATCCGTACAAGTTCCTGATTGGTGTTAGAGGCGTCACTTTCAGGTGATGATACTGTCAGCTTTGTTCATGGATGATGATGCAATGCGCTGATCTCCTCAATGTGGGTGCTCTCATGATTTCAGGGATGCTGAGGAGCTGGCCGCAAGTTTGGGAGGCGGTGTGGACCCCACACTTCCCAGCAGAGGTGGTTTTGTCATACTCCAGGTCTTAACAGAGGGTGCCAATGACGGTCACTCTTTCATGATGTGGGAAAAAGTAAGGCAAGAAGCTACCAAGCTGTTGCAGGCAAGCCCAATTAGCAAGCTTTCACCCTGGTCTGAGGCTTCAAGCCCATTATCAAAGAGTGCTCTGTTCTTAAGGGTGAGAGTCCATTTAGTAGGCCACCAAGTTTTTGTATTTGATGAAGCAATCGATGCAATCTATGTTTTTTAAGCAGAGACAATGATCTAGCAACCTAATATTAGGCTCAGGTTGCTCATCTGGTAGCAATGTGGACTTGCAGGCAGTAGAGAACAATCTTAAGAGCTCTGTTTCAAAACTGTGACAGATTGTCATTCCAAAGATATTATGACCATGTTGATCTGCTTCTCATTAATAGGGTGAAGAACGTGTCGTTGTGCTGTCATCAATAGGATGAAGAAGGTGTTGTGCTGTCATTAACAGGATGAAGAAGGTGTTGTGCTGTCATTAATAGGATGAAGAACGTGTTGTGTTGGAGGTAGAGAGGAAGTCCCTAGCTCCTGGAGTTCTGGATGCCGCGCTGAAAGGAAGATTCCTTCCCTCAGGGCCGCCGCGCATTGAGATCAGTAGTATCCTGGATAGCCTAGAGTGGCCTGATCAAACAAGGTAGAAATGCCCCTGCATGGCCGGATCAAACAAGGTAGAAATGCCCCTGCATGGCATGATCAAACAGCTGCATAACTTTGCTGTTATATGATCTACTTATTTCAAATGAATACGATAATCTTTAAGACTTAAGGTTGGTCATGACACATTAACGTACTGGCCTCTGCCTCATCTCACAGACACTACGCACACTGCTCCTGTGTCTAGTTACTGCATGGGCTGAAGAGACGTTGTGGTGACGTCTCATTTTGAAGTCTGGTGCCTCTGTGACCCTTTCCTCGAATCATGTGCAGGTGCTACATCACCCCTCTGTACAAAGCTGAGAAAAGCCTGAGCAAGTGTGTTGCAGAGCGTGTCAGCAAGGCTCTGGCTATGCATCCGCCAGTAACCACTGCAACAGCAGCAGTCTCATCACAGCAGGTGGGGCGGGACTCAAGGTTCACAAATGAGTCTGAAAAAGGGTCCTCAGGCAACAGGGCCGCTGGTCGCGGTAGCATGGGCGGCAATAACAGGAGTAGTTCATTATCTTCATCCCTTCCAGACCTCAACGCCGAACAGTTGAAGGCAGTACAGATGGGGAGAAACTCCCCTATCATGCTTCTGACGGGGGATGCAGGGTGTGGCAAGACGTCCACAACACGAGCCATGGTGGAGGAGTGGGTCAAACAAGAAAAGAGAGTGGCAGTGTGTGCACCAACAGGTACTAGCATGACGACAATAAGGCTTGAAGTAGTGCAATCAGGCTTCAAGCGTTTATTAGGAGATGAGCTAGCGGCAGTGGATCAGTTTGGATCTTGCACTAAGTAAGTGACTGTTAAGTGCAGTTGATCAGTTTGGATCTTGTACTAAGTAAGTGACTGTTAAGTGCAGTGGATCAGTTTGGATCTTGTACTAAGTAAGTGACTGTTAAGTACTTTCTCTTCCTGTGAGTCCACAGTGATGCTGTAAATGCATTATACTGATGAACAGCAGAAACAGCGGGCCCCTGGTTCATCTCTCCCTCAGGGAAGCTGCAAGAATAGCTGTTATTGGAACAGGGGTGTATTCTCCACTACAACGCTATGCAGCAGCATCATTTGCGCTCCACTAGTCTATTTATAGTTATTAAGGTTCAGCACTAGTACGTTTACATAATGCGGTGTCTCATCATGTTGTTTTTTTCATCCTCAGGACGAGCGGCTCAAAGACTCCAGGAGGTCATTGATGCTAAAGGTGTGGAGGCCAAGACAGTGCATCGACTGCTGGGCTTCAAAGGCATTATATCCAGTAAGCAGCAACAAGATACTGCTGCTGACACATCCAGCACAACTACTGCGGCTGCCATGAGTCAAGCCGGGGCCACTAGCGTCAGCGCTGCTTCCTCTGGCACTACAGACTTGTCATCCAGCAGTACATTCAATGGGAGTACTAGTGACTCGCTCTCCTATGATGAGTTGTACAATGACTCGTGGAAAAACGTGAAGTACAATGAGTACAATCTACTGCCATTTGATGCAGGTAACGTATAGAATTCACTTGACCTATAGAGCTTGCTTCAGATACCTATCATTGAGCTTGCTTCAGATACCTATTGAGCTTGCTTCAGATACCTATCATTGAGCTTGCTTCAGATACCTATTGAGCTTGCTTCAGATACCTATCATTGAGCTTGCTTCAGATACCTATTGAACTTGCTTCAGATACCTATAGAGCTTGCTTCTGCTTGGCAACTTCTTGTAATAGCCATGATGATCTTGGATGAGGCTATCTAATTTATGACTAACTCTTTCGTGCACTTGATATTGTTTTAATGACCTATTTTATTGCCCCGCTGCTCAGTCCTGGTGGATGAGGCCTCCATGATGGACATCCAGATGGCCGCGGCCCTGATCAAAGCCTTGCACCCTGATTGTCAGTTGGTGCTGGTAGGGGACCCCAACCAGCTGCCCCCTGTGGCACCTGGGCATGTACTTGCAGAACTTCTGGCACTAAGGCTTTCTCATGAAGATGGTGTACCGCCTGCTGGCGGGACTCCTGCCAGCACTTCTGTGCATTCAGCAGCAGGTGCAATAAGAGCCACATCAGGCCGTCAGCAATATGCTGCTGCAGCAGGCTATGCCACATCTCTGTCTGCTTCTGCTCCGAAGTCCTCATCTGTGTCCACTGGCAGTAATAATTACAGCTTGATCTCTACTGTTCATTTGGTGCCTCGAGTGCATCTTGGAGAGGTGTTCCGGCAAGACGGTTCTGGTTCTATTGTATCTGGGGCGCTTCAGATCATGAAAGGTAAGATCATACTAGTTCAGGCAAGACGGTTCTGGTTCTATTGTATCTGGGGCGCTTCAGATCATGAAAGGTAAGATCATACTAGTTCAGGCAAGACGGTTCTGGTTCTATTGTATCTGGGGCGCTTCAGATCATGAAAGGTGAGATCATACTATTTCTGGCAAGACGGTTCTGGTTCTATTGTATCTGGGGCGCTTCAGATCATGAAAGGTAAGATCATACTAGTTCAGGCAAGACGGTTCTGGTTCTATTGTATCTGGGGCGCTTCAGATCATGAAAGGTAAGATCATACTAGTTCAGGCAAGACGGTTCTGGTTCTATTGTATCTGGGGCGCTTCAGATCATTAAAGGTGAGATCATACTAGTAGTGAAAAGTCCCGCAGCTTAATGCTTACTGGATTTCCTCAGCCTTACTACCTGCATTATGCATTTATCATGATGGAATGAAGGTGTGCTGTTGAGCAGAATTCTCAGGTAATGGTAGGACTTATTCCCTTCTTTCAATGCTTAGGTAATGGTAGGACTTATTCCCCTCTATCAATGCTTAGGAGACACAAACAATACTGTGCTATTAGATCTGGGACTATTTGTGCTGTTAATGCTCCAATAGTCGGGTTAAAATGGTCGTGATTAACAGTAATAAAGCATTGACAACTGAAGCATCAGTCATTACTGTTTGATTCTGACTCTTCAGCCCAGTACCCCACGGCCATGAGGCAGATGTCATTTCCAGAATTTGAGAAGAGGCTGTCGCAGGCCGGTGTTACATCTAACAGCCGTCATGCTGCAAGGCCGCATGGAACAGGAGGTGGTGGTGATGGTGATAATGTACTGCAACACCTGCAGGACACACTGGGCGGGGATGCTGTCCTTGTGGAAGTGACTGACTTTAAGGTACAGTTCAAATTGCATAAAGAGCTATAGTAGTGATGCGCTTACAGGCGTATCAAATATTATGAAGTGAGAGGTATTACAGAGTTGGAAATTCACTTTCTCATTATTACCGTTTTCACTACAGTTTGTTTCCTGTGGTTTTAAGTCGTTTCTGCCTGCAGCAGCAGCTGTCGCCCTAGTCAGCTTAGCATGTAACTGGTCAGCCTGTCGTCATGCAGGTTACACCGGAGGATCTGGAGCGTATGGTTATAAAAACAGTGGAGATTTTGAAGGACATTGGAGTCAACGTACAGGATGATGTACAGGTGTGGAAGTGTGGCATGCTGGTGTAGTACTTCAGGTGTGTTCACGACACATGACTCTGTTATTTGCAGCTCAATTTTGTAAGTGTGGCATGGATCACCTTCTCATCCTCACCTGCTGATACATTATTATGCGTTATTATGCTGAACTTAAGCTGACTGGTCAGCTCTGATAACCACATGAACTTAAGCTGACTGGTCAGCTCTGATAACCACTTGAACTTAATAAGCTGACTGGTCAGCTCTGATAATCACATGAACTTAATAAGCTGACTGGTCAGCTCTGATAATCACATGAACTTAATAAGCTGACTGGTCAGCTCTGATAATAACCACATGAACTTAAGCTGACTGGTCAGCTCTGATAATAATCACAAGAACTTAAGCTGACTGGTCAGCTCTGATAATCACATGAACTTAATAAGCTGACTGGTCAGCTCTGATAACCACATGAACTTAAGCTGACTGGTCAGCTCTGATAATAATCACATGAACTTAAGCTGACTGGTCAGCTCTGATAATCACATGAACTTAATAAGCTGACTGGTCAGCTCTGATAACCACATGAACTTAATAAGCTGACTGGTCAGCTCTGATAATAATCACATGTGACCACCAGGGTCCTATCAAGGCAGCATCCATTCGGAGGAGGGTTTTTTTGTCATGTGCTTGCAAATTTGATCAAATATTGATTATCGTATCATCTTGTTGTAGCTGTGTCACATAATAGTACTCACATCATGTACCTCCTGGTAGTGCTCAGATCATCATGTACCTCCTGGTAGTAGTAGTAGTGCTCATCACATCATGTACCTCCTGGTAGTAGTGCTCACAACATGTACCTCCTGTTGAGCAGAGCAGCCACTAATGAGCACTAGAATGCATTAAGCTGCTGCCGTCTAAGCATGCTTCATCTCTGATAGGGCAGTCATCATGATGCATTATTATTGTGGATATAGTTTTACATGCGGCTCATTATTATATTTCCAGGTGCTGACACCACTGAGGGCTCCTAGAAGGGGCTATGGATTGGGTGCCTCAACCCTAAACCCTCTACTACAGCCTGTCATGAACTGCATTCATCCTGCTCCGCCAGACCTCCAAAATTCACGATTCATGTTCTCAGTTGCAGACAGAGTAGTACAGGTATGGGTTCATCAGGTTGTTCACACTTCAACGACTGTAACAATGTTTGTGTCTCCTGAATAATAATATTTCCATTTGTCTCGCTCATGACGTTAAGTTCTGTGTGATCTGAGTCTACTCAGCCTGATAGAGATGTTTTGCACTTTGAAAGTTGGCCTCTGAGCTCAGCTAACTCTGCTTTATCCTGTTGGCCACACCATACTCGTTTAGAATGTAAACAACTATGACCTGGATGTGTACAATGGAGATGTTGGAGTTGTGAGATATGTTAATGAAAGAGAGAAGACAGTGGAGGTGAGAGATCATTGTTTGTAACTAGGCCCTCTCGAGGAGTGTGATGTACTTAATAAGCAGGCAGGGTATATCATGAGCAGGAGAAAATAACTTCAGCTCTTAAAGTGCACCATGATCTTAGGAGGTAGCAGGCTTCTCACTAGGTACTAGGTAACATGACTAGTTGTATGAATGAAGTGATTGATCACTCCTTTATAGCCCTATCAGCAGTGCTCTCATGTGAGTCGATGGTGTTTAGTAGTGGATCACAGCAGTGGTGTGAGATGAGTAACTAGATGCAGTACTGCAGCAGCAGCAGCATAGTAACTAGGTGCAGTACTGCTATTGCAGCAGCATAGTAACTAGGTGCAGTACTGCTACTACAGCAGCATAGTATCTAGGTGCAGTACTGCTATTGCAGCAGCATAGTAACTAGGTGCAGTACTGCTACTGCAGCAACATAGTAACTAGGTGCAGTACTGCTACTGCAGCAACATAGTAACTAGGTGCAGTACTGCTACTGCAGGAGCATAGTAGCTGCAATGATGGAGACTCGTGATTAATCAATTTGTTCATTCCATCTGCCTGCAAACAACTCCCCTCTACTCCTCTACTTGTAATAATAACCTTCCCGGAAATGCACTGAATGCATTCAACATACTTTTTGCATGTTGTTGCTGTCGTTATCTTGCACTGAATGCATTCAGCTACATACTTTTTGCATGCTTTTGCTGTCGTTGTCTCTTTGCATAACGTGAAGCCTGTTGATCATTAAAACACTGCTGTTATCCCACTAGGTCCAGTTCCCAACACGTCCTGGATCCATAACTCGCAACTTAGTCACCTACCAGGGCAAAGATGTCTGGCAGCTACAGCCCTCCTGGGCCACCACGGTCCACAAGAGCCAGGGCGGGGAGTACCCATGTGTACTTCTACCTCTACATCACAATGCAGGTACTTTATTAGTCCTGCTTTTAGAAGTAGAATGTATGGCATCTGATGCCAACAAAGGGATGAAGAGACGTAGCAGGGCAGGTGGTTAAGGCGGCAGACATGGACAGGCTAGTTGAGAGAATTCAAAGATTTTAAGAATTAGCCCCTCTGCACTCTAGACATGAGAACTGTCAGGGCAGAGATATTCTACACTTTGGATTTCAGGACTTCTTGCTCTGTAGTGATTCACATCAACCCCTTGCCCCTCTGTAGTGATTCACATCAACCCCTTGCCCCTCTGTAGTGATTCACATCAACCCCTTGCCCCTCTGTAGTGATTCACATCAACCCCTTGCCCCTCTGTAGTGATTCACATCAACCCCTTGCTCCTCTGTAGTGATTCACATCAAGCCCTGCGTGGTATTAGTTCTGTGAATATAACAACTGTAATTCATTATCTTGCAAGTAACTCATCCCCTTAAGCACTTGTCCCCTCATGGGAAGTGGACCCATGTACACTAAAGAAGGGTAGGCATTGCTGCTTGCAACTGCAGCCTGATAAGCGGATCATCACACTCAGATCATGAAATAAGATGGTGTTCATGTCGTCACAGGCTGGACGCTTCAGACACGGCAGCTGTTGTACACGGGTGTGACACGAGCTCGTCAGCTGCTGATCCTCATGGCCACACGGAACGCCATTGACCAATGCCTGAGGACTGATCAGACAGCCAGCAGGTCTACCTCCTCATGCATTGCACAGAGGGTGTCTGAAATTCTCAAGCTGTCACTTAATGGTCAGTCAGTACATGTGGCTACTGGAAGTACGGCTGCGTCACCTACCTTGCGACCTGGCACGTCACACTACGGTACTATTAATGGTCCACACTACGGTACTAATAATGGTCCACACTACGGTACTATTAATGGTCCACACTACGGTACTATTAATGGTCCACACTACCGTGGTGCGCCTAGTTATGGCAGGTCTTCATAGGTAGAGCTTCCTTGCTTCGGCCACCACCATTTATATGAAAAGCAAGTAGATTCAAACAGAGTGCTAGTGACTAGCAGGAGCAGAAATAAGTGGACCAGTGGCAGGCCGAAATGTTTTCTTCACCTTAGCTATTAAGTGTTTCTCTTGGTACTGCACCCTCACTTCATGGACTAGCAACTCAGGACTAGCTCTTCAGGTGACACTATGAAGATATCATTTCGTTAGACGCTGACGCTACTGATGACCTAACATTTTCTCCATTTATGTTGAGAAAGTGCAATTTTGTGTAATATGAATCTCTTCTCAGCTTATTGCACAAGATATGTTACATGGTAAGAGCCACAGGCTTTAGTAGCACACTACCGCCCTTCTACTATTGATATACTTGATTCAGGCTTGTGAGTAGTTTTGTCCGATTGTGGAATTGCAGTCACTTGAAGTTCGATAGAGATACGGCAGGTGATTGACTGCAAATGCAGGAGCATGTCGGGAAGGACGCTTACAAATAGGAAGGAAGCTTTTGAGGTCCCATAAAAGCAGTGAACAACAATAATGCATTCAGAAAATTATTCAAGTTGATGCCGAACGTAACACCACTCTAAACCCAGCACTATGGTATATCTGTTTATTCTGTCTACAGACAACTATTAGGTAGCTACCTAGCTTCTGCACAATGCAAAGGTGTAAAGAGTGCATGGCAGTCAAGTAAGTTTTTCTGGTTGCTGGTACAGTAGTAGAAAATGTCCATGTGAAAAGACGTGGATTCATGGCTTAACTGTCTTAAGAAGACTCATTGCTGCAAATTCTATTATTTCATCTAGGGGGGTCTGCAAGCAGCATCGTAAGCTCATACTCATGCCGTACTGCTAGTTGTGTTGTAACTCTCATGCCTGCTCTTCATGGTTGAGCTGTTGTGCAAGTAACAGTCACTGATGAACATCGTGCGTATCAGATGAGCAACGACGAAGCAGGTAGAGAGGTGCGTTGCGCCATGTCATCTGCTTAAGTTTTAAGCCTTGAGGACCGCGACATGACCCAGCTAAACTGATCACTTGCTCATAATAAAGACTTGCTGGGAGCAATGCGTCAGCTGGCATGCCAAGCCTTCAGCTACCTCATATGGGGCCTGTCATGAGGGCTCATGCAGGTCACTTGGCACACAGCATTGTCAGCAAAGCAGCGTTCATCGCCACAACCAACATAAGCACCGCAGCAGTACAAGTCAGCAGATGAGCCCTCCTCCTCTTCCAAGTTCCCACGACAGTCCTCTGGACACGTCTCACAGTTCTCACCTGCAAGTTCGTCAGAATTCAGGGGATTCATAGCCGGCATTCTTGGTCTGTCTAAAGAGATGTAAAGCTCAAAATAACTTTATCAATTTCTTTATTATGGTCAGGTTAGATTTCACAGAATAGAAGGACTACAATTCTGGGAGTTTCACAAATAGCTGGTCCGGTAACAATTTCAAGGAAACTTTCTTTTTCTGAGGATTGATGGGATGTTAAACTCTGTCTAGCATTGACCCTTGCCTTAAACCTTACCTAGCCAAGCATGACATTGACCATCCCCGCAGCTTCCGGAGGGACAGCAGTCTGAGGCACAGTTTTGGACCCCTTCACTACCTGATGCACAATATCAGAGCAGATAAGCACAATCAGAAAGCCTGTTAACTAGGTGCGTTTGATGGTCATAGTGATGCTGGGCTTCTCTTCATCCGGCATGCAGATTTTCTCCTTATTTATATCCGTCAAACGCAACAGCCTCAAGCTTGTAATGAAGTCCTTTAATCTGGTTGGGGGCAATTGCTTAATCAGTTGCAAGTGCTCACCACTGCAAATGCCATCTCCACAAGTCAGAGCCCCTTCTACTTCTGCCCCTCTACTTTCACCCTCCCTTATGAATGAGGTTTCAGCAGTAGTTGTCGCCTTAGTAAGAGCTGATGGAAAAGGCCTGCCCTCCCCTCTCCCTAACATACTGGATCCCAGCACGATGTCAATGGGCTCCGAACCCTCAGGGTAGACCCCACCCAATAGAACCCTACGGGTCTGGGTGATATGTAATCGCTGCTCCCTGGCTGCCCTGGAAGCCTGGATAGCGGCAATAAGAGAGACAGGCGCCAGGTTGCCATCGGGAGATACATGATTGTACTTCAGCTCTGCTGTACTGTACTGGTAAGAGATATCCAGCAAGGTACGTCTGCAGTACAGTGGATGAGTCACCCTCTGTAACAGTACAAATAATCGTTGAATGTCAAGACAAGAAGAATACATGTTTGCATCTGGTGCTTTAAATCTAGATTATGCTTATTAAGTAATAGACGAGCAAACCCTTATGTGGGTTTAGTAGTCCTGTATCATGGTTTATGTAAGGGCTTACTTGTTGGGTATGATCAGGACACTGCTGCGATCCCTAACAGGGATGTCTACATTCAGATACTGCCCCATGCCTCTGCTAAGCATTGAGGATGTCATCATGAGACGTCTCCCAGTACACAGAGTGGCGCAGTCCTGAAGAGAGGACACAAAGTCTGAAGGGAGGACACCATAGTCTGAAGGTTTCATGAAAATCGGTTAAGTTAGCTTATCGCCAATAATAACATCCGCCTAGCAACCTAATATTATAAAAAAGAATTGAGAAGTTTGTCATAGTGCTGCTGCTGATAATGGAATTTTTTCACCGTTGTGTGCTACAGATGAGGCTACTACAATGCATGTTTCAGAAAAGCTGTTGTACTCAGTTAAATAGATTACCTGAATTCAGGAGGTGCAAAATTACCTGAATGCAGGAGGTGCAAGATTACCTGAATGCAGGAGGTGCAAGATTCTGTCTTCAGATTGCAAATGCCATCACCACAGAAGCCTGAGCCACAGTCCTGAAAAGCAAATAATTGCAAGGAACATGAATCCGTTCTGGCTGTATTGCAAAGCAAGCAGTTCCCCTTGTCATTAAGTTTAGGGCTCAAAGATGATTACATCAATGACAGTCAAGACATGTAAGGGCTCAACATCTAGGGGACTAAGGCTGTTATTCTTACTTTGGGGCATGTGAACTGAGTTTCTGTGGGCGCCTGACAAATTCCATTCCCACAGACTACTGGAATGCTTGGTGACGGTGGCAGTGACGATGGTGGGAGAGGTGATGGAGGCCCAGGGTTAGGGGGAGAGGGAGGTGGAGGAGGTCTTGGAGGAGGAGGAGGGTGAGGGATATGGTGAGGAGATTTGCGTGGCAGGGGCTTTGCAGTTGGGGGCAGAGGAGGAGGAGGAGGGAGAGGTGATGGAGGCCCAGGGTTAGGGTGG
>BEGY01000035.1:67946-81454 GCA_002335675.1 Chlamydomonas eustigma | reverse complement strand
CGAGACAAAAAGTGTCAAGCCGTGCATCAAAACCTCGTGCTCTCTCAGATCTGGATTTCAAATATCTTACAGTTCTCGTTTCAATCATAGCCGTTGACAGGCTAGGCTGTCATTATTATTCATGAGGTGCACATCACCTCTGTCCCCGCCGTTTATTCATCCTACACTTTTCTGTCTTTTTCACTGATCAGCAATCAGTGCAGCAGATATATAAGCACATAGTGTTGTCAGAATGAAAGGAAAGCATGTGGCTCCAGCATGAGGAGGTAAGAAGCCGCTAGCAGACGGGGTCAACATAATAACATTATCAGAGAATTCTACAAGCTAGCAGAGCATAGACTTATCTTAACCACACCAGAAGTGCTCATCTAGCTCATCAGGGTCATCAGAAGACAAGACACAGGAGGAGATCACATATGGCTCCAAATTAAGTAAAGGCAGAAGGGCGACATGACTGTCAGCAGGCCCCTTGAGAAGGGAGTTGAGGACTTATCCCTTGTCCTTAATTAGCTTCCAGATTTGTTTCATGTTTCAGATCTTTTAATATTTATATCCCCATAAATTCATTATAATGCTAGTTTAGCTCAGTTGTTTTGACATCCTCATGGTACCTCTTGACCCAGGTGAGTGTGTGCAGCAATACTGCTAAAACAAGTCCATAACAACGGATGAAATGCTCTTCAGTTCAGCAGCTGCTTGTGCTGCTATGATTACAAATTTAACGAAAATACTGCAGAAAATACATGGGCTTTTGATGTACTTGTAGATTGGAGTGGCAAACAGGCAAAGGCCACCACTTTTTCATCTTCACATAATCCTACTTGAAAAATCTACAAAAGGTCATAAGTGCTTGTTAGAAAGACATAATTCTATTGCATTCGACCAATGCTGAAATCACAACTATTAAGCATCAAACACCCCAACAAAGGTTGCACGTCCCAGAGCTCTCTAGACTGATCAATTTACCATATATATAAAATATATATCATTACAATGCTCCTGCTGACAACAAACTTTACTCAACAAGTGGGTTGGCACAATAGGATGCACATAGGATTCTGTATCTGCTATATATCACAACTGGATCATCTCAATACTCTCAGAACCGTGCATGAGGCCTGTCAGGAGGGCTCATGCACGTCATCTGACACACAGCATTGTCAGCAAAGCAGCGTTCATCCCCACATCCAACATAGGCACCACAGCAGTACAAGTCAGCAGATGAGCCCTCCTCTTCCAAATTTCCATGACAGTCTTCTGGGCACGTCTCACAATTCTCACCTATCAATTTGTAAGAGTAAATTCAGAAATGCTGTCCACCTCACTAACAATCCTAACAGACCCTTGAAGGTAATGTCAAATATGTCAACTTCTCAATGATGAGCATTTTGTAGTCATGCAACAATCCATGCACCATCAGGATTAAAAACCTCACCTAGCCAAGCATGACACTTCCCATCCCCACAAGAACCAGAAGGGCAGCAATCCCGCCCACAGCTCAATACATCCTCATTACCTGAATAATAGTCGAGGAAGGAAAATTACTTCGCAGAACAAGCAGGCTCACATGCATTCAACAACATGATACCATGTATACCATGCTTACCATTACACACGCCATCTCCACACACAGACTGCTGCTCAATAGTTTTCTTTGGAAGCACTCCCATCTCCATGAGTCTTCTGTGAGAGCGCGAGTTGGGGAAGGGAACACCTGCCCCTCGGTGAACCTCTGGCTTTACGACAATGTCAATGGAACTGTCGCCTTCAGGGCAAACGCCGCCAAGAAGTACACGACGAGGCGTATGCTCCTGGGAAGCAAAACCCTGGACCTGCGCCATGACCTCTTGGGGAGCAAGCCCTCCATCAGGAGAGATGAAAGACATACGTGGCTGCATGTAATAACCAGAGGCTGCTTGAAGAAGGGCCCGTCTGCAGGGAGAATAAGTAGAGACTTACTCCACAAGTCATCATCCTCAGGTGCCACTATTAGAAAATATAGAGCCTATTACACTAAGGAGACACAAGAGTGACGTCTGCTGTAATAAGCATACCTTTCAGGGATTGCGATTGTCACAGAGTGGGGTAATGGAAGACCAGAGAAAACATCTTGATCCTGGAGAGCGCGAGTTGACTTCTTTTTAGCTTGAATGGGAGGTGGGGTAGGAGGAGGTGGTTTCCGTTTTTTAAGTGGTTTTGACATCTTGACTTTAGGATGTGGATGTGGAGGATGTGGAGGATGTGGAGGGCTGGAATGTGGAGGAGGTGGAGGTGGAGAGGGTGGAGGAGGAGAAGGAGGAGGAGACAGACTTGGTGGAGGTGACTTCATGGGTGGCGGAGAGGGTGGTGATTGAGCTGGACAGTGAAGTGTTCTGGAGCAATCCTACACAAGAAGCAGATATGTGATGACAGGAACAAAGCTGTTCTTGCTAGCAATCCCATCGACATGACATGACATGCACGTGATTGTTTCCTTCTCGTAGCATTATAAAAATGATACTAATGAGGATCAGCTTGAAGGTCAGAAAACAAATATGGAGATAGACAATGTTGTGAAGAACAAAGTAAACAATGGAAAATGAGCCCACCGAGTAACAGTTAGTGCATGTCTCAAAGAATGTGTTACAAATACCATCTCCACAAGCACCAGGGCAGTCCTGGGGGCAAGTGCTCAAGCTTTCTGTATTGCAATGATATAAGCAGTGGTAACACTGTAAACATATCCTTGCTGCAGTGAAGAATCATTGCAGAACAGTGATAGAGAAAACAGAGAACATGTAAGGGAAACAAGCTGGTGTTTGTACTAAGGTGAAGCTGTTTAAGGTCTGTATAGGAAGCTGGAACATACCCCCAAAGTAGGAGTTGCATACTCCGTCTCCACAAGTGCCGGGACAATCCTGGGGACAGCTGAATACAGTCTCACTACCCACACAATATCCATCACCTACGCAATAAGAATATAGATAAAGTTTAAACATGGAGCAACACGAAGTGAATAAAAAATATGTTTGAGGATGAATATAGAGCTGAATGCAGCTGAATGTCATTGCAGAACATGAAGGGCACGTCCAAGGTAGCAGCCTCATCTACAATGCATCCAGAGTTAAAGAACGAGCACATCTAGATCCTGGGCTTTGATTGCTAGGTGCATGAAGGCCCTCACCACAAACTGGAGGGCAGCTCTGCATGCATGGACAAGGTAAATCACGTCAGTTCTACATGCATGGACAAGGTAAATCACGTCAGTTCTACATGCATAGACAAGGTAAATCACGTCAGTTCTACATGCATAGACAAGGTAAATCACGTCAGTTCTACATGCATAGACAAGGTAAATCACGTCAGTTCTACATGCATAGACAAGGTAAATCACATCAGAAGCAATATATGAGGAATAACTTGGCAATGCACTGAATTTTCAAACTCATTACAGAGCAATAATTAGAGAGGCAACCATCAAACACAATCCATGAATGTCGTGTCAATTATATTACAAACCTGGGGACAATTCGCAGGGTTTAGAGGTGCAGCACAGCCGTAAGCATCCCCACAAGTGTGGGAGCAATCCTGCGGGCAAGAGAGACATCATGCAGAGCCTCACCAAAAGGTCACACTTGTGTGAAACTTAATCATGACATTGCAAACTCACAGGAACAATGATATGCATTGCAACACCGTGCTAGCTTATGTGTTCAAAGTAATAATCATTGCAGAGGTGTTTGGGGAAAAGTCACGTGTATGCCCAAGACTTACTGCAGGACATGTTAAAGGGTTTTCAGGAGCCTGGCACACCCCATTCCCACATGTGCCACCTCCCCCACATGCAGGGTCCTGGGAATCCACTCTGTATCCAATCAAGTCATATCTCAGAGTCTTATGCAGGTGGTGATAGATGGCAGTCCATTGATAGATGCCTGAGACCAAGTGACTAACTGCAACATGCCTCTGACCATGAAAAGTTTCAAGTGTAGGAAATCCGAGAATGCACATGGCCAGGCAGTAACCTTGCCCCTAAATGTTCAAACTGACTTTTTAAGCAGAGGCCTAAAAAGGGCATTTGTGTGATTAACAAAGGCGATATGCTTGACCGCATTTTTTACTCAGACCGGACACTCACAATCCGTTGCAGTCATTGTCGAGACCATCATGACAGTTGGTCTCAACTGTCTCTGTGTAGCGGCACACAGATGTACTTGCAGCAGTACCGTTGAATCCAGTGTAAGAGATGATGAGATAGGTCACGGTATCATTGACCTTGCCACCCAGTGTGAGGCCTGAGCCCAGGCATTGGTCTCCAGGTTGGTTACCAGTACCATCACCAATTAGGAGCGGCATGTAAGGGTCATTAATGTTTGTAGCATTGGTTAAGTGCACACTCAGCCTGCAAAAACGGCAATACAAAGTTTCACAGAGAATGACACAAATTCAGGCGAATGCGATCCTTAGGTAGGCAATTCTGATGGCTATTATATGCAATAAGTGTAAGCACAATATCTTAAATCAGAAATGAAACAAAAAACTGACTTGAGACAGAAATACCATATTCAAGAGCAAAGAAAGCAAAGAAAGCAAAGAAAGTCAAAATACTCACTGTCCAGTATACGTAGTGCTGATAGTCTCATCATAGCCTTTGTTGATTTTCATTGACAAATAATATGCAGGGAGTGAGTTTCCTCCCCAGTTAGGTGTTGTCCAATTAGGGAAAATCTGTGTGTTAAATATTCAGTCGTTAAAAGGACTTTGAGTTATTAAAAGGAGTTTGACTGCACTTACGCGCACAGCATTTACAGAGCTGACTTCCACTGCTGGGATTGAATAGTTGTACCACTTGCCCGCAGTGAAATTGTTTTCCCAAAGGGATGCGATAGGCGTGGACCAACCAGCGCGAATAGAGTTAGGTGCATTTGGGCAACTGCATCAAGGAATCCAGCAATGTGTGATGATGACAATGCATGATGACAGTGCATGATGACAATGAACAATGCATGTTCAAACCCATGACAAAGATACTAGGTTGTAATGTAAGACAGCGGTCCTTTACCAAGAGTGCAGAATTTAAACCCTAAATACTGCAATAAATAAAACATGTTTCATGTGTTCCATATTTGTTAGAAGGAGCTAGAGTTCCTGAAAAATCATAAAGCAATGATATAATCATTTAGCTTAATAACATGACCAAATGCAACATACAATTAGAAGACAGGCAGATATGTCCACTATCTGGATTATGACCAAGATTATAAAGAATGCTGCAATTATTAGCAGCTGATTCTCACCCTCTGTCTGAGGAGCACCCCATTACACAAGAACAATCACCATACTGCCAGATGCAGCTCTGGGAGTGTTGCATGTTGAGGGTATGTGACAGCTCATGAAAGAAAGTGTTGAGGAAGTTCACCCTGAATGGGTGATTTGAAATAAAATAAGGCTAGAGAGAATGACATGGATATGTCAAAAATTTAATGCAGACTAATAAGGAGACTAGCTTTGTCCCTGTCATCTGATCTGATCTAATTCATTTATAGAAATAACAATGGTTTTCGGCGACGCCTCAGTCATTCAGCACTGACAGGCGTCGCCGTTTTTCCAACTACGAGAGCAGCACTTTCTTGAACTAGTCACATAAATCAACTTCCTCTGGCTAATGGGACCATATGAAGATAGGGGACTTGTCCTGATCCATGTGCAACAGTACAGCAGTATGCTCACCTGTCTCCTCTGATCCATGAGTAGCAATATGCACCAACACAGCCCTGAGATCCAAATCCATAAGCATTGCAGTTGTTGAAAGACATTACCACAATTCGGCGCTGATATTTACTGATGGTCAGGTTGGAGCCAGTCAATTTGCTGTACAGGAACTGTGCCCACTCCTGCATGGCGTATGGCTCTATGGCACCACATTGTAAGGTAGTGTTGTATGGCAGGCCAGAGTAAACAGTCCTGCCTGATGCCGGCATGGCATATTGTGGGGCTGTGAAGTCTATAACTGTGTTGTTTCCTAGAGTCTACAAGCATTTAACAACAACTTGACATTCAAAAACAGATACTGCGAAAGATTTGAAATTTTAAAACTGAAAAATAGTCACTTCAGCAGTTCTTGCAAGGTGCACTTCTCCTTTTTTAGACTTCACTTAAATGGAGGAAAAACACAGGTTGTGTCTAATATATAAAATTAATCAATACAAATCACAAAATTAATCAATATAACTCACATTTGAGATGGAGACCTTGTTGTAAGAGCAGGTTGAGACGTAGTTCTCCATTGTTGTGGTGCAAGAGGCACATCCACCTGGGGTGTTGCTGTTGAACCATGTCTGATTGAAAGCCTGAAGAAACAGAAAGACTTAGGTAGCCTTGGAAGTGTAGTGACTGAGATTGAACTCTTGTGAATGAAGGTATGAAGACATCACAGGCGATGAACACTAAAGCCATGATACACACCGATGCCGTCATTGGAGGTATGGCCCCCGCTATGTTAATTAAAAAGACGATGGAGCTGAGTGTCTGAACACCAGTGATTGGATTAAAGTCAACTGGTTTTCCACGAGGCAGCCTACAAACAGAATGTGATTCAAGATGAGAAGGCGCTATACATATGGAGACAAGATGTAGGTGCAGTTTGCAGGCACATTCAAACTTACACTCCAAAATCCAAGGGGATGGTGATGATTGGAACATCGTTGTTGCCATCAGGGCTCACACCAGCCTGCTGTAGCAGTACCCGGCGTAATCGCCCAGACACATTTTGGCAAGGTGATGTGAATGAGATCTGATCACCTGTGGAAAAGTATGAGACATTTATGAAATAGTAGCACTAAAGTGGTATGAGCAGTTGTTCCATATTTTGCAAATAGTGGTACCCGAAAGGAGGTTAGAGGCCCCGGAATCTTGAATAGCCAGGAGCGATACAGTAGTGGCACCGTTTACGTTGGTTGCAAAATAATGCACGCCTTCTACATTCCTTGGTGCGTGGAATCCATTGGGATCCACAGTGACTGCTCGACAAACGAAGACAGTGATGAATGACAGACAGGTCAGACTTAACGTCAAGTTTAAGTCACGGACGTGACGATAACATACTGGTGATTGAATCAGACGAACATTGGCCGCACGAACGTCTAATGAAGAAAACCAATACCGTGTAAAGAGCAAACACGAGCATTCACAGAGTCACTCTGTTTGCAGTCCTATTGCAATCAGAAGTTGAGGCAAACGCACTGCCTTGGAGCAATTTATCAATCTGATGCCGACTCTGTCAGACGTTACGAAAGTGGTTCCAGTCTGTCATGTTTAAAAAAAGGAGCTAGCCAGAGTTATTGATATCAACATTCAAATGTTTACTACATTATTAATCTAATCCTGATCCATACTTGCATACTTGTCGTCCACTAGAAAAAGATACAATACACAAGCATGAGAAACAAAATCCACGCTATAACTTGTTTCTCTGCCAGGATTCTGAGGCTGAACCTGAGAGGACACATAATACTTAATTAAACACTGCTATCATAACAGCTGGCTTCTAGAAAGGCAGCAGACACTATGGCACTGCCCATATTTCTCATTTTTCTCACTTGATACCAATTTCATACGATCAAGAGGCTCTCATGTATAACACCTCTTATTGATTTGTCAAAAGTGCAATTTTTAGCTTCTTAGATGTTTTTCATGCTTAATAATCTCTATCACATGTACAACAGTCTACCCCTCATCAATGTGATTTTGTGGTCCAGCCGCATTATTAATTCCTCACCTGAACCCTCGTTTCCTCAGAGCTATGATCAGTTGCATTCCTAGAGTTTCTGGCATGTCCTCAGCTTCATCTTGAGCTAGAGGATCCCTCAGTCCAAACCAAAAGTTCACTTTCTCAGAGGCCCACACCAGCGGCTGAACCAGGAACTGTACCTCATTGGAAGCTACAGGTCGCTTGAGCCAATCCCCATGATAACGTAATTCACGCCAATTCCCTGATTAGAAAGGCAGAGGAAAAAGAAAACCTTCAGCATTATAATTTTTAGTCTAACTGACAGTAGATAAAAGACATTGCAAAGTGGATAATTTATTCTTCACCAGCTCGTGGTAGCTGCCGGTAGCTGACAGCGTCCCTCACAGGCTGAGGTTCCAAGCTCTCATCGCGAGCAGCAGCTATTTCTTTTATAGGAAGCCCAAGGGCCTCTGCTGCATCATGTAATGCTGCACATAGTTCTGGACGCACCAGCTGCCCTTCACTTGCACGCAGGGCCTGCAGAAAAGCAGAGGAGAACATTGAAGGGCAGAAGCAGGTGCAGGGAAGGAGAGGAGAGGGAGAACATTGAAGGGCATAAGCAGGTGCATGGAAGGAGAGGATAGCAGGGTCGACAGCCCAAGCAGGTTCAGGGTAGGAGAGGATAGCAGGGTCGACAGCCCGAGCAGGTGCAGGGAAGGAGGGGAGCTAGGGAGAATAGACCAAGCAGCTGGTACAGGAAAGGAGGGGAGAGAGAGAACAGCCCAACCAGGTACTGGAGACTACGACATGTGGGACTGTGATGCATGTGGGCATTTCGAAGAGCATCATAATACATATAGGCATGACAGTACTCACTGCGATAGCTACAGCAGCAGCACCATGCTCCTCAGCTGTGAAGAAGTGGTAGGAGGCATCCACACTTTGGCGCCCTGCGGCCCCTTTTGGGGCTACCTTTGAATAGCCTGAAGGAGCAGGGGGCGAACCAGCACTCGCAGCCATCTCCCAGTCATGAGCTTGCTCAGCTGTCCAAGCAATTATATCTGCATATGGGCCCTCTGGTCTCCTTGATGCTGACTTGAGGTAGCTGAAGGAAAGATCAAGAAACTGATCCATGTCAAAGAGGAGGAGCAAATCAATCATACCAGCAAGTGCGATTCTGGCATTATAACTACGCTTAAAATATACACTCTTATACCTGACCTGTCGTTGCACAATGCAAGCCAAGGTCTTCTGTCAGTCATCATGAATATAGACCAAGGTCTTCTGTTAGTCATCATGAATATAGACCAAGTTCTTCTGTCAGTCATCATGAATATAGACCAAGATCTTCTGTTAGTCATCATGAATACAGACCAAGGTCTTCTGTTAGTCATCATGAATACAGACCAATGTCTTCTGTTAGTCATCATGAATACAGACCAAGGTCTTCTGTTAGTCATCATGAATACAGACCAAGGTCTTCTGTTAGTCATCATGAATACAGACCAAGGTCTTCTGTTAGTCATCATGAATACAGACCAAGGTCTTCTGTCAGTCATCATGAATATAGACCAAGATCTTCTGTTAGTCATCATGAATACAGACCAAGGTCTTCTGTTAGTCATCATGAATACAGACCAAGGTCTTCTGTCAGTCATCATGAATACAGACCAAGGTCTTCTGTTAGTCATCATGAATACAGACCTGTGCCATGTTGTATTCCATCAGCAGAAGGATAAATTAGACACTAGTAGGGGAGGTAGATGATGGGGCGTACACTTCACTAGGAGTACCTGTTATGCACTCCCTCTACTGCCTTGAGCTCTGATATGAGCTCAGGTCCAGATGCAGCCAGAACCTCCATTACCAACAAGGCATCAGTCATGGCAACGTCACTGCATGCCATGTAGAGTTCCAATCCTTATGAAGACTACATCATTCTCAGTACACATCATGCAATATCAGTTTCTTCCAACTGAAGAAGCATCGTATGCAGAAAAAAATGGAGAAGCATCGTATGAAGAACCGGGCCCTATGCAGCAGTAAATAGGGAGGTACATAATCTAGCAGAAATACTTCCTGCCAAAGGGAAGTATGACACTACATTCCCCACGCAAACTAAGAGAGAATGCACACGTCGCTGTCTATAGACCTTACAGCTGAAAGAATCTTCGGCCATGCTGTGTTTAAGGTGAGTGGTTATCGTACCTGCGGAACCTCATACGCCCACAAGTGAGCTCCAAGAACTTAGGCAGGAGGATGGTGTAGAAGGGGAGGTGCGACAAGACATGTTGCTTCCACTGCGGTGAGTAATGACCCTACATAGTAACAGCAAATCATGAAGGCAGATCAGTACGTTTTTTACCATGCAGCAATTGAGACTGCAACACCAAACAGGTAATTTCTCAGTAGTTAGTCGCGCTATTCTGACAATTCAGATTGAAATAAAAATAGTGCAAAAGCAGGCCTTATTGTTGTTGGTCTTACGAACAGAGGAGTCCTTCTCATAGTGATGGCAGATGATTCGCTTTGCCTGTTCCCACTTTCAAGGTGCAGTGCTCTAGTTGAAGAATCACTCACAGCCCGGCTGCCACGTGCATCTTGTGGCCCAGGCTTTGATTGGGGAGCAGCGGGTGGCCTCCAACTATTCAGCTACAGAATGTGGCAGTTAATCAGCTTAGGTGGCGATGAATATCAGCTCCAGATTGCGGCAGTGAACCAAGTAGCAGTAATCATCATGATTCATGTATAGTAATACCATGTAAGACCTTCATATGAGTGTTGAAAAATATGGTTTCGTCACTACTTGACGAATCAGAGTGGTATGAGCTGTTAAGTATCCGCCATAGCATTGTGTTGTGATTGCTTGTCTTACCATGTAACTAAGATCTCTGCAGCTTTTGTTCATCTAGGCATTGGGATACGAGGTAGAATGTGCATCATCTCCATGTCAAATGCTTATTTTCACCTGTGCTCTGGATGTCCAGGGTGCTATGATGGACAGCCAAAGGAAGAGGGTGGGTGTCAGGGAGGTAGAGGAGGGGAGAGGCCACAGTGTGAAAGAACGCCTGAAGGTCATCAGGCAATACAATCATCAGAGCGCGTACTAGCAAAGGAGCGCGTACTCAAGGATCCGTAACTATTGCTGCGCTATCTATTACATAAGTCTGGAACTCGTGATGTATCACATTGACTGCTGCATGAGCACTGCCTTCATCATCAAGTTCACCTCAGAAATCTGTACAGCTTGCGAGAAACCACTTGCACTGCTGGTGAGCTGGAAGGGCCTGCCAGCATCACTCCAGGTGGTAGGGGGGAGGTTAAGCGAGAGGTGGGTGTTGGGGGCATTGTCATCACAGGTGACAGAGGGAGCCACGAAGAGGAGGATGAAGAAGAGGACTCTGACTGTGCAGGTCTTAAAACAGTAGATGCAGTAAGAGATCCCCCCAATGGGGTAGTGATATCCATCACTGTCACGTACCTGCAGATCCATTTTTCAAGATAATGAGCTATTAGTCACTTAATGTACAGTAATAGATAAGAAACAGTTCTACTGCACAACAGTAATAACTTACAAAGAAGCTACCCTGAGACCCTCCATACATCCAAACAAGAGCAGGTAAGCAAACCCAGGGATAAGGTTCCAACAGATCATGATCCTGGGGCAGCCTTGATACCATGAGGCAGAGCTTGAGCATGCATCAGCTTGAACATCTGACTCGACTAGATCAGTAAAGCAATGTGAGCCTCGTTAGCAGCAGACGATGTACACACATAGCTAGATCCACACACGGCTAAGTAATACTGGCTCACCGCGCGAACTGGATCAAGGCCTCTACCAAGTCATCAGATTGTGGCTGATATGAAAGCGACCTACACAATGTCAAAGCAGCTGTTGATTGGTCTATCAAAAGAAATATAAATGGTTAGTGTACAGCGACATAATGTGTACATCACTTGAACCACAAGCCAAACAGGCGGGAGTACTACGACCTCTTCTGGCCAAGAACTCTCAGCCACGCAAGCTATGGAATATGGGTTCAAATATCATTACTTACTTACCGGCTAACATTCAAACCATAACCAGTCGTAGGGCCACCAGCAGTCAGTGGAGAGGTAGAACTAGTGCCAGAAACAGACGTTGGCACTTCCCCAGTACTACTACTTAAGTTATTGTTGCTGTCAGATGGCACAGGCTCAGATATATCCGTCAGCCAGAACTCTAAGAGGATGCTGAGGATGACATTGCCCAACTTTGAAGGTTGCTGCTGCCTGCTAGGGTTTAGCGCTGTGTACAAAAACAAACAGATGAGGATGGCAATCTTAATGCAGCCTACTGAGCTTGAGTTCAGAGTCTCATTATTTAGATTGTCATTGCTTTACATGATGGCTGATTGTTCGTTTTGGAGATCTAGGGATCTTCTACATATTGTTTATGACGTGTAAACCTTCATATTACCTACCTGGGGAAGCACTAGTGTTGGTGTCAGCTGTTCCACCACTGGCGGGTGGGGCTGATTTACCATTTGCTCTATTGTTGGGGAGGAAGAACTGTGCAGATATTGAAGAAAAGTAAGGAGCAATACTTACTCTACTTCAGCCCTACAGAGCATTATATTGAAAAATTTACGCATGCTGGCATGAACAAAAAACTCTTATTGCTTGATATCTTCTGTCTCCAAGACACAAATTGTGCACATACTAGATGGTCACTAATTAAGTGACAAGTCGTGCTCCTCTCTAGAAGCCTTCAACTGCTAGCATTACTTGCCTGAAGGTACAGTCTCAGCAATGTGTAGTATGGATGCCTCACATTACTTGCCTGAAGGTACAGTCTCAGCAATGTGTAGTATGGATGCCTCACATTACTTGCCTGAAGGTACAGTCTCAGCAATGTGTAGTATGGATGCCTCATCAGGGGAGCACCTTGATCTGGATGTCCATGACCGCCTAGTTCCAAGAAAGAAAACTAATAGTCATGTCAGTACAAACAAGCAGTACAAACAAGCAGTACATATGGACATTATGGATAAATGTTCTGCAAGATCTCTACATCGTCTAGACGGACTGATAGGACAGCAGCCAAACACTATTTGCAGCCTCGCCTCATCATCAGTATCATGATGTACTTTGTACTTTGTACATCGTACATCATGAAGCTTGTACAACAAACTGCTGCAGTAGACGTGTAGTAGTAGTCAAATCCTGGCACAGCCATATCAACAATTATTGCATTTCTACATACAAGATTCAATATCTCCAATTTAGGCTTACGACCTGTTGTGAAGAGCTCAGTACCCATGCGCCTCAACTCAGACATATTTGGCAAGCCCCAATGCTGCTGCTGCTGGCTTGAAGACAAGCCCGTGGTGCTCATTCTGTTGAATGCAGTGGAAGGCCTGCCTGCATTTCCCTCATCAGATCTGCATAATAATGCCGTGATGATGAAGAGACTTTGTAGGATACTAATCCATAGGGTAGATAAGAGGAAAACATCATGTTTGTATAGCTCTTCATTCTGCTAGTACCACTGACTACTGCCAATAGATGTACACTACTTGCATGACTAGCTCTTCATTCTGCTAGTACCACTGACTACTGCCAATAGATGTAAACTACTTGCATGACTAGCTCTTCATTCTGCTGCTAGTACCACTGGCTACTGCCAGTAGATGTAAACTACTTGCATGACTAGCTCTTCATTCTGCTGCTAGTACCACTGGCTACTGCCAGTAGATGTACACTACTTGCATGACTAGCTCTTCATTCTGCGAGTACCACTGACTACTGCTAATAGAGG
>BEGY01000035.1:24772-67904 GCA_002335675.1 Chlamydomonas eustigma | reverse complement strand
TACCACTGACTACTGCCAATAGATGTACTACACTACTTGCATGACTAGCTCTTCATTCTGCTGCTAGTACCACTGACAACTGCCAATAGATGTACACTACTTGCATGACTAGCTCTTCATTCTGCGAGTACCACTGACTACTGCCAATAGATGTACTACACTACTTGCATGACTAGCTCTTCATTCTGCTGCTAGTACCACTGACAACTGCCAATAGATGTACACTACTTGCATGACTAGCTCTTCATTCTGCTAGTACCACTGACTACTGCCAATAGATGTACACTTACCTGACTACATCTGGTGATTATGTGAGTGGAGTGAATAAGTATGGATGCATTTACACTAAATATTACATATACATTATAATAATCGTAAAAAGAGGATAATGGGTTCTAGTACAGGGTCTCCATTAAGGCTCCTTATTGTATGACTATGCAAGCAGCTGCCTGCAAGTGTGTGCAAAGATGCTGTGGAAAACTGCACCTGTTTCCTCTGAGGACATAGAAGGCAGTCCAGAACATGAAGTAGGTGAACACATCCAGGAAGATCTGCACAGTGGAAACAGACACAACGCAATAATAACAGATGACATGTGCAGATCATTAGATCAAATTATATGATGTGCGGTGGTCATTCAAGCTCAGCAGTGCATACGCCCTGACAGCAGGTACAATCAGAAAGCAGTGTACGCCCTGACAGCAGGTACAATCAGAAAGCAGTGTATGCCCTGACAGCAGGTACAATCAGAAAGCAGTGCATACGCCCTGACAGCAGGTACAATCAGAACCCTGACAGCAGGTACAATCAGAAAGCAGTGTATGCCCTGACAGCAGGTACAATCAGAAAGCAGTGTATGCCCTGACAGCAGGTACAATCAGAAAGCAGTGTATGCCCTGACAGCAGGTACAATCAGAAAGCAGTGTATGTCCCTGACAGCAGGTACAATCAGAAAGCAGTGTATGCCCTGACAGCAGGTACAATCAGAAAGCAGTGTATGCCCTGACAGCAGGTACAATCAGAAAGCAGTGTATGCCCTGACAGCAGGTACAATCAAAAAGGAGCACACGTCATCCTCTAATCATCTACGCAGCATTTAAAGATAATGACATGATGAGGTAAGGTGTGTTAGCTTGTTATCACTGCCTAGTGGATCAAAATCCAACCCACAACAGTGCTGAAGGAAAGTGTATTGAGGTATGATGATATGCACTCATCTTCAACTGCAGAATAACCTGGATGAGCAGTATTCATTTATTGCCAATTTGAGTGCGGAGGCCTAACTATCATCATCGTCATCATCATCATCACCATCACCCTGGTATTGGTTCAATCCTTCAAGGGACAATAATAATGGGCCAACTATCATCATCACAGCAGTTACATCACTTTATAATAATGCACTTAAAGGACGCCATCATGCCTGTGTGCGCCTGGTGCTTGAGCGCTCAGGGCCGATGATACTCTTGTGGTACTGAGGCCAAGACTCGAGCTGTTTGCGACCAGTAGCCGATGCAAGTAGGGCCTGCCAGCAACAAAATTAGTCATCTTCAGAGTTGATTTCATGAGATTTTGCAATACGACATTGGGCAACCAAGGCAAGTGGCAAGACTTGTAGCGACTTCTTTCTCCATCAGTAGTAAAAAGAGAGTCCATGACCCTAAAGCGTTGCTGCAACTTATGTACAATAAGTCATCTCTTCTGTGTTATTCATATTACAGATGATAGCAAACATAAATCAACTAAGTCTCCCTGCTACAACTGATGCTCAGAGGTATCAAAAGCAGAAAGCTGCAGCATCTGTCCGAACACTTGCAGCGGTACCAGCACTACTGCTACTTCTGGTACAACCTGTGTGTGACCTGGTAGCTGCTCCACAGGGAAGATGTAGCGGATCAGTGACTCAGCATCAGCTCGGTGCATGGCAGCAAACAGCTTGCCTGCGCACATAGGCATGTAATAAAAACAGTGTTATTTACTTATTGTGCCAACATGACTCAGCGTTACAATGGCTTTTTCATGGAATCATTGACTGAAAAAGGCAGCTCCGCTGCGATCATCAGCGTGGGGTCATCAGAGGACAACGAAGAGGAAGCCCCCCCCCGCTGATGAAGGAACCTCGCACAGCTCGCTACGAGGAGCTGCATGCAAGAAATGGAGTCTTCTCGCAGTATAGGAGGCGATGTCACCTGGAGCGAGAAGACTCCATTCCTTGCACATGTCATATTCATATTCTGAGAACCTATGACAGCGGTCTGCATAGCACATTATCTCAGTTCTCTTTCATCATGTGGGATGCCAAAGGGTGCTAATCTTAGCTCTTGATTGAGCTCTGTCCAGCAGTGTCCATACATGAGCGTAGAAAACACTAATCCTGATACTAGTGCCTACCACTACCAACACACCCTGCTCTGAATGTTTTGATAAGCAGGTGGAAAGAGACAGGACCGGGCAGCATGAAGAATATTATTGTCATGATTAATACACATCTTACCTTGAGGATGCAGCAGATTTACAATGGCTTTGGCATCTTCTTCCTTCCCAGCCTATGCAGTGACGACAGCATTATTAAGACACCAAGCCATACAAGGGTTTTAAAAGAGTCTTGATGACTTTCGACATTTTAATACCTATATCGCAGACAGTTTGACAATGCAGGAGCAATGCAAAGGATGGGGTACCTTTGTGACCAGGTTCAGCCAACTGGCCTCAAAGTCATCATAACCAAAGATGCGCTTCAAGAGGTTTGGGAAGCATCTCTCAAAAAAACCTCGCAAATTGTCCCTGCAAAAGGATGAAAGGATAAGATTTCTTTCATTCACTCATTCAGATCAGATCATCATACATGAATCCTGCATTCAATTGAGCAGTAACAGAGGCATCCCTTTAGCTGCATCATTAATATGCATATTTCATGCCAAAAATTAGTACAATGTTGTTCCAGGCACAGACAACTGCTGGCTAGGCGTCCTGACAAGGAAATTTACCGATTATTGAGCACACAATCCTCAACAGACAAACACGCTTTTCTTATGGCTCCAGGTTGCGTATGGCGAGAATCAAGGACCCGATTGAGGGATCCAAAAGGATCAGTAGACATTATAGGTAGATCGAGTTTCAATATTTCCCACTGAATACTAATCCACTTCAACCAAAAGGTACACGTAGGAAATGTAAGCGAAAATAATTAGGTGATCAATCCAGAAGTATGGATTTAACGGAAGGTTGAGCCATAGTCCTGAATTACGAATTTCAACATGTTCGAATCCTTTAAAAATACCAGCTTTTGCTCTATCCTCGAGATTATCTATAGAACATTACGAAAGAAGAGGGGACGCAGGCTCTCTTGTTGAGGCTGTCAGTGTGATATCTTCAGATGATCTACATTCCTCTGAAACCTACTTTTCCTCCCCTAACTTGAGTCTAACTTCCAATTCTTTAGGCCCCCCTGCTTCACCGGATCTGACAACTCTGAGGAGTACTTCATCTCCAACCTGACGAGGAACACCAGGATGGAGTACACCACAATATGACTCGATGAAAGTGATACATACGTTTTCAAATTTACTCCTCTCTCTAAGGTTCTTTCTGACTCTGAATATTGCAGAGACCACTAAGCAGGGTCATTCCATCATTATGCTCCTGCAATCTGTGATCAGACCATCACCTGATACTGGTCTAGAATGTTTGCCAAGTCAGATCCACTCTGGACAATCTTGCCATTCACAGCACTGATCACATCCCCAGGCACAATGCCTGACAAATCACGCCGTGTGGGCATCAAACCCGCCATCGCAGCTGCACCCCCAGGCTCTAACGATTGTAGGCAGGCCCCGGGCGGAACCTGCAACCTCTTCACAACTTCTTCATTGGTCACCTGCATTCAGATGGATACAAAAACAGCATTTAAAGAGAAAATTGCCAGATCACTGCTAACTACATGGAGAGCAATAATAGTAAACCCTAAACCCTAAGCAATAATAGTAAACCCTAAACCCTAATCAATAATAGTAAACTGTAAACAATGTTTAAGTTTGAGTCATACGTTGCATTGTCATTCAAAATATCATGTAGAGCATCAACTGGCACTGGTGTTGATGAGACAATCACATACCTGGGCATTAAGAGAGGCCCTTGACACCCTTCCATTTTGTATCAGCTGAGGTACCACACGATTGATAACATCCATAGGGATTGCAAATCCTGCTTAATGTAGTGCGATAAAAATGAAAACATTGAAATGAACTACTAACATGATCTATAATGTTTGTATTGAAAGCAGATACTAAAGAGTTTTTGCTTTTTGAAGTGTCTGATACTCAAGATATTTTTATGTTACGAGAGTATGTTATATTCTTATGTTATAAGCAAGTGAGACACTTGTCTTATAGAAACTAATGTAATATTGTCAGCATCCTTTTGTAATAGGAGCGAGCCTACAGTACGGTCTCAACATATAAATGGAAGCAACTCACCAATCCCCACAGAGGTCCCTGTGTTGGTGAAGATAGCAGTGTTGATACCGATCACCCTTCCTGAAGAGTCCTGTTTTCTCAGAACAATAAGGTGCAAAACATGAAATAGCCTACACCAAACAGCTGTACAAGCAGAGCTTCATAGATGACGACCTCCATGCACTCTCTTACATTCAAATAGCACTATGATAAGACACCTCTCATCTCATCACATAAGGTTCATCATGACTGGGATGCAGTCATGCAACCTTTTGCATTAACAAGTCCATTTTGTGTTAAAGACCCGTAGCACAGATTACAAAGCTAGACCATTAAGTAAAAACAGCTTGCTGCAAACCTACTTACCAAAAGAGGACCTCCACTATTTCCTGGGTTAATCGCAGCATCTGCAACACAAGCAAGCATTATGAAAACAGGCAGGTGATAAAAGCAAAATTGACCAATCTAGTGAATGAGTTGAACAGTAGAATCGCATTCAAACTCTTAACAGCTCATACCTATAAGGTCTTTATAAGGTCAACAGTCCACAATGTCACACTACTATCGCAATCAATGAGTTATGAGGTTTGGTCTGATGCGAGATTATCTAAAATATAGCTCACTATAACTTCTTGCAACAATGAAGCACCTGTCTGTATCCCTCCAGGAATGATGGTCCCTAGCTGGCTCCGGATTTCTCTATTCAGCCCTGAGATCACCCCTATTAGCATCAACACAGATCAGATCTTGTGTCATCATGACTTCATCAAGACAGCAGGCACTACAACGTGTGCCTATGAAGGTACAATAAGCAATGAAGATCGACGTTGCAGGGGTGTCATATCTGCCACAGTAGCGCAAGCAAATGTCAGCAAGTTGTATCAAACCTGTTGTCAATGTCCTATCAAAGCCATAAGGATTCCCCAAGGCAAACACCTGTTGCCCAACTCTAAGGCTGACAGGAGAAGAAGAGGTTGCGATAGGCAGAGGCTTCAGCAGGTCAGGAGGAGCCCTAATTCGAAGGACAGCTAAGTCCCGTGCCCTATCAGCACCTACCTGTCAAGGTAGGTTTTGAATGACGTTAGCTGAATGCTTAGCTGCATAATCTGTTATGATGAATGATAATTAGCATGATGATCCAGCACACAGAATTGGATGAATAAACTTATGACTGCAATGGTTGTGAAGGATTGCCGCACAGCTAGTTGATCCAGGTACTAGCGGGCATCAGGATGTGGATGATGATCATGCCGCATCACAATGTAGAAAACCTCATCAGAGGTCAGAAGCACTAGTGATAGGCCCATAAGCTTCATAATGGCTTCAGAGACAGCCCACTTTCGTTTTCAGCTTTTGCTGAAGCCATGACGACATATAAGGATAATACCAGGACGCAAGTGGAGGGACCCCTGGCCATGCCCTTCGCTGTGCAGTTCCCTACTTATTTATCTGGCTTAGCAGTACAGTACAGTACAGTGCAGTACAGTTAGTACTCACTAGTATCCCATCAAAGGTCTGCTGAACGCCGTCAGGTCTCAGAAGACTGACTCGTGCCACTCGCCGCCCATTTGGGTTTGTTGAGCCTAATCCTTTCAGCACAGACTGCAGGACGTGATAGTTGGTCACAACGTTGCCTTGGTCATCCAACACAAATCCTGAGTCGCAAGAAAGAGTAAGGAGAAATAATGTCAGAATCGTAAAGATTCTAGCAGAATGTGCATGCAGCAGCAAAAACTGGACACCAGCATAACTGGAACCAGGAACTATGTGTCTGTCGTTTCAGATGAGAAGCAGAACTGTCTCACAGTGGTGGTACCAGGGAGGTCTGTATTGCCCTCACAGAGTGGAGATTAGATGATGCTTCTGCTGAACAAACTGACTGACTGTAAACAAACAATTACAATATAATTTGTGGTCACCTGTTCCATTCCCTTCTGGAACCTCTGCTTCTGGATTGGAAGCTCGGCCCTGGACAATGGCAATATCAGGCTTACTCAATGAGCCAACTAATACGTGAAGCCGATACACACGTAACTGAAGCCGATTCGTACTGAAGCCGAATCAGAATGCCGTAGGAATGACCATTTGACCAAAAGCCTTGAACACAAGATATGTCAATTTACTTTGAATTGTGGTCGTGATATGGAAGGATTTCATCAGGCAAATGCAAACATCTTCTTGCTGACATGATCATGCAGATATCATTTCTTCAGGACTTAGATATCAGAGGCGCTAATTAATATGACAGGATTGATTACATAATATCTTAATAACAGGGACTCATCAAAAACCTGAATTGTAATGTCAAAGATGTTAACTACCCCAAAGGTTGACCGCTCAAAGATGCTGATGACGTTTTCCTCACTACATAAATGAATTGGAAGTTAAGATGTTGGCACTACAGCCAAAACATTGATTTGAAAATGGTGCATGGTCTAGTGCAAAAAATAGTACAAAAGATTTGTATTTTTGCAGTGCTCCCTAACTAAATAACTACTCGTCTAAAGCTGAAATTAGATCCAAACATATTTGTGCGCTTTAGAAACAATTCATCGGCAGTGCAGAAATCTGTTTCTCTGGGAATTTGAAACATCACAGGGGCACACCTTGGTGTCAAGGTAGCCATTGCAACAGAGGGAGTGACTTCCTCAAGTGTTGAGGCAAGGACTGATGTTGGTGCTGCTGCAACAGCGATCATGCTACAACTTGCTGCCAGGCAGGACATTGCACTAATGCTTATGAAATCACGGCGAGAGGGTAACAGGCTGGGAATGAGCTTGCCAGGCCCGCCTGCAAAGATCAAGAACATAACAACATTCTTCAGAGTGCAAGTCAGATTTAACCTTTATGCAAGTAGGTATTGCGCCGTATTATCCAATTTGATACTATCCAATTTAATGAGTAGAAGAGGAAGTAGTGATATTTAGGCAACCATTTTAAGAAGCATGTCATTATGCTGCATTCCATACAAAATAAAGTATTTGCTTCACTCTCTAACCTTCATGTTTTCCACTAAGACGACTTATGAACTCATTGGAAAGAGATTCAGTATCATTTTTAGAAGGGCTAGGTTCAGAAGTACTGCAGTGTGGCGTATGCACAGGCTGGTTCCTAAGAGGTACCCGAGGAACGCATTGGCGATAGGAGGAATTGACGCTGTAATTTGCAGAGTGATGCATTAGAGTTGAAATGAACATTGTAACCAGGCTTGCATAGGTATTACTGATGCAGCAGATCGTGCTCCGAAAGCTCGTTACTGGTTCCGTTAACGCCCAATCATCTCTGGGACTTACATTTATACATCTACAATTTACTCTAACTTAGTGTCTGGTTTATTACCTAAAAGCTACACAGATCAAGGCATCTGTAACCAGCAAACAGGTAGGTACCTGTAACAACCTGAAGGATGCATGTGCAAGGCTTAATGATTCCCTAAATTCCCATGAGTATTATGTGCTATTAATACATATCCCCTATCTGATGCCCTTTCTGTTTATGGTCTTCACAGCAATGTCAAGACGCCCAAACTTCTGGACTTTCTGCATAGTTTCCCTGCTATCTCTGTCAATATCTAGTAATGTAGTACTGGTATCGAGTTCAGAGGATGAGCAAGTAGTGTTGCCAGATTTTTCTAAGATGAGGGTCAAGGTCAGTCCTCATCAACATATTTCTAAGATGAGGTTCAAGGTCAGTCCTCATCAACATCTTCAAATTAGGAGACGTCAGGACTGCAACCATTACAAGCCAATGGACCATTACGTCTCTCTGCAGCAGTGCAGCTGTTCATTTTTCTGTGTGCAATAGGAGCTGAATGCCTTCTTGGAGGAGAGAGGCGTCACTTGCAACGGATGCGCTGAGAAGTCAGATCTAATCAAGCGCGTAGAAGAGACATTCCACTTGCCCATACAGTCATCATCAGTGATTGATGACACTGCGGCGGCCTCAGGTCAGGAATATTTGAAAGCAATTACACTTCAACACTACAACTTCACTGCTCAAAGACACAAGGTAGTTGTTGTATATCTGCATCCATCATATAATGCGCCATGCTGGATATTCCTGGGTATGAATTTTCTGATTAAGCTGAGTCCTAATATGTTTTGAACAGCAGGTGATCAGAATGAAAGGACAGCTGATAGGGAGCCTTTGACAGATGAGAAGCTGGATGAGTTGCTTAAGGGCCTGGGAGGGGCTGGAAGGGGGTACAAGGTGTTCAGACCAGAAGTAAGTGTGAATGTAAAGGAACAGATGTGATGACAGTCAATGTGCATGAAGGCATAATTGATGTATCCCACCAGTGGTGGTGATCTGTATAGTATTATGTTTTAGTACAAATGGAAAACTATATTGCTTCAGCAGTAATAAAGGTATTTTCGTCGTAGTAGCTTTTGTGTAGTCCTGATACATAACGTATATATACTTATTTACATGAAGAAGGAACTTCAAGACCGGCACATTTATGTGCTTAAAACTAGATCATGCAGCTCAGTATCTCACTCCTTGCTGTTGTATGAACCTTGATGATATCTGCAGCTGATGGCCTTGCATTTTTACACATCAACAGGATCTAAAAAAATTTAAGAAGGGCGACTGGGAGAAGAAATTTAAGGATGAATTCTAAGAGCTCTCAGGCTGCCGTGCATCAGGATGTAGTAATTATGTAATGAATAAAGACTTGGGGATTGCATCTGTTAAATAATATGCAGATATCATGTAGTATGCGTAGAAGCAAAGGAGTGTCCCTTTACTCTGGAACTACAGTAGATGCAAATTGAAGGTTTGCTGGTTTGTGGCTGCTTACTCTGATTGGCATGACTTAAAAAAGATGAAGGGACTTTTTGTAACATCCGCATCCGGAATAAAAACACGCATGTGATTACAAAAGATTCCATACTGCATTTAAAACTGCAAATAAATAAGGAAGTGCTGCAAATTCATATTTGTTGAACAAAACAATGATGCAATATTCTGCTTATTACCACTACTGTGCAGCATGGCACCTGCTGTAGCATTATGAAAGTTATGTACATTAATGACACATTATTTTTTGCACAAATACAGGCATGTTAGAGCTCATAGCAGTCTAAACTATAGCAAGAACCAGCAAGCAGACTGTTTTATTTCTTTATTCCATGGCAACATCATTCATCATTCATCACAAGTAATCACATTTCACATCATTTTACTATTACGACAGGCCATCCATAATAACGACAATACTGTCAACTAATGAGAGGACTAGGTAGAGGAGGACTATGTGTGGATGATGGGTCAAGCAGCTGCTGACAGCACAGCTGCAACAGGGTGTTAACAGTCAGCCCCCCGACAGGGTATAGGGGTTGAAGCAAGGTTGTGTAGTACACCGCATCACAGACATAGACTGAAAGGTGATTGTCGGCCAGGTTGAAGAACTGGACAGTAGAAGTGTTCCCACACTGAATCTGAGAAAAGTGTGAACGGTAAAAATACTGTAAGTTCAGAGCTCAGCCATGCATTTAATTATGATGACTCATTGTCCAACAGAGAAGAGAGTTCTGGCCTAGGGAATCCCGCCTACTAGTGAGCACATGCAAAACAGATATGCCTAGAGAATGTCATTATTGAAGTAGATACAGGACAATCTAAGTATGGAGATTGCATCCAATCATCCACCAGCGCAACCGGCATGTAGTAAATATCAGTCATTGACAAAACAAACTGGGCTGCAGCACGCAATTACTTGGTGACATGCTGAGTCACACGGTTCAAAGGAAATTGAGTTGTCAGGAAGGCGCTGCATAGTAACATGATACAGGAGTAGCACATTTACAGCCAGCTGACCTAATTATGACCGTTCAATGCAGCTGATGGGAACAATACTCCTCAATGGGAGCTAACATGCCACCTCTACCACAAATGGTATACTCTGAGTCAACTATGTAGCTGAAGTACTGCTTGCCTGGAATGCTTATGTAATAGCTGAAGTACTGCTTGCCTGGAATGCTTCAATCAATGGTATGGCCCCAGCTTGTATGAACTCTTGTGCAGGGCCTATGTCCGAAAACATCAAGTCCACTGTTACAGAATTCCCATCTTGCCCTTCATTGCAGGAGGGCTGCAAGGATCACAGGATCACAGCAGAGGGAGGTGTTAGTCATGCCCACATGGTAATACCTCATGCAACAAGAGTAACAAGACATGTATCATAAATCACAAATTGATTGCACTACTATGCCTTAACATCCAGGCATGAGCAGTGTGCGCCGCTGCAGCTCAGTGCATGACTCTCAAAGACAAGAACTAGCTAGTTCACACGATGTATCTATGTTACACGCAGGGCGAAATCAAGATTCAGTGCTAGAAACAAGCAGTACAAAACTAGCTTACCTGGAGAAAGAGGCCACTTTGACCATTCCCCAGGCTCTCCAATATTTGTACAACTGCCTGGATGACAGCTATACCGTCAGAAGAGGTAGTGTTGATGTCAGTGTTGTAGTTGTAGTAGTAGTTTGAGGGACAGGCCCCCATGAGTTGGGGATTCCGGATCGTTCCCCCATCCATTAGGAGCGTCACAGAAGCCAATGATACAGCAGTGGCGTTAGATGACTCATCTGAAGCACTAGGTGCTGCAGGGGGAAGTGGGAGTGATGGCAGTGGTGGTGTGACAGCAGGCGGATAACTAGGAGGAGGATGTAGCTGAAAGGGCAAGGGTGGCTGGGGATGCGGTATCTTATCAGGTCCTGGAGGATAAATAGGTGAACTTGCTTTGGGGTGTGGAGGCAGAACGCCAGCTGATGACGATGGCGGTGGGGAGGAATTGATACTGGGTAGCGGACTAAGGCGAGCTGATGGACTTTGGTAGCTGTTGATGAAGGACGGAGAGCGAGCTGATGGAGGTGGGGAGACACTGAGGATGGGTAGAGGGTGCGAGGATGGAGAGGGAGGAGCTTCCCTGATGGGTGGAAGGTGAGAGGATGGAGGTGGCGGATAGGCTCTGAGGACGATGAGGGGAGAGCGAGTGTGCATGGGAGGAGGACCTTTGTTGATGGATGGAAGGTGAAAAGATAAAGGAGTAGGGGGCGCCTTGTTATCGATGGGTAGAAGGTGAGAAGATGGAGAGGGAGGAGTTTCCCTGATGGGTGGAAGGTGAGAAGATAGAGAGGGAGGAGCGTTTATGATGGGTGGAAGGTGAGAAGATAGAGAGGGAGGAGCGTTCCTGATGGGTGGAGGGTGAGAAAATGGTGGTGGGGACAGTCTGATAATGGATGGAGGGGGATAAGATGGAGGTGGATAGACTCTGACGACGATCAGCGGAGAGTGAGAGGGCAGGGGAGGAGGTCCTTTGTTGATGGGTGGAAGGTGAAAAGAGAAAGGAGGGGGCACCTTGTTGATGGATGGAAAGTGAGAAGATATAAAAGGGGGGGATTTTCTTAGGGGTGGAAGCAGGTGAGCAGATGGAGGTGGGGACACTCTGAGGATGGGTTTAGATTGTGGTAGTGGGGAGGCTCTGGCGAGGGCTGGAGGCTTGGAAGATGGCGGTGGGTATGAAACTGCAGTAATAGGTGGTCGTGAAGGGTGATGAAATGGAGATGGGTTAACTTTGATAATGTGAGGAGGGTTGAGAGATGATGAAGGTGGTGAGATGACATAAATGCTGCCCGGTGCAGGTTTGTGAGGAGATGGGGGAGGGGACATGACTTTGATCTTGCCTGCCGGTAGTGGTATGTTTTGAGTAGGTGGAGATGGAGAGACTTTGATACTTCGTGGGGGGGGATCCAGGAGGATGAATGGAATAAATTGCTTGGCATGATGCTGCTGAAGCTTGGATGGCGGATGAAAAGCTGTTGAAGCAGGCAAGCTACCTTCAGTAACAGGGGACACTGTCGGAGTTTGCATTGGATGGATTGGTCCTTGCTGGGTTAAAGTTGCGGCAGGTATGAAGCCCTGAGTTTTTGACAAAGAGATCTGTGTTAAAGGTGAGAGCGAATAAGAGGGTCCACTTGCCAGCTTTAAGGACTCCAATCGTTCCTCCTCCTCCTCAGATGTCTGCTGTTGGGGTTGACTGCAAAGGAGGCGTAGAGATTGCACAATCATAACACGATCACTGACTGGACTTTGTTTAATAGCGGATTTGGATGGCAGATAGGCACCAGACCCCGGCTGACGGGATTCTTCGCTTTGCCTTAATAACCCAATTCTAATGTCCGCCACAGATTGCACCTGCTGCCCACCAGGTTTAACATTCATGAATTAAAGCAACTAAATTGACCTTGCATCTGCCTTATTTGCAGTCTTATTATTCATTCATTCATAAATGTCTCTAATGCCTGTGCAGTGCTGCAACTGATCTTACCACTTGATCAAAGCTTGTATTCACAATATTATCAATATCGTTCTCAATCAGTACAGGCAAAACAGCTGCAAGGACATCAGATGCATTATGAAGAACTTTGATGGACTGTGCCCCACCAAAAGCTGTCTCAACTCTACGAGACCTTGCACCTATGGCACATCTAGAGTGGTGAGTTCATCATCCTATAACCTCTCAACGAATACGGATGATACAAAGAGGGTCTTGGCGAAGCATACTTACTCAAAACTTCTATGAGGCAAACGAGGAGGGTAAATAACGGCTTTAAGGACATGGAGCTTGTAGGACACGTTCCTTGATAGGAACTGGCGATTTCATGCAGATTTGGACCTTATTAAAGACATTAATGAATTTCGTCTGTAAGCCCTCAATGTGACGAAAATTTGACCTAAGGAAAAATCCGACTCCTGATCATTGGTGTCCACATTTACGAATACATAATGAGAAGATGTGTGGGTGTCATGTAAGTGCTATAACTCGCATCTTCTCACTCTTCATCAGCTACCTTCAAAAAGTTGTACGGACATTCGCACATTCAATAAAAGCTTGGACACCGAACGGGCGGCTTAAGTTGTTTGTATCTGTTCGAGTGCTTACGGTCTAGTTCTTGGACTGCTGTTGGAGAGATGTCTACAAAATGTGAGATTGTTTACTTTTGAAAATGCGTCAGCATAGTGAAAGGCCATCCTGATTGATTCCAAATTTAAGCATCTGCTTTGCTTGTGAGATGATCAGCTCAGATGACTCTTGAAATTAGCCGACTTTCGACCTCAGGTGTATCTTCTAACAATTTGCTTACTTTTCCTGCATGTGCTTCTTGAATCTTGATTTTTAAACTCAGTGTACGTTGGGAACTTGGTGCGTTTTATCTCCAAAATATCTTAGGTCCCGTATGGCGATCTTGTTGTTCTAACATTTCATCTGTATTTACTTTATTTTCAGAGCTGGGATACCTCTCGTGACGTGAGTTATGCGTTGGAAATATCCTACCTTCTGTACTGTTCTGCTAACGCCTCCTGCTCATTCTTGATTATACACAGAATCTGACGGAGCTATTCAGCAAGTATGGATGGGAAATGGTTACATTGTTGTGTCATTTTTTTGTCGATCTACTATTGACAAGTTCGCTTTCGTAGGTATGGCAATGTCGAAGACTCTTTCATCCCTACTGACCGTGAGACTGGTAAGGATTTGCAATGAAGATTTCAAGAGATCACACTGCCGTAGGTTTTCTCTTGATTTTCAGGACGTCCTCGAGGCTTCGGATTCGTGACCTTGGACGCCCAAGGTGCTTCTCAGGCAATGGCTGAGCTGAATAATACTGGTAAGCATTTCAGATCCTCATGTCCTTTTAGATACTACTGGATCCCTCTCGCTCGCTTGTGAATAAATGTGTTCGCAACTATTTTGCACAGATTTCATGGGAAGGACAATTCGTGTTAATGAAGCTGCTCCTCCCGGTGAACGCTCTGAGGGAGGTGGTGAGTGTTGATGCTTGTTACAGACCTCCTCTTACACTTGCCCATGTCTCACCCACACGTTTGTGCTTGTCAGGCCGTGGAGGATTTGGTGGACGCGGAGGCGGTGGTTATGGAGGACGTGGAGGCGGTGGTTATGGAGGACGTGGTGGTGGCGGTGGTGGCTACGGTGGCCAGCAGGGTGGATACGGTGGTGGCGGTTATGGTGGCCAGCAGGGTGGATACGGAGGCGGTGGCTATGGAGGCCAGCAAGGTGGATACGGAGGTGGCGGCTACAGTGGAGGTTACTAATCTCTCGAAAGGGTTAGGAGATTTTCACTAGAATAAGGAGTGGATCATTAAAGGCTTGTGGCTTCTTGCAGAGTGTTGTTTGAGTGAGTCAAGAAAATGAAGTTCTGCCTGTTTGGAAACTGCTTTTTGTCATTTGCCTAGTACAGTCTGAGTCTCTCCAGGTGCCTGAGGTTGATACAACCCACCCTGGTTTTCTTTCTCTGCTTTTTGGTCTCCTTAGATTGTTCCTCATGAAGATCTCCCTTCTTTGTATTGGAAATGGCTGCTTCCTGACAGAGTCGTGCACCCTTGATTACTGCCACAACTGTCAAGTTGTGTATTAGCAGGAGGCCTGTTGTTTATTTCTTGAATGCCTACTTCCCCTCAACAATGTTCAGTCCCTGATTTGCTCTTGCCTGTGCATAACGTTTCCCTAATAATGTCAGACTCCTCTGGTGCTTTTTTGGAAATGTAGGGGAAGTAAACATTCTTTATTTCATCAGCTGTGCAAAGTTTACTTTAAATTCTGAGTCTAGATGTTAGGGATTTGAACCTCTCAGTCGGTTTGTGAGATCTCACCGGAGGCACTGTTGTGTCATCATGACTCCACCTATGCCTAGTTTCCTTCTGGTTGTGTGTGTGGGCATTTAGCCTGCCTTCTGAATTGGTCCTGTTGACAATAGTCCCTGTTGATGATTCCTCAATAATCTGCCCTGTTATCTCTTCTCTGCTTCACGTCCAAAAATTGACAAGTAGCCCCAATTGAACGAATATTGTCTGGCTTAAGTTATGCTACTGAAAAATCGAAGATTAAGGACTGCAAACTGTACATCACAAAAGATTATCATCTCATTTGACCTGGTAATGCTAGCTTCACCATATGTGCTAGACAGGGATTCAGGTAATCTCTGGACAGATCATCTAGATGTTCGTCAAAATCAGCCAATTTCCTGCAGAGCAGACATATCAGTAGCAAAGTGGATGAGAAAAGGGAATCTGATTAGATCAACACAAACGACAGTTTGGCACCAAGTGCAGGAAGACACATGAAGTTGAGGATACTGTTCGGACATCCTTGACATAAAAAACTTTATCCCTTGAGGAAATGCTAAGGGCCAGAGGTAAATGGGCCTCTGCCTGTACCAAGTCCTAAAACCCTTCTCCCAGGAGGGAGCGGTGCATGCTCAATTGGAGGCATGAATCTTTAACCACATTATGGGGATTTTGAGTATGCAATCCTCACCGATAACCTTGTTGCTCAAATAGGGTGTAAAACGACTGGCGGACTGCCTCACAGCCAGCATCACCACTAGATACAGATAGTTGCTGCTGTTGTTCTTTCTTCCAGTTTGAGCCCTTGCCATCCCTTGAGTAGACATCAATAGGGAGAACAGATGCTGGGTTTGTTCGCTCAAGGAATGAGGCCAGTCTCTTGTTGTCCAGTAGAATGATAGCTGAGCCTGGGTATTTATCAGCTATTTTGTCACCGAACCGTTTTGCGAGTGGAGAAAGTTCAGCTGCCTGGAATTTTGCATCTGCATGGTAATACCCTACTATTTTTGGGTTGTTGGGCTGTTCAGCATAAGCATCGATCTGCATGAGGGACATATGTGTCACTTTTTTCATCAATCAGACGATGCTGCAGGTTTGAGCCTTACTTGCGTCAGTGCAATTTCTGTCGGGGCGGCTAATTGAAGCGAGTTGTGGAACATTGGAATCACATCCGTTACTGACACTTTCGAATTGCTAACAGTGCCGAGCAATACACCATTTACAGATAGATGTGGATACTTTGCAGCATGTAGAAGAATTTTAAGCAATGACAAGGGGTCGACAGTGCACGCCAGGACCATGCTGTGAAGGGTTAGTCTGTAACAGTAGATACCTGTAGAAAGCAATGTTTTAGAAAGTTTCTGAAAAATGTGAGTGGATTTATGAAATGACACCCTACTGCTATCTGTGAGAGAAGTATGAACTTTTTGAGGCACCATACTTTCAGTTTGCCTACCTGTTCTTCAGACAAGACCACAGAGTTATCATTCTTCTGTATATGGGCTACTATACTGGATAATATGCCATCTCTCCCTCGTCTAATCCAGGACTTGCAGCCACTGCTTCTGGTTTGCAAACTCAAGGGTCCGCTACTCTCTGATTGGGACACAGACATCACTCTTTCTGGCGATTGTGATTTACTTGTTGACAAAATTGTCACAGCAGATTGCTTCCCAGCTTTCCTTGCTACCTCTAAGGGTGGCTGATATTTGAAGTTCCTAGCATCCCTCACCCCTGTAAAAACAATACACGTCTCAATCTGGACATCTTATGAGGAGGTGCTTTTGTATTAAATATGCTTGTCGATATCAGTGTGATTTAGTCAAAGATGAAAGCATGAGTATGATGCTTGGAGACGTCAGTTTAAAGTAGGCAGATAAACTAGCATGTGAAGGTACTTGAAATGATCGGGAACACTACTGCGTACAAGTAGTTGCCAGCATGTGAAATGTTAAGGTACTTGAAATGATCAGGAACACTGCTTAAAAGCAGTTGCCAGCATGTGCAATATACTGGTGATGATGATCAGCGATGAAGATAGCCTGAATTTCTACACATACTGAGTCTTCACACCTGGAAGCTTTACGAGGTCTTGTAACAGATCAAGCATGCTATGAACTGCAGCCAGGTGCACGGGGTAATTTCCCAGGGGATCTAAGTCATCTCTACACCACGCCACCTCAGGCTTTGCCTTCAGCTGAGCTATGGCCTCCACTTCCATCCCCTCTTTTATCAGATGAATAAAATACTGACCTGAAGCCCTGAGTAGTGTTGAAATCTCAAACATAAGACCACGACACGGCATGTAAATAGCTTCCTTCTAATAGACGTCAATCCAGCAGCTTTATTGGCATTTGATGTAACATGAATGACTCCTTCTGAGCACGATGTATTCAAGTCATGTATCTGCAGAGAAGGAGTCAAGGACCTACACTCATACATAATACAGCTCAACCTTTGCATCCTAAACAGTAGCTCATCATATGCCTTACCTCTTCTTCATCAAATCCTGCAAGTCTGAAGGAAGATCACTGCCACTGTCCACCATTGCTTTAACCTCTCTCTTTGAATATGACTCGTACCTGGGAGACAGAGATAGAGGATTGTTGCTCTCTCCTTTCAGTTGACTGCAATAGGGTGCAACCCATCATCCATGTAGGAATGCAAGGTAACAGTCAAGGACTTCAGCAAAGCTGGGAGAGAATATATTGTCCCTTCACAAGTATGTGTTTGCCATGAGGTCTTCATCCATGCAAGATGCCTTAATTAGGGATATCATGTTGCTCACCTGCCTCCCTCCTGACAGCACCAACCCCAAAGCTGTGCTGCCAAGTCGTGTTGAGCATTATGATGAGCATGGATTCCAGATCCAGCCGGACCTTGTACCAAATTATCAGGCAATACAGGCCGTACAAAATTTCTTTTAACTTGCCGCTGTGATGTCGAACTGGCGAGGTTAACATTAGAGCATGTTATAATTGCGTCTTGTGATCCATTAATTGCATCACTGATCTGCTGCTTTTTCTCCTTTGAGGGCATGATCTTGAGATGCCTGTCCAATCCAGTCCCCTTGAGAGAAGCAATGCAAACAACAACTTGCTGCTCCTCTCTGAAGAGAATCCTAAGACAAAACTGTTTAGGAGGTAATGCATCAGAGTTTAAAAACATAAATACCTCCTTCATGTGCTCAGTAACGTACTTCACTCTCAGACCAGAGTCCTAGGCCTTGAGCCTGCTTGTGCAGACGTGCCCTTTGGTACTTATCCAGTGTGGTCGGGAAGCTCAAATGAGCCCTGAGAGTGTAGGACACCTCCTTCAACGTTGAACATATGCTATTTACACCATAAATTCGAGGTAATGCCTCAGGTCAATCAGATTCAGAAGAGACCAATAAAAAAAGGAGGATCTCCACATTTGTTAATGAGTTGTTTTGACATATTATTTACTTGCACCATGAGGGCACTTGAACACCCACCCTGAGTCACCATCAGGCCAGAAGTTATTTGACATTACACAACATTTCTTGAACCAATTGAGTAAATCCCCAACTTCAGCATCACTGGCGCCTGCGGGAAGGTCCAGCTTCAGAACTTGCTTTCTTTCATTACTGCAAGCGCTGCATGATGTTGGAGGGCCTTCAGGATGGCCTCTGTATCCATAACTAGGAAAAGAAGCTTCTGTATTGATCTGAGTACTGATCACGTGATCAGGCTTGTGGTGGTTGATGATTGCGGTTCTATCATGCTGACAGGCCTGCTGCATATTATGATCATTCTCATCCGCCCCTGAGCTCACTTCTTCTGGGCAATCCTCAAGGCATGCCAGTAGAGGGCTACTGATTCCACAATGTATTGAAACCTACAAGCTCAACATTGTGATGCCATGCAAGTCATAAGTACAAAGAGTTTTTTACTCCTCACTCACTGTCCAAACCCGCACTGAAGATTCATGACCAGCACGAGCATGTGGTGGCACATAAATCATCAAAGTCTGGTTAGATAATTGCAGTCAAATGTGCTCACCGAGGTGGAAAACTCGTGAGGGTTGTTAGTTCGTTAAGTAGGTAACTGAGTTCCAAACATCCTCCTGAACTAATTCTAGATTTGTGGGCATGGTTTTTGTGCGTATCGTCATTATTGAGTTAATCGCTATGGTCTCATTGCGATGTCGACCAGCAGTGGAGAGGTAAGAGAAGGGCATCCCGTGGCAGGGAAGCAGTTGGGATGTTCGAAATGTCGCTTTTCTCTCAAGGGATGCAGTAGATGTCGAACTTCCGCACACGGAAAAAGAAGCGGAGAAATGCCTCCCAACTCCAAAACTAAAAGGCGCGCAGGGCAGAACGGGCTTGGGCCGTGCAACGCTCTGAAGTCGTGCCCAGCTGAGGCAATATCGCTACCTTTCGCACATTCAGATGAGCGTCAAGAGCTCGGACCAAGCCAGGTGTTCCATCATGCAAGGCCTGCTAATGAAGCTACTGCTTCAACGACACCAGGTCACCATGAAAAGTGCTATGCATCTCCAGTCAGATATGCTGCGTGCCTCAAATCTAGCTCGCATCCAGAGGGCTCACCTCCATTACATAGTAGTGAAGATGATCCCTCACAGTATCCAAAATCTGGAGAGCAGGCAGCAGCACCAACCACATCTGAAAGGGTAATGCAGAGTTCCTTCCTATCCCAGTTGCATGAGCGTGTGCTGGAGCAGCGAACCTTGGCAGCTGGGCCAAGTGTGAATGATGGTGCAGACCTCAATGCTGTGAGAAGAGCCTCCCATTCCAGTACTCAGATAATGGAATCATCAGCTCTAGGAGGACAGTCCATGCCTGATTGGGCTACCAGCCTCTCACCACGAGGGTTAACCTCAAGAAACAAGCTGTCCAGGCCTCCCCTGAAAGTAGTGTCGCCCACCCCAAGCCGCCTAGTGGATGAAACCGAAAGCAACCAACCTCACCAGAAGCGCCATGATCCGATCGTAGCAGCCTGTGATGATAAGCTTCAATCGCCTGAAGCTGACACATTGCCGATGCATGATACATCTGTGCTCCCTGGTTCAAAACCTGGTGTATCCTCTGGAGGAAGCCACACCTGGAAGGTAAAACCCAGCTTATACACTTACGTATGAAAGTGGTGTAAGCGCTGTTGCAAGAGCCAGGCAGGAGGAACATGGCTGGCTTGTGTTTGCAAGATTCATTCTCACACCTAAGCGTTCATGCTGCCAATTAAATTAGACTCTTTTGAATCTGTGTTCACACAATTTTTTGGGCGACGGTGATCATGTAGGTACAAGCCTGTGGCTGTAACTATGGTAGTGATCCACTTGGCTTCAAGGCCTGCTTGATCCACAGCATGAACGTCCGAGCCCCCCAATGGGTGCCCCCAGCATCCCCGTACTGCCTGGTTGAGGAGGTGTTGTACAAGGACCCCTGGAAGCTTCTGTTGGCGTGCATGCTGCTCAATAAGACCTCAGCAAGACAGGTCTGCGGATCAGTCATACTTGTTAAAGTATGGTGTCATTCAATAATGGGATGAGGGACTTGCTATTTCCTGTCCTGATGGGATGAGGGACTTGCTATTTCCTGTCCTGATGGGATGAGGGACTTGCTATTTCCTGTCCTGATGGGATGAGGGACTTGCTATCTCCTGTCCTGATGGGATGAGGGACTTGCTATCTCCTGTCCTGATGGGATGAGGGACTTGCTATCTCCTGTCCTGATGGGATGAGGGACTTGCTATTTCCTGTCCTGATGGGATGAGGGACTTGCTATTTCCTGTCCTGATGGGATGAGGGACTTGCTATCTCCTGTCCTGACACGATGTACACAACATTGCATGCATGTGGTCATCACTCGATGTACTTGTGCTCTTTGGATTTCATATAGCATGCAGCATGCTGTGTCACCACTCTGTGCCATGATGCTGCTGCTTAGATGCCCTTCCTGATGCAACCTGTCGTCTCCCTCCACCTCTATAGCTGCCATGCTGCTGCTGCTTAGATGCCCTTCCTGATGCAACCTGTCGTCTCCCTCCACCTCTATAGGTGCCATGATGCTGCTGCTTAGATGCCCTTCCTGATGCAACCTGTCGTCTCCCTCCACCTCTATATCTCGTCAGGTTCGCCTAGTTCTTGGTCCTCTGCTGCGACGCTACCCCTCACCACAGGATATGCGGTGTGCAACGCCGTCTGAAGTCGAGGTACGTAGTTCTTTGACAGGTATGTGATCTCAAGTGACCTCTTCTTAATCTGAGTATCTCATGGGATGGCAAGCCCCTGGCACTCACTGGTTGCTTTTTATATCAGGACATTATTCGTCCGCTTGGATTGCACAAAAAGAGAGCGTTGTCCATCATAAGATTCTCAGAAGAGTACCTGTCAAAACAGGTGTGATGAGTGATGATGCAGTGCATCGTAGTCATATATATACAGTGCACAGTGAAGCATCACTACTGTTGCTCAAGTCCTTGCTCTGGAGGCGTTTCATGACTAGGCAAAAGATTACAGGATACTCATTTTTAGTTTTTCATTTCTCATGAGGAAACTGAATAAACATGATCAACCTGTTCCATCCATGGCCAGTGGTTAGAGCCTACAGAGCTTCATGGTATGGGCAAGTATGCTGCGGATGCTTACTGGATGTTTTGTCGGGGGCAATGGAGAGATCTGAAGCCAGAGGATAAGGACCTAGCTAATTATCACAGATACTTAGTACAGACAGGTAGATAGAATACTGACAGAACCTATTTTTCTGATTATGTTTTCATTGCCGAGCACAAGCTGTTTTTTCTGACTATCATTATGACCACTGCTGTTGTGCTGTACACTCGCTCTTGAAGAGATTTCTCTGGATAATCATAATCATATACTGTAAGTTTCTGCCTCTCATCTAGTGACAGCTGATTCTAGTGCCTGTCAGTTCCCCAGCCGCAGCATTTGATGATTGTGCTGACTCTCCATCTTCACCATGCTTGTAGATGGAGCAGGCTTGGGTCTGGAGAGAGAGAAAGAGGAGGCTTTGCTAGGTCTTTATTGAGACATCCTCTTGCTCGAATTCATCACAGTTCTTACTGTTCAGCAGAATTTGCCTACTAGTACTTCACTTAGAAATGCTGAGTCAACGTTGTCATCTACAGTATTCGCATAGTACTAGTAATATTACCACCCGCTACTACTATGACATCGCGACAAATACCAAGGGTCATCATCATGTTCAAGTACAAAACGTTAGTGAAATTTCAATGCTGCAAGGTTGTAAAGCTGTAAGCTCAAAGCTACAATGCAGCATCTGTGACACAAAAAATCTTGAATTCTGATGAAAGAGAACAACTAATTTGCCAGCAGCACTGCTCGGCTGCTGCTACTGTGATCTCATGCAACTACATGAAATAATAGATCTGCAATCATGATTTTGATGCCAAGGCCTTCCCTTCACCAGCAAGTTCCCATTTGAAAGTGCGTTCTGCGGCGCTTTTGTTCCTTAATTCAATATTACTCAGATCAACCCCAGCCGTTATAGATATAGACTCTGATAACTCTCCAGCATTATCCCCCTGAGCTAATATGCTAGATTGCATACAACTTTTAGACCCCGACAGCAGCAAGCTAGATGTCTCATCCACTGTACTGACTGGAGCTACTAATATACTGCCTACTGGTGCCTCTGATGCTACCAAAGTAGCAGTAGCAGATTGTGAGGTAGTTGGATCAACTGCCTCCTCAAAGAGAGCATTGTTTCCTCTCCCCTGCATTTCAGTAGCAGGCCCACAAGCAGCTCCTCCTGATGAAGCACTACAGCTGCTACCGCCAGTACTGTCACTGCTACTGCTACTAACCTCCCTGCTGTCGCTCCTGCTACTGCTACTAACCTCCCTGCTGTCGCTACTGCTAGACTCATCAGACTTAGACCTTATTCTGAAGTCAGCAGCTACCACACTATCTGTTGTGAGATCTTTGCTGAGCAAAATCTGCCTCAGTGGACCGGCTAGAGCAAAACCCTCATTCACAACCTTGAACCCTGCTTTCCTGTACAGGGCCTGTGCTGCTGTGTTCATCACCCCGACATGAAGCCATACAGAATCATATCCCCACAGTCTTCCTGTTTGAAGCAACAGAACTATGCATTATCAAATTAGAATGACGGTCAATCAAGTTCATGAGCAGTAGTGAAAACTGATAATTCAAGTTCTGTCCAGCATACTGCTTTCACTCGCACTCGGGTTTAGCGACCAAGGATCTGCATACTGATCGCCAACATACTGATGCATACTGATCACCAACACGCTGCTTTCACTCTCACTCAGGTGTTAGCGACCAAGGGTCTGCATACTGATCGCCAACATACTGATGCATACTGATCACCAACATGCTGCTTTCACTCTCACTCAGGTGTTAGCGACCAAGGGTCTGCATACTGATCCCCAACATACTGATGCATACTGATCACCAACATGCTGCTTTCACTCTCACTCAGGTGTTAGCGACCAAGGGTCTGCATACTGATCCCCAACATACTGATGCATACTGATCACCAACATGCTGCTTTCACTCTCACTCAGGTGTTAGCGACCAAGGGTCTGCATACTGATCACCAACATACTGATGCATACTGATCACTAACATTTTTACAAAAACTGTGTTTAATCGAGCCAATAATAATGATGCATGACATTCTTTAAACACACACCCTGTCAGGAAATCATGCATGACAAAGATCTGTACTGCAACTGCTTGCCATCATCACCGCACCTGTTCTCTCACATTCGTTGAGGAGGGACAAGGCAAGCCCTTTGCGTCTATACTTCTCTGACACCGCCATGTTTGAGATGTAGCACCTGGATACAAATAATGTAATACTGGGGTACTTAAGTATGAACAGCACATTAGGGCTTCCAATAGAATGTCGATAAGAGTTCAAGAGAGGACATTGATGTAGGAGAACCATAATCCAGGCTATTTAAAGATGGGTACAATTCAGAACTGGCTAGAACTGTTACCGGAAGCAATGATTTAAAAACAACCAGAATATTGTGTTGTGTGCCATACCTTAGTGGGGAAGAGGAAGGAAAAGGGGGGGGGAGTGCCGCCTCTGCTCTCAGCAGTGAAATTGAGACACATCCTGCAGTGGTGTTTTCTCTGTCTGGATCTATAGCCAGAATGCAACGGAACAGTCTACCTTTCTTCCAGTTCAAAATGGTGCGCCTGAGAAGCATCAAGAGATGGGGACAAGAGATGTTCTTTAAGAAGAATGTGTGAATGTGTGTACTACCAGGATGTACCTGAGAAGAGAATGTGCCTCTAAAGAAAGTAGACACATGAATCAAAAGCCTCAACAGGACATTCTTCTGCTTTGTATGGACTTACAATTCACTAGGTCCCTCAGTCACGGGATACACTGCGGGTTCTCCCTTCAGCTCAGAGAGAAGCGCCCTCATTTGTATCATACGACGTCTCAGACGGTACTCTCGATGTTCCAACCCAGACTGCAGTTAGACATTACAGTACCAGATCAGCTTCTCCAAGTGAAGGTGGACATTCAGGATCGATTTAAAGAGTAATAGTCTTAAATTTGTACAGTACATTCTAATGCTACCATCCTCCAGGCGTTGGTACAACAGCAACAATGTCTGCTTCTATTACCCAACATTAACAGCTAAATTGCAACCTGAGCTTTTCTTCTCAGGGCTTGTGGTAGTTTAGCCATAATCTCCCTTTCCACAGCTACTGCATATTGTTTTTCCAGGTCGTGGAGAGCGCTGCTGTCAATGCCAGGGAAATTGCCTGACCCAAAGGCCTCACCACACAAGGCTGCCACGGCAGGAACATCATCAGGAGTGCAGGTTCGATAATTTAGATTCAATGACGCCTCTATTGGCTTTAATCTCCGCCTGCATCTTAAACGGGCTGATTTGGATGTCGATGTGTAGGAACGAGGCAGTAGCTCTTTACAGGATAAATGATTAGATATTTGCATGTCATAAGCGGCTATTCAAAGCTTCTTCCTTCTTAGCCATGTGAATGACATGGATGTGCCGTACAAGACCTGCGACGTGTTTAAAACACAGCTGTCCAAGAATGTGCGGATGAAAGCTCTATGCATAAAAAATGCAAACCATACCAGGCATGGAAAAAGTAGTCGTGACGGGTACAGGTTTCAATATCACAGAACGTGCATTTCTCCAAAACGTCACATTACAGCTGGGTGCTGGCTACCTCCCGGACCTTGTACATAGAAGTACTAATTCCCGTTTGTATACCACTCACTTAGTATGCAAGTCTATGCTTGATGCATTTGGTACTCAAAAATACATGAGGTGCGTAGTTGGGTAAAATGTTCTGGGTTGCATAGACTCTCCAATAGTCCCTGAATGTAAAGCAGGGCCCTGGAGTGGGGTTTACCCATAGTCACTCAGCAGTGGGTTTTGGACTGTCTAGCCACCGGCAATATCTTGGATGTGGAGCCTTACAAAACTGATAACCTGCAAGACAGTCAAGATATCCTCAGAAAAGGCAGAGATTCACAAAACCAGATGGCTGTGCCCCTGGTCTCTGAATCTGCAGCAGGAGACTTTACTGACAAAAGGATGAGCAGTCAAGCTAACTCTCAGCCTCATGCGCCTCAAGCCATGATTGGAACCAAACAGCCGCATCTGCCTCGCCAGCAACTGCTATTTGTTGCTCATGACCCAGCTGCATGTCCAGGGAGCAGCAACAGTGCCACCCACTTCAGCAGCTCCTCTCAAATCAGCCTGAACTGCATGCTCACTCAACAGCATGCATCCCTTGATCATCCAACTCAGAGCATGAGAGACCGTGAGCAGCAGGAGTTGAGAGGTGCTCAACAGAATTTCCCGACCTCTAAGGAATATCCGGAACCCTCTGATTTCAGCTTCCAGAAACTTCTCCTTCAAGCCCCCAAGCAGCTGTTCCTTGGGAGCAGCCCATGCAGCAGCTCATCAGCCGCCACCCCAGATTGTCCGTTTAGGTTGCCTGGGACTTCTGCCGCTGCATGGCAATCACTCTCCGTCCTCCCACCCACTCATCACACAATGACTACAACCAAAAATTCTGGGATCTGTGCATCTGTTATTGGAGGAGCGATACCAATATCTGGCGCAAGGCAGCAAGATGCACACGATTATCCACAGCATTGCACAGTCAGTGTTTCACCGTTACCACCTGGTTGTGAGATCAGCATGTCTCCTCTGAACTATAATGAGGGTTCACATATCCAGGATGAAGCTACTGTGTGTATCCATGGGAATAAGTATTGGATCAATTCTGTTGTGCCTGGTGGTCAATCAGGTCTAATGATCACTGAACCAGGCCATGATGTTGCTGATGAGGATCAAGATGACATTATAATCCCAGGTGCAGATATTACGCAGCTGTAAGACTTGATCCACTGTACGTGCTTATTCTCTGACTTTCATCTGACTTCCGTCTGACTTCCATCTGACTTCCACCTGTCTTCCATATGATGATTTCTGATATGTATTGGAAGCGTTGTAACATTGGTTGCCTCCACAGCAGTGCTCTTTGCTGATGACAGTGCTCTAAGCTGGAGCTCTCTGTTGAATAAGTACTGAGCTCCCTGCTGATCACTGTTTTTGTCAATGAACTCTCTTTGCACTGCTAGGCACACAGCTTCCGGATGATGACTTTGAGGATGCAACCAGCCCTCAGAGTCTCCTCATGTACCTGCGCTCCAAGTAAGAGTTTTACGACGTATCAAGCAGTCAAACATCTTCCAAAGATACGATTATTTATATCATGAGTATTGAATCTAACTCCTGAGGTTGTCTGCTGGGATACAGTCATGAAATAAAGTCCAGTTTCTCCGTATTCTGGCACATATAAGCACCAACACTCATATATCCGATTATATACGCTGACTGTGCTTAGGATGAGCTTGGAAGGCCCAACTATCTCATGTTATGGATCCAGCAATCACGTCATGCATGAAGAGGTATCACCACCAGATGGCTGCACCGGCAGCCCCATGGCCATCTCACCACTACCAGCAGCTTCTCATAAAAGAGTGAGGGCCTTATTAAAATCAAGAGCCGGAGGGTCATTAAATCTAGTAGACAAAAGTATTGAGTAGTTAGAACAGTTATCATAACAAGCTAGTCCAAGTCATTACACTTCAAGCAGTCATTTACATCACCAGTCAATTTGCCTTTGATCGCCCACAGCCTAGTCAGACTCTAATCCTCTGGGCCTTCTAATTTGGTCATAACTATGTTATAGATGCCTGCTTAACCTGTTCAGCTGCTGTTACTTTAAAAGTGTTAATGATTGCATCATATGAGTGGTTGACCTATATGTTAGGTATGTATGTCGCATGCCAGTGTCATCCAGCAGAGGAGGCATAGAGCGGCCTTAAAGTATGACTTAGTTAGGTGCTGTCTGCAAATATGACCTAGTGGGCCTTAAAATATGTCTTAGTTAGGTGCTGTCTGCAAATATGACCTAGTGGGCCTTAAAATATGTCTTAGTTAGGTGCTGTCTGCAAATATGACCTGGGCCTGTATCCTTATCACTTATCATCACTTATCATCTCGATGTAATACAGGAAATGCTTCATCATCACGGCCAGCAAGTGGACGCTGTGATGACAGATTTCACAGACACTGCTTTTCCTTCCAGTCAGCCAGCAAGCAGTGACGATGATAAAGAGGTTGACGGTGTCCAACCAGCCTTTCATCAGCCAGGCGGCATCATTGATGATCAACAGCAAATGCATAAGAACCCAGAAGTTCCTTTAGTGGCTGAAGGGGTATACATCAGTACTGCTGGTAGTGCTCCTGATGATAACAACAGGATGACATATAGTACCACTAAAGCTCCTCATCCTAGCGGCCCATCAGTGTTATATTCTGGATTCTTAGGTGACCTTACTGTGGTCAGGATGGGGGTGGTGAGTACACCGCCGCCTATTATGTCATTGCAACGGCCTTCGCTTTTACTCGAGGAAAACAGTCTGCGAACGTTTATGGATCACCTGAACGCTGGTAGCAGTGGCACCGCTTCTGCTTCTGCTGCAGAAGCTGATTATGACCTTGAATTACCGTCATCTGAGAACAGCTTTGTATCTGCATCAGCTCTTTTTGCGACCTCAACATCTAGGGCCAATATCTCTGCTCAGACATCGTCATCGGCCCACGCTTCTGCTCCCCCTCCTCCTTCCCACGTCCCTCCTCCCCATAATGTCTCTCTTCCTCATGTCTCCATCAAGCCAGAGCCAGGCCTTGAGCATGCGCATGAAGCAAGACCAACCCACCTGCGGTTTCACTCAGGCACCATCAGTACCACTTCTTATTCCCTCTCTGCCACATCTCATGCCACCACTGCAGTGACTAATAAGTCAAGAAACACAGCCTCGAGTCATCGCCAGCCACTAGGTCCCTGCACCCAGAACCTCATTTCAAAAGCAGGTAATATAGCTTGCATTCAGTCAACAAGAAGTTCCCTCCCACATCACCAACCCCAAGCAGCTCTACCTGCTACCTCAGCATCCGCCTATCCTCTTGTGAAGATTAAGCCGGATCCGGATGCTGCCAGTGTTTCTGATGTGGCTGTTGTGGGGGCATCGGTACCCATAAGACCTCAGCATAAACAGTTAGATCAGTTGTTACCCGGCAGCAGGGCTGTATCAGCAGCAGTAGCTCCGTCACCCAGAGTAAAGCTGCTGGCAGCTGCATCAAGGCTTGAGGATGCAGAAGCTGATGCCAGAACAGCTGCATTAGAGCGAGAGCTGGAGGATGACATTAGTACCACTGATGATGACACTGATGATCAGTCAGGGCTTGACAGACAATCACATCATCATCATCATCATCATCAAAGCTATCCCCTTCATTCTGCTACAGACAGGGCAAAGGCAGCAGCTGTACAGTCCATCAGCTCACTCACCTACCAAATGAAGCCCTTGTGTCTGTCTACTACTGCTACTGCTACTACTGCTGCTACTACTGCTACTGCTACTACTGCCTCAAATGCTGTAGCTGAGAGGGCAGGGGTTAGGCAGGATGAGGCTATTACAACCTCTACTACTGCAGCTAGTAGACGAATACTGGGAAATCTTGTCTCCTCAGCCAAATCCAGTGAGTCATCTGCCGAGGAGCTTAGAATAAGAAGGCAGTCTGTTATGAACCAGGAGCCATCATTTTATTGTCATAGGAGTGATGAGAGTGGTGTCATCATGAGGAGTAGTGTGATGACTGGCAGTGACAACTATGCTGAAGGTACAACTAGCAGCAGAATACTGGCTGCTGGTACTAGTGCTTCTGTAGGTACAACTAGCAGCAGAAGACTGGCTGCAGGTACTAGTGCTTCTGTAGCAGCGATGGTCATCAAGGCAGAGGAGCCTGAAGTCCCAACACACCCTCAACCATTGGGGTGTGACATCAGCAGTACAGCAGTACCGCAAGCACACAAAGCACCAATGCCCAGGAGCACCCATCACAGCACTGGCGATGAAGGGCTGTCAGCCATTTCAGCTAAGGCCAAGAGCTCAAGAGCCAAATCAGATCAGAGAGAGGACTGTACATCACACCATGTCAGGGATCAAGGCGGTACGAATCAATCCAAGGGGTCTCCTGTGGCAGGATTAGTGCATCAATTGAACCAAGTGACAGAAGAAATTGTAATGCAGGGCAGTAATCTGCTGCAGGAGGTGCAGAGTGTTGAGGTGCTAAAGGAGCTAGCAAGGTAAAGTAGCTTGTATCATATGAATATGATACTAATAATGTGTCTTTTTCCCAATTTCTGCCAAATATTCATCAAGACTACAGGAGTGCCTCATGTACGTACGACATGCAAGGTACGGATGAAATAGGTAGCACGAAAATGATATTTACTAATGCGTGTTTTCCCTCCAATCTCATTAAGGTTCAAGGAATATTCAATGGAGTACATGCTATGATCTGATGTTTGAGACGGTAGTGATTGATTCAAACTCTTAAGAAACTAGAATTCAAACCTACTTCTAAGATTTAGATCATAGGCTTACTCGACTGAGCTTGCCAAGCATGTCATTATGGCAGGCGGATTTTATCAACAGGATGGATTTTATCAACAGGATGGATTTTATCAACAGGATGGATTTTATCAACAGGATGGATTTTATCAACAGTTACTCTCATGTGGACACGCAGGCCTCCTCGCAGCAACACTGCTAAAGACTGGCATAGCCTAGCTTCTCACAAAGGCCTGGCATTTGCTGAGCAAGTGAAGGTAATTTGCACAAAATCTAGACTGCAGACCATCGTATTAGACGCTGTTAACATTAGGGTTTATGGTTTATGCAGACTATCGTATTAGATGTTGTTAACAATAGGGTTTATGGTTTATGCAGACCATCGTATTAGACGCTGTTAACATTAGGGTTTATGGTTTATGCAGACTATCGTATTAGATGCTGTTAACATTAGGGTTTATGGTTTATGCAGACCATCGTATTAGACGCTGTTAACTACATTACTTTGACAGTCAGTGTCCACTAGTCTTGTTTGGCTAATCTTACATGTTGGCATCAGACTACGGGTTTATGCCATGGGCTCATGATACTAGAAATGATGCTGAGGATGGACATGGATCTTGATACTAGATATGATGCTGAGGATGGACATGGATCTTGATACTAGATATGATGCTGAGGATGGACATGGATCTTGATACTAGATATGATGCTGAGGATGGACATGGATCTTGATACTAGATATGATGCTGAGGATGGCCATGGATCTTGATACTAGATATGATGCTGAGGATGGACATGGATCTTGATACTAGATATGATGCTGAGGATGGACATGGATCTTGATACTAGATATGATGCTGAGGATGGACATGGATCTTGATACTAGATATGATGCTGAGGATGGACATGGATCTTGATACTAGATATGATGTTGAGGATGGACATGGATCTTGATACTAGATATGATGCTGAGGATGGACATGGATCTTGATACCAGATATGATGCTGAGGATGGCCATGGGCTCATGATACTAGAAATGATGCTGAGGATGGACATGGATCTTGATACTAGATATGATGCTGAGGATGGACATGGATCTTGATACTAGATATGATGCTGAGGATGGACATGGATCTTGATACTAGATATGATGCTGAGGATGGGCATGGATCTTGATACTAGATATGATGCTGAGGATGGCCATGGATCTTGATACTAGATATGATGCTGAGGATGGACATGGATCTTGATTATTGATGCTGAGGATGGACATGGATCTTGATTATTGATGGATTGCTAAAGCCTGCTTGCTGTAGTTATCGTTAGCCTGACTGTGACCTCATTTGAAGACCCAAAAATGCTGTCACAGTTTCAAATCCTCTTCTCAGGTAAGGGGCATTGTGGTTTCTTGTAAGGAGCGCTCTAAGCGCGCAACCTATCCCATGGTTCTGGTGCATCGCTCGATTGGGCGTGATCTGAAACTATGCTCATCGGATAGTTTTGGCTCACAGGCAACTGTTGTTGTCGCAGAGCCATTCGCAATGTACTTGAAAGATGGTGAGTGGGGCTGAGTGCAGTTAACTAGTGGGGCTGACTGAGTGCAGTTAACTAGTGGGGCTGAGTGCAGTCAACTGGGCTCCTGCTAGGCACTAAATAGGCATCATGCTCTGAAGGAGCAAGGAGAGACACTTGGCATGCTGTATGTGTATGTATGTGTGCATTACTCTTCCTCTTCTTCAAATGCTTGAAAAATCAGAACCACTAGTGCTGTATGCATGTGCACTATTTGGCCTGCTCTGCTGCTCCTATGAACTAGGCCTACAAAACAAGATACATGCATTACATGGGTTGCCTGATGACTTCATGACTGATGGAGTAGAGATGTGCAATTGTAAGCACTGCTGGTCAATGAGTTCACTATACTACGACTCAGCCATGCTTTGAAATGATGGATTACAATGCTGACATGAATGCACTTGCTCTGTCTCTCATTATGTTCTAATAATGTATTCTGACTAGGCGAATGGTGGTTGGAGTTCAGCCGTCTGCTTTCCTCTCAAGATGTACTAAAAAGAGCGACCCTTGAAAGCTCAGTGAGGGATGCCAGCTTGCCAGTGGACTTGATTCCAGGTCACGAGTTGTTGAAGGTGCTTCAGAGAGAGCACTGCAGGTAACAACATAACTTTACTGCGGATGGCCTTCATCAGAGAGAGCACTGCAGGTAACAACATATAACTTATTTACTGCTTCGTCAGAGAGAGCACTGCAGGTAACAACATAACTTTACTGCGGATGGCTGACTATGACTAGCTCTTCGTAGTGACAGAAGGCTAGTGACTAGAGTACATACAGCTGCGGTAGGGAGTGCTAAATGTCTATTATATCATTGATGCTGACTTGCTAATGAAGCTTTGCGATGCTAAGCAGCAGGATCATCATTGTCAATTATGACTTCAGTTATCCGCTTGAGTACTCATCATCGAGGCAATTACTTCCTTCACTAAACAGCATATTTCGTGGTAGTAGAAACCATGGATAAGAAATTGTTATATCTACTTTTAGTTGAAACAAACTATTACATGGCTTGCTTGCTTATGCTGTATTGCTTCATGTAGGCTTGCATGTGTTTGTGGAGAAACGGCTATTACCCGGACTAAAAAGTTGCCTTCTAAATTATCTCAGCTCAAGGAGATGACTGTCTATCAGCGTTATGTGTGGGATGCGGAGACAATGCATGTGCTCACAGATGCTCCTGTCAGTGAATTCTTAGCAGATTAAAACAGCTCTTGTATTTGTGATGGCACAGATGATCATATGCCATGAATCATCTGTTGATATGTAATTTGAAGTGTGATGCTGATGAACAGCTTAATGTGGCCCAACAGCTTATGAGCATTTCAGCAGATAGTAATAGGTCTCAAGCAAACTTATTACATTCTATGCCTCTCTGCCTGAGAGCCTGGCCTGACAGAGAGACATATGGATATGAAGATATTCTTCAGTAGAGGACAGACTCTTGAGGGGGTCCGCCAGCTATCTTACAACACGCTCTTTAGAGCTGTACTTATATCCGAGTATTTAAAGTTGAAGCCAACTTGCTGTGTCTTAGTGGGAAGAACCTGCAACACAACAATAAGCATTACTCTAATTGACCTCAATTGATTAAGGAAAGAAGCTTCAGTTGCCAGATGTACAGCAGGAATTCACCTTCTGCCCCTCCAAGACTACCATTGCTCCCTCCCCAAGGAGTGTGTTTAGGGCAAAGTCCGGGACTGGAAGCCAAGATGGTCGGCCCATCAACGCACCTGCAATTATTGGTTCATGAGCAATAACAATACAATCACATGGAGATGATGACACACGCATGTAGTTCCAATCATCACTCTCAAACAAATATGCCATTGGCCCCACTACTACTAGTCACCATCCTCATCACACCATCCACTCTAAGCAAATGCGTATAATTACACTGAAGACTAGTGTGTATACAACAATTTCTGATGAGATGTGACAACCTTCATCACTGGATGATCAAGGACCACGACATGTAAACAAAGCACGTAGCGGTTTCCGCACCTAGGGTAGAGCAGAATTCAGCCATGCGCACAGGTTTGGGGGCGGTGGCGTTGAATACTCCTACATATGCAGTATTCTGAAGAGTATCCACAATCAGTTCTACCAGATCATCTCTGTGGATCCAACTCATCCATTGCTTGCCAGTTCCCAGGGGACCCCCTGCCATGAAACAAAGAAGAGTGAGACACAGTTAATTGAGGGATGCACCAGCGGTAGTGCATGATGGAAGAGGAAGACATTGTGAGGCTGTGATACATCATGATTAATAAAGATTTTTATAAACTGTGACAATGGTCCTATCATGCGTTAGCATGTAACTATGCAGCATGAGACACTGTAACTATGCAGCATGAGACACTGTAATGGATTGCTGATGACAGCTTAGAGGCTATCCGGCTACTAACCCTTAGATCACCAACTAGGCAGCATGTTAAGATGAACAGACACAGATGTACTGACTGTCTACATAGCAGTTTGCTAAATGCCACTGTCAGCCATCCTTCTAACAGTACCTGCAAATATCTGAAAGATGGGGAGCATCTTAGCCAGTGCGCCACCTTCTCTGGCCAACACGATTCCTGTCCGAAGGATCACTGTTCGCACGTCTTTTGGCGCAGCACTTGCAGCAGCCTCCCATTGAACGCATACCTGATATGATAAGGATAGCAAAGCTATGAGCGTAGAATCATGATAGTTAAGTAGGTAGGTCATAACAGAGGAAGATCACTACTTCAGCAGTAGAGCACCTGCTGATCAGTGCAGTACAAGGTATAATACCTTGCTACCTAGTAGCAGCAGCGCAGTTTCCACATGTTACTCATCATCAAAGTTGATTTTTCATTAAGAAGCAAGCATAAATAGAATCCCTGATGAATCAATCCTTCGTGTCACAATTATTATGAGGCAGAGGGCACATCACGATATGAATATGGTTTAGGAAGTCCTCACGCTATGATGTGAATTTGGTTCAGAAAGTCCTCACGCCATGATGTTAATATGGTAGAGATAGGACAGCAAGTCAATGACAACTTTCTAATTAGATATCATGCATCCATTAAGACAGATCTCATGCATCCATTGAGACCTCTCTTCACCCAATATGGCATCATGATGAAACATCATATCGGTCAGGACAAAGACAAAATTACCTGACTGAGGTAGTCTGAGGTAATAGGTGTAGAGTCTTCATTGAATGAGGCTGTCTGGCTAACTCCGTAATACCCTGAAGGAACAGCAGGTTACAGCACTGCATTCAAACAGCCGTCAGCTTTTGGTCCTTTTAAGGCATTACTAAGCACACTTGTCATAATGTAACACACTAAACATTTTGGGAACCAAGTCCATTAGCCTTTTTTCATCAGCACAAGATAGCTAGATGATATCAACTCCAAGACTTCCATCTAAAGAGATTGTGGAATAGGGATGATATGCCCAAAATCTGAAGGGCTTCATGAAGGCACTGCTTGAGCCATACTCACCAATAGCAGAGGAGGATACAAAGACCCTAGGTCTGCTGCCCTCTGGTAGAGCGTTAAGGGCATCCTGTACAGACATGTTCATGACTTGTGGCACTCTTCTCAACAAATGAAAAATTTGAATTACTGAGCCTACCTAAACTAGAATTCAAACAGCCACAATAACAAGATACCTCAAAAGAAGGTGAGATTTTATCCAAATGATGCAACTTACTTCATGCACTTCAGTACATTTTCTGTTGCATCTAGATGTTAGTGAGATTTTAATAACTGATCATGTAATATCTCAATTCATTTTCACCTCACCACTAGCTTGCGCGTGGTGCCTATCCGGGAAGTCATGATCTGAGACTTGAGCTCTGGCGTCCACCTGAAATTAAAATGAAGCACTTATCTCAAGACTCAACCTCCTTCCTGGTGACTAACAACCTCCTTCCTGGTGAAGTTGTTTATCATCCAGATTATATTCATCCGGAATATCGGAATTTAAAACAACGAAATCATTGCACTAGCTGCTGCTGATCACCCTAACCTCCTGCACAACCTTTGTATTGAAGGAAAGGATCAGGAAGACTGGAGCTTTTACATGAATGTGTGGATGAAATATACGACTTATGTTTGATGCATGCAAGCCTCTGTGTTGGGTGATGTAACAGAACCTTGGAACATGTAGTTTACCTACCAGGGCTGTGGCTTTATTGCGGCACATGGGCTTAACCCGGAGCCGGGCAGTATTATTTGCTACAGGCTATGCACAAATTGGCTATGTCACAAACATAACTAAGCATGCAGCTCACTTCTTCACCTAGTGGCAATGGGCTCTCCTGCTAAATTGACCACACCAGTGGCACCAGCTATGGCCTTAGACCAATCTGCGGGTCCGAACACTTCAACCCCAGGATACGGAAGCTTCGATTTGGCCTTGCTCACATCACGTGTCAGCACCTTGACTTTGTGCCCTTGAGAGGCAAGTTTAGCAGTAAGTCGGGATCCAACAAATCCGGTAGCACCTGATGGAATGCATATCAGTTTTTAAGAAAGACGCAGTGGTCTGAAGGGTGTTACAGGTCAAATTGTTTTAAAGACATTGCAGTCGGTACCTCCTACCTGTGATTGCTACTGACATTTTTTCAGATGATGCTTGGCAAACAGTGCTGGGTGCTCGTGTGGCCATTCGTTTGATGTTTGAGCCGACGAATGAAGGCCTTTCATTGGAATGCGCAGACGTAGCAAATACCGATGTGATTCCATTCTCAAGATAAGAACATGTTATACACCTGTGCGTGAGCTTGGCCCGCAGAGCAAGGGTATTGGAAACCTTGCTTATAGACCGTGCATCGCAAGAATGAGCAGCTTGCGGTGTGGAATTTAATTTCATAATAAGAAGACAAGCTATGCGACAATGCACGAGATTTGTACCTACATTGTGGACCCTAATCGAAACCCCCTCTACTGCATCTACGTCTTGAACCAGTTCCTAACCAGTAAAAACAAAGCCATACAAGAGTTGCGTAAACAATTCGAAGTGATTCTCATCGACCATGGGATCAACAAGAAACAGACAACATAATAATAAGAATAATAATAAGAATAATAATAATAATAAAACACCGAATCGTAGCTTGATGTAGAGGACAGAAGAACTCTGCCTCGCCGTTACAGGTTATACATGCATGTTACCATACATGTTTTTTGCAAGTGGTGGTTCCGAAGCATAAAACCGTCTGCATTTTATTTTAAAAGGTTGTGTTCCAGGCATAAAATCAGTTCCTTTTCATTTTCTCATATACTCTAATTGCTGCACAAATGTAGTGCTGCAGCTGTTTTCGCTCCCGATGGATCAGTTCGAGAAGGTGAATTGTGATATGACTGTCATCGCAGAACACTAATCAAGTATTTTCAATGCCTCTTTATGTTATTTCTTCTCTTCCAGGGGCCGTTAATAGGCGTAGGTGTGCATGGTAGAGTCTATAGAGCCGTTCATAAAGCCTCCCAACAGATAGTTGCATTGAAAAAAATAAGTATGGGCGACAACGTGTCTGGCATACCAAGAGCAGCGCTAAGGGAGATCGCTGTTTTGCGGGAAATGCAGGCTCCTTACATGATTCGGTTCATTGACGGTACGATGAGTCTCTTAACTTTGTATTGTTCAGCGTGTTTGTGATTGTAATTACCCACCCTTCATAACGGGAAAGGAGCTCCTTGATCCTCCTCTTATGTCTATGTTAAGGAATCGTTAATGCTATGAGATTTTCATCAAAATACATAATACATGAAATGTCGACATCATAGCTAACCGCCACATTTCACGATTGCCTTCTACCCTGCTTCTCGCAGCTTTCCCACACAAGCAAGCGCTCATTCTGGTTCTAGAGTACATGGAGACAGATTTGGAGGCTATCATCAAGGATTGTGAGGCTAATTTGACACCTGCTGATGTCAAAGTGTACATTCAGACTTTGCTGCAGGCTCTAAGCATGTTGCATAGCGCCGGCATTATGCACAGGTGTGATGACAAGTCATCAGATAAAGCCAATCCAACCTTCTGTACACACATTGTTGTAGAAAGTCATGTTACAAAGATTAATTCAGGAACATTAAGGCACAGCATTTTGCACAGGCCTGGATTTCAGTAAACAAATACAAATAACCGTTTGTGCTGATAGGGACATCAAGCCAAACAACGTGCTGCTAGATGGCAATGGTCAGGCCAAGCTTGCTGACTTTGGATTGGCCCGCTTCATTCGGAGCCCCTCATCTAGCAGGCAAGAAGTGTCATTATAGCAGATCATGTCGTCATGATGCTCAGGCTCTACATCCTAAAGCACTGAAGATTGTGCTTCTATTCCTCTGATCACGAAGATATATATAAACTAATGCGTCTGTAGTACAAGAACATTGCCTTACCTTCCTGCAGGATGACCAAGGAGATTGGAGGTCGCAGCTATCGAGCCCCAGAGCTTCTGTTTGGGGCTTTGCAGTACTCAAATGCTGTTGACATGTGGGGAGCAGGCTGTGTGATGGCTGAACTCCTGCTTCGCAAGGTGAGCTGCCTCTTCGCAAACGAGAGTTGCCTCATTGAATGTCTTTGTGTTATGCCTCTCGTATTGGCATCAGGTTTGAATGGCAGTCTATTTCTTTGGTGCGCCTCTACCATTTCCTACTACTCATACAATGCAATATGTTCTTCTTTCTTTCTACAGCCTTGGTTTCTTTCTTCTAATACAATGAAATGTTGTCTTCTTTCTTTTAACAGCCTTGGTTTCTTACTTCTCATACAATGCAATATGTTCTTCTTTCTTTTAACAGCCTTGGTTTCTTACTTCTCATACAATGAAATGTTGTCTTCTTTCTTTTAACAGCCTTGGTTTCCTGGTACCAGCGACATGAACCAATTGGAGCGCATCTTCAATGCCTTGGGTGCCCCCACAGAGGAGAGCTGGCCAGAAGCCAAGGAACTTCCGAATTTCATACCATGGAATGATGTACACCCAACGCCTCTCAGGTGAAGATGCTTCCATACAATAAATTACAAGGCCATGAGCGTTATGCACATTTCATAATATTTCAGGTGTTTTCAGTGAGGTCATGACAGTGCATTTCATGATGTGTCAGGTGCTGTCAGTGAGGTCATGACAGTGCATTTGATTGGCTCTGTACATATCATGTGCTGCGCTCACCTAAGGGGTATCAACCGGCCTTGCCTTAACAACTCTATTCCCCTTATCCTCCACCTCAGTCGTATCCACAATAAAGAACACTCTTTTTCATGCACTCCTTTCTCACTCTTTTCCTCTGCTGTCCACTCTGCAGCTCCCAGTTTCTCACTCTTTTCCTCTGCTGTCCACTCTGCAGCTCCCAGTTTCCTCCCAGCACTGATCCTCTGGCTTTGGATCTCCTGTCTCAACTCATGCACCTCAGTCCAGCACGCAGGATATCTGCTGCACAGGCATTACAGCATCCATACTTCACCTCACCACCTCTACCTGCAGGGGATCTGGAGCGCTACAAACCTCCTCCAAGAAGACTACAACAAGCACCTCAAGTAAGTAAAAGGGTGTTTATATGCTTCTAATGGCTCATATACAAGGTGCTGCAGCATCAAATGCTCATGCTACACTTTAAGTGGTGTCCACTGAGGTTGCTCTATGGCAACAAAGAATAAATAAAAGCCCATCACGATCGTCTAGTGAATTATTTGAAGAATACCAAGTTTTTTCCAATCATGTTCCCCAGGTCATGAAACATGTACTTAGTTTCGCCGACCTGGAACGCCGCTCCCTGTTCTCAATGATGATGGAAGGGGAGGACTCACTGCAAGAGACATCTGCATCTGCTGACGGCTCAGTGCGCTCAGGCCACTTGATGTTAGGGCACCTATCTGGCAGCTACCAGGATATCTTCTCTAGCCTGGTGGCCTCCAGTGAAGATGGATCTGCACCAAACAGCAATGATGCGGGTTGCATGAACAGTGATGGTGTGCCTAGGTTCCGACTAGGCACTATTCCTCGCCGTTTCAGCCAGAACAGCCTCCCTAGCATCCCCGCTGCCGCACCTGGTTCCACTACAGGTGCCATGGGAGCAGTACGGTGCAGCAATGGGGAGGAGCATGCAGGCACCTTGTTTGGATGTAGATTGGGAGCAGTATTAGGCGGATCTGCTGCAGCTTCCGCTGCCAAAAGCCCTTCCGCTGTACGTCACATCCCTTTGCCAAGAGCAGTCAGCAGAAGCCCCACTTCCCACCTCCGTCAGCCCCTGATCAGCCCCCCACTCACACTAAGAACTGACTTGTCCTCCCTCTCTGTTCCGACCGCAACATTGAGCGCGTCAGCTTCTGCTCCCTCATCAGGCAGTGAAGCACCAGACTACTCTGTCAAATCTAGCAGCAGCGCTGGGGACTCGGCCTCACACATGAAAGATCAGAACATGCCTCCTTTTGCTTCCGTTACTGACCAGAGTGCAGTGCCTGGGTTAAGTTGCAGGTTTAGGGTTAAGAGCAGTATTGATCCTGTGGTCGAGTCTGATAGGTCTGAAGGTGAGGACCCTACTGGTTGCAGCAGGAGAGGATTACCACGTGTACCATTGTTCCACCTGGCTCCGACACCAGAGACTAACACATCGCTCCCCTTCACTTTTGCACCCTCCCTTGCCAGTGCCCACACCGCAAGTGCTCACTGTGCAAAAGATGACCTAATGACTTTACAGGAGGCACCCACACCTCTGTTACCAGTGGGTCCTGGTCATGATGTCACTTCCCTGACTTGTAATGAGCATATGAGCTCAGCCATGATGCCATACACCTCCTCACATGGTCAACTGAAACGTCGACGGCTGTTCGAATCCATGGACAGACCTGTCCATGGGACTAGGTGGGTTCCTGGAAGTGTGATGACACTGTCTGATGACAAAGGGAGGGAGGGGACCCCTGAAGAGGATGGTGTTGTGGCGGCTGCCTTGCATGAACGTTTGATGCATGAGAGCATGAGGAGGGAGACTCCAGAAGGGTCAGCTGTGCGTGATGGTGTTGCTGGTGTGGAAATAGACAGCAGGTGAACTCGTACTACACAGTAGTTCATTCTCTTCAATATCCGCATGTGGAGGGTTATTCTTTCCTTGCTTCCTTTGGGTCTTATGGTCTCTTGGTTTGTGGCAAGGCCATCTTGAGTTGCCTTACTGTCTTCTGCAGGGCCAAGATTAGTCAAGATTCTTTGAGTTTAGATTCTTGGTCAAGATCTCTGTCAGCTTTATAGCTTTACCAGGAGAGCGTTTTGTAGGTGTAGGGTAGTCACAGGCTCCAGATTGAGGTGAGCACCAAGTGCACTTGAGAAAATAACTGTTAGACAGTGTTCACTGACATGAATTTTGAGCATCGCATATGTTCTGTAGGGGAATCAATTATTGTGCAGTTACAGTGATTGCAATGAAACTTGTCTGGCATTTAGGTGTCAAGAAAAATCAGCCTGTAGGTGTTCGTAGTAATCAAGAACTTATAACTAAATGAATTTTGTTAACATTTTATACATAAGTAACATGGAACTAGTGTTTTTTAATAATCAATAATTTTGACTTCTGCGTTTGCAACTTATGACACAAATGTACGGGAGACTTGCCATCGAAACCTTAGATACTTTGAGAGTGTAAACAAACACGCAACAAGTAGAATGCTTAACTGATATGATGAAAGATGCAGTCACAGACGGCCCTGGCCGTCCTACTACGGCCTTTCAACAATTCATTAAGAAGTACGCAATCGCTTGTCTGTTTGGATCCTCTTGACATGTATTTATTCTTTTGTTTCAACGCAGTAAGAGAGATGGTATTCAAACACCTCCACAAGGAGCCACCCTGCAGTTTGGCCCTGTCGTGAGTTAGCTTCGTTGACACAACGACTGTTAAAAATTTAGAATACCTGTCGATGCATGCGCAATCTGTCTTCATCAGGAGCCTGTTTTTATCCATACCGTACCCCATCCCGACATCATCAGCCCTGCCTCCACAGTAGGCCATGTGGGGATTGGCCAAACTGGACTTTTACATCAAGGGAAGAGGTCTCGGACTCCAAATGGTGAGTTTTTTATAGCAGTAGACTCAAGATCTGCATTGTTATTGTTGCTATGATCTAACCAGCTAGACATCATACATTACGTTAGAGAACTACTGACGTGGCACACTGCACTGAAAGACAGTAGCTGAGCATAGACAACTAATTTGGTATGTTGCGATCACATCAGCATTGTAAAGACATCATATCACCTGCGTCTTAAGAACCAAATGGTAAAAGAACCTTATCAGCCAGCATGAAGCAACTAACTCAGTTACATGTTTGCAGTTCAAGCACCATCCACACCTCCAGCTGTTCATACAATGCCTGGACAGCTAGATCTGGGTGAACTGGCAGCTGCTGCCAGCTCTTTAGCAGTGGCGGCCAAGGCTCTGGCCACTGCTCCACGAATTGATTCTAGATTCTCCAAGGTACAAGATTTAAACTGTGCTCATAGCTCTTCATCAGAGCGCCTAATTGTGACTGACATGCAATCTTGAAAACTGAATGTCGAGGAGGGACAGAACATTCCTGAGCATGCTTTTCATGTACAGTAAACCATCTTGCCTGTCTACATTTGTTGCAATCATGCCCCATACGTTAACTCCTATCCTCTCCATACCTTGAATCAACGAAAACTCCTATCCTCTCCATATCTTGAATCATGTCCTCTCCGTACCAAGAGTGCTTAAACAACTTAAACTACTTCAGCAACTTAAACAACTTAAACTACTTAAACTACTAGTGCTTCAGGACTAATTCATCTGCTCCATACCCTGAATTTTGCCTGCTCCATACCCTTAATCTTGTCTGCAATGTATACCCTGAATTCTTCCTACTCAATACCCTTTATCCCTCTGTAGTCATACCAGAACCTGGCTAGTGCTGCTGCTGAGTTGGCTCAAGATGCGGCTCGTTCCGCTGCCCAGTCACCGTCCCACCATCCCTTCACAGCAGCCGCCGCTCTACCACCTAGTAAGGCCCCAGAGTCTGGTGCCGGGTCAAGAAGACAGGGGCCTGCTCCTGTCACAGCTGATGGTGGAAGCACCATGCTGCCCTTCCAAGCCCATCTGAGTGGCTCCTCTTTCAAAGGGCCTGTGACTCCGGTCAAGTCCGGCCTGCCCCCACACCGACCCTTTGTCAATGCTCCCAAGTTCCCACCCTATAACCCACTTATTCACTTGCGTACCTCAGAGCTGGCACCACCAGGCACTCCTGGAGCTGGTCGGCAGTTGTCCAGGGGAGGTGGGACACCAGGCTCCTCTGCTGGTCTGCGCCCTTCCACCAGTAATCCGATCACCCATGAAATTCATACGTTTGAGGGCCCCATGCTAGGTGACTAGTGTTGGTTGTTTGAGGGCCCCATGCTAGGTGTCTAGTAGTGTTGGTTGTTTGAGGGCCCCATGCTAGGTGTCTAGTAGTGTTGGTTGTTTGAGGGCCCCATGCTAGGTGACTAGT
>BEGY01000035.1:6452-24741 GCA_002335675.1 Chlamydomonas eustigma | reverse complement strand
AGTGTTGGTTGTTTGAGGGCCCCATGCTAGGTGACTAGTGTTGGTTGTTTGAGGGCCCCATGCTAGGTGACTAGTGTTGGTTGTTTGAGGGCCCCATGCTAGGTGACTAGTGTTGGTTGTTTGAGGGCCCCATGTTAGGTGACTAGTGTTGGTTGTTTGAATGACGATATTGAATCTGCATCATTCTCAGACTAATATGAAGTGTTGTAAAGTTTGGAGGATGCTGACAAGTTTCCATCTCATAACATGATCAAAATAGAGGATGCTGCATCTGACAACTGTATGCTGAGGAGATGAACATTTCATAGCAGGTGGGGGGAGACCAGGCAGTCGTCTGGGCTCAGGAGCAGGAGGTCGCGGCAGGGCGTATGGTACCTCCGCTGATTCACCCTGGAGTGAGGGGCCTGCTGAGGGTGCAGGTGGTGGTGGTGGTGCTGCTAGTGGCAGGGCTGGAGACAGAGGTAGCCGTCGTGCCCAGGTCCTGGTTGTAGATCAGCACCTTGCTGGGGGGGCAGCTGCCTCTAGCAATGGCTGCTCTGTACGGATCAATGGTTCTGGAGCTGAGGTCTCGCCCATGGAATTCATTCTGGATCATCCTGAGAGAGTGCGGCTGGAAAAGTGGCCCCCAAGCTCCCCCTTCCATGAAGACGATGTTGATGTGGACAACCTGGCACTCAGGTGAACCTCAGCCGGCTGTACAATTTAACATTTTACATCTGATTGCCTCCTTTCCAGGTTCATTCTGTCTCATTCTTAGATTCTCATCTACCTATTCATACATAATCAACTACCTAGATATTTCAACAGCATCTACTGCAAAAACTTTCTAAGCAGGCTTTGAGGAAAAGACCATCATTGCAGAGCATGCCGCTGTAGAGATTGGTGTACATTTTTCTGATGCTGTGTGCAGGTACAATGATGCTGTAGAGATTGATGTACATTTTTCTGATGCTGTGTGCAGGTACAATGATGCTGTAGAGATTGGTGTACATTTTTCTGATGCTGTGTGCAGGTACAATGATGCTGTAGAGATTGATGTACATTTTTCTGATGCTGTGTGCAGGTACAATGATGCTGTAGAGATTGATGTACATTTTTCTGATGCTGTGTGCAGGTACAATGATGCTGTAGAGATTGATGTACATTTTTCTGATGCTGTGTGCAGGTACAATGATGCTGTAAACCGTATCCGTGAAAAGATCTTACTTAAGGAGTTGCCATTGGTGATGCTGACATTCAAAAAAGTAGACCCTGGGCAGTCCGGCTGGTTGGACCGAGGCAGTTTTAGATCCCTCCTCAAGACTTTAGACTTCGGTGTTGGAGATATGGAAGACAAGGTGCGTTGCCTTAGTACAGGTGGTCACATGCCCTAGTACAGGTGGTCACATGGCCTAGTGCAGGTGGTCACATGGCCTAGTACAGGTGATGGTCTCATGGTGTACTTAGAATTGCAGCATGATTGCAATTTTGAATGAACTGATGAGCCAGCGTTGATCTAATGAAGGCCCTATTTGTTGATGTTGATCAAGTCATGCCTCTTTCTTGCTGCTGTCTGCTATGTGTAAGGCAATGAGTCCTCATCAAGCAGTAATAGCGTACTTCTCTATGGCCTTTCTTTATTGAGGCGGGAATGTGCTATTCGTGACAATAGTTACCTGTTGAGGGGTCGAGTTGTAAATATAATTTTATGCTTTAGGTGATCGATTTGGTGTTGGATGATGTTGGAGGGTATGGGGCACCCCAGATTAACTATACAGACTTTGTGGGGAAAATGCGGCACAATAAAGTACCTCTAGCGTGAGTGACTTACAGAATTACATTTCCCTGAAAATGATAAGGCGGAGGTACCTAGTCATTGAAGCTGCATGTATATGTCTAGTCATTGGAGCTGCATGTATATGTTACTGTCCACTCGTTCTACATGGGAGTCATTCCACAAGGGAGTAGATAAAAATATACTGCTCTATGTAGCCCGGCCCTTAGCCCTTTAATGTATAGCCCCTCATTCCACTTCCTACCTTCAGAACCTACAATGCCAAGCTCCGACACCGCACCCTCGGCAATGTAGAACAGCCTTTTGGAGCCTCAACTATGAGCGCTCCTTGGGGGACCTCAGAGGACCAGGTGGGGAATGAGATGGCGTTGAATCAGCTCATGGAGGGGGAGATTGATGAGTTCAGGCGGGCGTTCCAAAGGGTGGATGATGATCAAGATGGGGCTGTCACTTATGAGCAGTTCATGGCGGCCCTCAAGGTAATAAGAATGTAGTCTCTAAGAGGACCTTTAGTCTGCCTCTCATGTCTCTTTTGTGACTCTCTGTTGCAAATCTGTATGTTTAGCTCTACTACCTGATCATCATAGATTATGCAATATCATACGTCGACACTTCTGAATGAGGTATGACATTGTTCATGATCTCTGAGAGGCTTGCATTGCTTTTTTGTGTCCATTTGTCAGTCTGTGGGCCAGAGCAGGGACCTCAAGTACAGCGACTACTACCTGCAGTGCTTGTTCAGAGAAGCTGACAAGAGCTTCACGAGAAAAGTCAACTATGAGGAGCTGTTGTCTAGTAACCCAGGTATCTGGGACTTGTTGAACTACAACAGCACTCTCATGCTACCTATCAGCTAAATTTCATCCTCTTGCGATACTGATTGAAACAGAGCACAGAGTTCGTCCTGTTACCAACCCAACTTAAAATGGCAATGGCAACTAACCCGAAAATATTTGACATCTTTTGTTTGTGCAAGATATGAGATCATATATGTCATATATATGTCTTTTTTCAGTTTCAGGAAACCTGCTCACCTATAAGCTGCCTCTATCACCTGCATTTCATGTGACAGGACCCCCAGAGTTTTCAAAGCCCAAGATGTTGCGCTCCAGTCAGCTTGCTCCTCCTTGGGAATGGAAGCCCAATGGCGTTGTACAGCAGATTTTAGACATGAACTTACACCGAGGGCCGCTGCCTCACTCCACTGCAGCTGGGGCATTGTTAGCTAGCTCAGTCAATACACTACAGAGATTAGGGACTGCTCAGGCAGCAGTGGGCAGGGCAACACAATTTCTGCGGACTTAGCCAGCTACCTATACATAATGTCTGAGCAGAAGTTTGCAAGAATGTCTGCTGCTAGTCGTTTTAATGATGAGCTACAGCGAGACTCAGTTGATGTCGTCTTGACCTTCAGTAAAGATTTAGGTTACTCTCTACATTTCTTTACAGATGAGGCGGTATCCAAGATATCCCGATATATAATAGCTGCCTACGACGAACGTAAGTGCATTCTGAAGAAGTTTAACAAGGGGTGAAGGGCCAATCCTTGCTGGTTTCTTACGATTGATATTTAGTTATAATAAACTATTCATAATGATTATTTCATTCGATTCGGCTATGGGCCATCGCACGAACGGACTGGTGATCAGTTTGAGGTTCACACAAGCGTTTTTTGACTCCGCAAGAGCTTTTGATTGAAAATGCTGCAACTGTAACTGAAACTGACCACTTAGTCATGCAACTGAAGAACAAATAATTCTTCTTGACTTTTTAAACGCCGCACTTAGGGCTGTCTTTGATGAGTTGCCCTGTTCGATCTTGAAATTTCATCGAACCCAAAAATCACTATGAAACCTGGGGTAATTTTCAATCATTCTTGACCATTCTTGACCGGCGGTATGTTCGAATCATTACAGCTGATGAGACAGCATCTGTTGACGATAGTCAGCTGTTATTTATTTGCGAACAATTAAAAACATGGTTGTAATAAAACTTGCAGGGCACAAAATGTTGCTTTTACCCTGTACGTGGCGCCAGACTGAGCAGGAATAACTGCCTGCTTATTTGATGCTTCAGTAGGATTTCAAATATATCCATGTGAAGGTAATTGAGGGCCTGATTAACTCTAAGCTGATGACACTCTCTCCACACATTTCACTACTGCTACTGATGCCGCTGCCATTCTCATAACTTACCTCTACAATAATGCAGAGGGAGCAGAGCAGCAGTATGAGTAGTATGAGTAGTGTTCTTGAGCAGTTACCAGTAACCGCTCCTAGAAGCAGTAAGGCGTCATCATTCAGGTCTAGCTGCAGGCGAGATATGATGGGAAAAACCAGATTTGGTGGTCAAGTCTTGCAGCCCTCAACTCCTTATCTCTTCTACATAGCGCCTGTTGCCATACCGTTGATGTCAACAGATCATGATCCTCAGCTACTACATCAGGTACATCAGCAGGCCTACCACCAGCATCAATCAGCATCTCAAGCCTTCACATCATCTGAGCACGTAGGAAGTTTCAGAGGGCTGGATAAATCAGCAGGTCGTATGCAGATTGCAGACTCTGCAGTAACTGCTGCAGGTGTCGGTTTTGCGTTCATGACAGTCCCAGATTTAGCTCAGCAGCACCCTTCTTGGGAGAGCAGTAGTAGGCGGATGCCTGCTGATGAGGAGAGCGGAGGCAGGTGTAGCCTCTCTCTGCTCTCTGAGGCATCAGAGGAGGCGACGGTAATCTCTATACATCTTCTGTTTGATTCACAGGCTGTGAAGGACCTGCTTTCATCATGCACTGCAGGTCCTATTCAAGTAAGAAGCCATGATTGTAAATGGATCTAAAGCTAGAAGGATCCCTATTCTGCTGTGAAGAAATTATAGAAGATGCGACATCATTGATATTCCGTCCTACTGTTGATCCTAATAAGCTGCTTTTCACTATGAATTTTACCCCCCCCTGTAGCAAGATAACAAAGGAAATCTGTTTATAACTGACTCACTGTTGTCACATTATTTTATTGCAAACTCTTGAGCTGTATTGTAATGCTGTGCCTCCTCCTCCCAATAGGTTTCTGTCAAACATTCAAGCATTGAGATTTTGGATGAGTCATGGCTCACCCCTGAAGAAATTTACCAGGCAAGGCTTATAAATCTTCTCGCAGAAGTCATGATGGATTTACTGTTCTCAATATTCCTTGTTATGCTTGTTTTTAAAATAACGCTGATTCTGTTGATGACTTAAGATGACTTTGGGTTTTCATAAGCGCCTCTCGTTATTAGCCACTAGTATAATAGCCACTTGATAGTTACTTTAGAGGTCCTATTTTATCCCGCCATCTCATCTTGAACTGTTAACTAGCTGCTAGAAGGTCCCAGGATTCCCTCTTCTGATTACTACAGGAAGTACTCGGCAGTTGCTGATACGACCATACCTGGAATAATTAAAGGCATTATGTTTTTGGAACTGAATGAAAAGCTATAGTCATAACATCGTTAGTGACGTACTTGATTCTTCATGACCTCTGAACATCATTTAATGAATAAGTCCTAGTCATCTGGCTTGCATAATAATGTGCTCGACTTCTTTCTTTTCAATTATGTTCACCAGGGTTCAAGTGTCATAAAGATACCCAGGAAGGCCCTCCCTGATCATTCCACACTTCTTCACATTTACATCTACCAGCAGAAGCGTAAGGTTTCTGATCACCATCATGTTCCAAGTGCTGCGCCTGGTTTCAGTTCATTTGGTAGCCTGCCTAGTAGTGAGGCAGTACAGCATAATGTGATTGCAAGTATGGAATCTGCTGCTCCTACTACTGCACTTAGACCCTCAGAAACAATGATTGAGGACGCAGGCAGCATGATATTAAGTAGGGGCGGTGTGATGAATCAAGCAGGCTGCGAAGCTACTGCTTCTAATACTACTGATGATAGTATGGCAGATGACGTCGTACTGCTGTCCGTACTGCCTGTGCTTTGTCTTCCTGCTGCTGCTGCTGTTGAAATTCAGCACTGGTACATCTCTTCCTTGCTGCTATCATCATCTGCTGCAGCTGCTACTGCTCCTGACTCTGCTGCCGCTGCTACTGCTCCTGACATGCCGCTGCCATGGGGCGTTTCAGAAGGTACTGCTAGCAGTAGCACTAGTACTTCTGCAACGTGCATGCTAAGCGGGAGCAGATCTGTCGACAGCAGTACTAGTTGCATGAGACAGATGGGGGTGCAGCAGCGTAGGCAGTACAGCGGTACGTCCAGCGGTTGCGTTCATCGTGGTGGTCATGAATGGCAAGGCTGCTCGACGCCGACTGAATTCTCATCAAAAATCATCAGCAGCAGTGGAATAAGAGGTAAAAAGAGGGCCCCCATTCTGCCACCAGGCAGTTTTGATTCCCCATTGCTACCTGGGTCCCTTCTTTCTGCTGCCTCACTAGGAAGCAGCAGTAGTGCCGCTGTAAGGGAAGACTTTGAACAGCCTCACCAGCAGGCGGGGTCACTTGGAGTAGAGGGCGGACTTAAGCCTTATCATCATAATGTGCTGCAGCCTCCTAAGATAAAGAGCCCCATCAGACCAGGGAGCATGCAACATCACATAAGCGGCAGGCAGCGTACTAGCAGCTCCGGCTCGTCCGCAGTAGCGCTTTCAGCCAACGCTGCTGCTGCTGCTGTTACCTCTCATGGGCATACTATCGTTGACATGCCTTCAATTATTATGAGTCTTTCCGCTGATCCTGCCTCTGGAGCCATCACTACTGATGATAAGACTAGAGTGAACACTGCTGATGAGAGTAGATCTGTATCTGGCGCAGCTGCTGCTGCTGCTGCTGCTTCATGGCTGAATGTGCAAGAAGCTGCAGGCAAGCTGATGTTCACTGTATCAGAGGAGCCTGCTGCTGCTACTCCAACTGTGGCTGCTGCTTCCACTGAAGCTGGCTCTGTTGATGATGAAAGCGGTGTGAATGCCGGGCAACAACATGAGGAGGTCAACAGTGTGGATCCTCCTTTTGCTTTTGGGCCCCTCATCCAATCTTTGAGCCAGGCAGGCCGTGATTATTCCCATTCTGATGTCATCCTACCCGCCCTGGCTCTTATGCTGCCAGCAGCAGGTGACACCCCATCAGAAGGAGGATGCCTTGGCAGTCGTAGTCTGAATCTGCAAGGAGAAGGAGGACTAGGTCGTGGCAGTAGCAGTAGTAGCAGTAATAGCCGCAATGCTCAAGACGACAACCAATACATTATTGACACAACGACTGGAAGGGATTATGTGACAGATCATGTTGCCAAAACTAATTTGCTGCCTTTCTTAAGTCCTCCAGCATCGAGTGAACACTTGCAAGATTATTACAACGGAGGTACCGCCCAACGTCCAGCCAAGATTATCAGATCTGTCATCAGATCTGAAGATCTAGCTGTTGTGCCAACTATAAGCTGTCCTGCTTCCATACCTGCTGTCAGGCCCTCATCATCATCAAGCCTCATCATTACTGACTCCAAGAGTACTAATCGAGATGACGCCAATTATTATAAAGCAGAGCGAGCAACTGTGCGGCCTGCTGATGGCCACATCAACAGCAAGGCCCTGATGAGGGCCGGCATGATACATCACCATAGACTACTACTGCACCAAGAGCTGTCTGCTGCTGCTTCTACTAGTGGTCCAACAACTACTACTGCTGCTGCTTCTACTGGTCCAACAACTACTACTGATACTAGTACTGCTGCTGCTTCTACTGGTCCAACAACTACTACTGCTACTAGTACTGCTGCTGCTTCTACTGGTGGTCCAATAGGTCCAACAACTACTACTGCTACTAGTACTGCTGCTGCTTCTACTGGTGGTCCAACAACTACTACTGCTGCTGCTTCTACTGGTCCAACAACTACTACTGCTACTAGTACTGCTGCTGCTTCTACTGGTCCAACAACTACTACTGCTGCTGCTGCAACTGGCCCTCTGCAAGGGGTATCATGTGCTGCAGACTACATGGCTGTTGATGATAATACTAGTAGTCATATCCAGCGGCTCCAATCTCTTGTGAAATTCTACTACAGTGATGCCAGAGGCAGTAGTGGTGGTGGCAGTACATCAGAAAGTGGAGCCATGATCAACTCCGGGTTCGAGGCCTTAGATGAGCAGATGATGATGAGCGGCATTTTCGGCAACCGCGTTGGCTTAGAGCAGTACAACAAGCACCATGCACATGTGTACCATACTGTGTTTGTCAGGTAGACCCTTAAGTAGCAGCAGTACCCAGAGATGCTAGAGATGCATAGTCGTTATGCACATTATCTGGAGTAGCTGACTAGCAGCTGCTGATTTATAGATCTGATTAGCATACCATTATTATTTAGCATCTAGTATTGTTGCTGATGCGATTACAGCACTAGTTTGCTAACTTTGCATCAATGCCTACATTATGTTTTCCTTATATGTACGACCCATAGTGATGATGACATGATCTCAGCAGCAGCTCAGGTATGATCATTCGGCCCATAGTGATGATGACATGATCTCAGCAGCAGCTCAGGTATGATCATTGAGTCATCATCATAAGCAGTAGTAAACAGAAGGCTGCCGCTGATATTTCTGTTGCACATGAACTACATGAACTACTAGCTGCTTATTTTGGCCGGCCAAGCAACTGGTCGTGCATCAAGACATGATGATGACACACTGGACACCGCTACCAGTTGTGTATAGTGCTTAACCTTATTTTGTCTCCACTAAGCTCAACAGTGGCGGAGTAACAATGATGATCACTACTGTAGTTAATCTTGACTGCTAGCAGGTTTGCATCAGACATGGATCGACTCTTGACTGCTGCCAGGATGACTACTAATAAGGGACTCCAGGCAGCAGATGATGAGAGCTGCCATGATGAGTGTGATGAGCTGCAAGGCGGCCACCAGCCGCAGGTTCAAGATCACGGCCATCACCAGCAGATGGCGGAAAGGCAGCTGGAGCAGCAAGAGCCATCACTACTACTGGCCGGTTGCCTGATCCAAGAGATAAGAGGAACAGCCCCCAAGTTGCTTCGCTCCCTGGTTAAGGGAGAGATGTGGGCCTGCCTTGATCTTGTTGTGAGTAGTTTATACCATTACATTACATTCAAAGACTTAAGAGAAGTTGGTGTGGTATATAATAAAGCCACATTGGAAGTAGAGGTAGTGGCAGATTTTGCAGCTTCATGGTCGTGATTTTCTAGTTATCGTGATGTTGCGCACGCAATTCTGCAGAACTAGTACATAATTATAGTCTGTCGTTGGAATAAGCCGGATGATGGACTAACATAATGTAGCTTATGTACTTGTCTGTGTATCATCTTGCTGCTCACAGCTGCAGTGCATTGAGGACTCAAAAGCCATGACTCTAATAACCAATCGACTGGGTGTGCAGCTTAATGCCAATGAGGTAAACAAGTGCTGCTTGCGCATCAGCAGGCGCACAAACAGTCTGCAAATGCAGAGCTGATTTGTCAATAGTAGCTCTGATTGTAACTGTCTTACTAGTCTGCAAATGCAGAGCTGATAACAATAGTAGCTCTGATTGTAACTGTCTTACTAGTCTGCAAATGCAGAGCTGATTACAATGGCTCTGATTGTAAAGCTGTCTTACTAGTCCATTGTAATTGTCAAGACATACTGAGAAGTTTATTCCAGCCGGCTCGACATGATGTGTTATGATGACTCGGTCTTACAACATAAGATCATTATACCTTCGTTACAGTATTCTTAGAAACCTCTGGAGCTTATTATTAATTTGACCTTCATGCTTCTTCTTGTTGGCCTTCCTGCTTCTTCTTATTGACCTCAATGAGCTTATGATCATCATTACCAGACAAGTAGTCATAATGCATACTAGTTGTTTCTGACGAATAGGAAATAGGTTGCCGTGCCCCCTGACTTATGATGTGTAACTAGGTTTCTAGTCGTTCCTCTCTGCTACGTCATTTCCGAGAGTGATACATTGATCCGTATAGGCGTCAGCTTACTTGGCAAAACTTGTAGGAATAAGCAAAGCAAACAGATGGCATTATTCTTCAGCTTCTGCTCCTCTTACTGGTGCTGGTTCATCATGGTCTTGGCATCCTCAGACTGATCAGCCGATGGCTGGTTCATCATCATGGTCTCAACATGATCGGCAGACTAATAGCCAGGATGCTAGTTCATTATCGTGGTCACAGGGGCCTCATGGTGGGAAAACTCTGCAGTTGGAACCGGCTGGCGGCTCCTCATTTGGTACCACAAGAAGGAGTGATAATGCAGCTGAAGTAGCTGAAGCAACGTGTCCTGAGGCAGCAAGTACTGAGACTAGTGGTAGCAGCAGTGCCATTATTATTGCTGGAACTACTACTACTACTAGTACCAAACGTAATGCAAGGTCTTCATCGTCCACCAACCAATACACCCAATGGGCATCTTCCAGTAGTAGGGCAGTTCAGCCGACTACTGCTGCTGGCATCATGACTACAAATAGGTTGCCAGCTGCAGGCAACCGCCAGCAGGATTATATGATTACTTCCATTGCTGCTGTTGATGTAGTACCGCCTGCTGTTGCTGTTTCATCCAGTCATAGTACTGCCAATCTGCCTGCATCTGCCTGTGGCGGACCACTAGGCAGATGTACTGCAGCTGCTTGTACGACCGCTGCATCATGCTGCAGTACGACTTTCCATCGTATCATGTCCACCTGTTTGACAGCTCTCTGCTTCCATAGTGTATCTCGTCCCTCCTGTGCTGAAGCCAAAGCATCTAGTACTGTGCAGAATCCCAACTGAAAGCTTTATAACAAATTACTAGGGTGCCGCCAGTACCATACCATGATTACCATGATCAGTGCATCATCTGTATAATTGGTTGTAGTATAGCTGAATATAATTGCTGTCATCATGGTCGCCTGCCCATATTAACAATGTATATTTTGTCATTCTTCTGCAATAAAGTAAGCTGCTGGTACGGGTTATTTCTGCTAGGCCATAATCCTCTGAATGTGAAGCACATACTGGATTCTGCAGCATTTTCAACCAGCTGATGCTAATGATAGTCAGGTAATGCATCATGCAGAATGAAATAAACTCATTCTGAGGGGCGGGTTACCAAGCTGAACTATTACTGTAATTACTGCCCTCTTGTCAGATTTTCATTAGATCCTTATAACTAGGATCAACATGCAATAGGCGGAGCATGAAGAGTGATGTCAATGACTGCCTAGACTGCCAACTTTGCAGAGCTTGTATACGCTAATGTCTACTACTTTTCTTTATTTTATTTATACAAATCATTGCTGACAGCCGCATAGTTGGGAAGAATGAAAATCATCATCTGAATTGTTGGAAGGACTAAAGTTGTGTTGATGTAGTCAAGTTATAACTATTTTTACTGTTACTGTTCTATCAAATCATCCACAACATCAGTTCCCTAATTTCTACATTAAAATTTCCACATCATGCAGCTACTTGTTGAGTTGTAGCTTAGCAATATTGGAAGGAGCTGTTGTTACAAAAGTAAATGTGTCTTCTTATGATGTAAGTTATGACAACTACTAGACTGACACACATAATGTAGCCTTTGTGCCAGTTGGGATTTGTATCGAAAGCCAGCGCATGTGTGTTCCCATGATTGATGGGCCAGGGTTTCGCGATGAAAGGTCCGCAATCATTGAGTATTGCTCACCGCATGTGTGCATGTATTGTGTAGAATACAAGTCGTCTTCGCGGTAATATTCTTCGAACATTTTTTGGCATTTCCGCTTCCACATTCTTGCGAATACCAGTACGGGTTCTCAGTGTGAGCAGTATAGGGCTTGAGTAGGCATTCTGATATGTGGATCCTGCTGCGAATCCCAAGTACAACATTTATGCTGACTAGGATAATAACACATATTTTCGATTTCTCAGCTTGACCTGTACCAGTTGACCACTTAATGTATGTGAATGAATGGCCATATTTGAAATTTGAGACCTCCTCATTTCTTGCGGTACTCTGTCGAAGATGAGTTCCCGGCCCCCTAACCTCCTTTTCGTCCTGTCTATCTATGCCCAGAAATGTTCGTGCACGACTCTCCACCATCGTTTGTCAAACCAGGGCAGCATTTCTGCAATTTCAGTCCTCCAGATGCAACATTGCGTGACATGTCCATTGGTCCTAAAACTCTCGCAGAAGCGGGCAGGCACATGCGCTCATCCAAGAGAATCAAGCCTGCATCAGAAACCGGTACTGCAGGAGGTACCCACACCAGATTGCAGGCATCAAGCAAAATGCAGCAGAGTAGTATGATAGGTAAAGTTTCTTGTGATGGAGGTGTCATCGAGTCCTCAATGCCTCAGCTCTGTCATGTCGTCCCAGTGGCAATCCCACTATCCAATAGCCTGCATAATGCTTCCAGTCAGCAAGAAGGGCAATCAAATGAAGAGGATGGCATCATGCCAGCCGGGCCATCAGGCCTCTACCACCAGTCCGCAACCAAGTCAGCAGAGGGCACCACATTGGCGGCAGGTGCTTCATCCTCTATTCAGGTACCTGACTTTGTGGGTCCAGCTGTTGCTACCGTCAAGTCCAGCGGGAGTGCTCCAGTAAACTTGCACTTGCTATTTGACCTGTCTGGGATATTGAACCCATTCTCTGCCAGGATAAAAGTGAGCGACAAAGTTTGTGTGTCTATGTAAGGTAGGGTTGCTAGAGGCAGCTAAAACACTTTGAATTTGAAGTCACCTAGAATATTTGCCATTCAAAAGAGTGTGATATTTTTTTATTGTGGTTAAAAATCATTGTATGAATGCCTCTTCATCATTTCTGATCCTGCTTTGATAATTGGTAGAAGCAGACTAGGGGCCATGCTGTATGATTTTACATACATTGTATATACTCATTCTACATATTATATTGCTAAATTGTAAATAGCTTTTCACAGCAGCCCCTGTCTACATGCAGCCATAAAATGATGATGTATGTAGAATGTGATGTCAGTAGAGTCAGGTATGAGCCTCTACAGAGAAATTAATGAATATGCTACTCTGAATTAATGACGAATATGCTACTCTGAATTAATGAATATGCTAAGCTCTGGATTTCTCTCAGGTCTCGGTAGCTTTGGAGGACACTGAAGTGATGAAGAAGACTCTGACACCTGATGAAATAACACAGGTGTGGATGGATATGATCAATTTTTTGCTTTTAGCTTAGAGCCTAGCAGACTGGATTGCTAGGGTAATAGAGCGCTCTTCATCCATAACCTCACTCTGTCTTTTGATAAGCTTTTGAAGTCATCTGTTGACAAAAGCAAATAATTGTCATATGGATGACATGGAGAGAATGTTATGTAATTGTCACGAAGATGAGAATCATTGCTTTATTGCCTGATGAGTACCCTGCTTGCTATGCCTGCATCATTTTTGTTGCCTAATGAACACCCTCGTATTGCTTCCTGAGTGGACCCGCATTCTTTTTCTGTATGCTCTTATTACTGCTTAATCGATACCCTGCTTATTGTATTGCGGCCTGCTACAGGGCTCCTGCAGCTTTAACATCCCAGAAGATGTGCTGGGTGCAGAACCTGCCATGCTGTACATATTTGTGTTTCAGGTAACACATTGATGCTGTTTTGGTACAATCTAGGCTTTCTGGTACTTCAGTGCCTAGTGGGGGTTCTTACCCTGCAAATAATTCAACAGGGCACATGAGTAAAGCCCTTGACTAATTTTTTAGGAGACAAACCACAGCAGCAGCAGCAGCAGGAGATCCACTCCCAGGCCGGACAACAATAATGCTGAGGCACCATCACTCTCAGAGCAAGGTTCAGCTTTCGCCGAGTCAAGCAGGGTCGCAACGCCTTCCACAGCAACTGCTGCCCACTCAGAGTCGTATCGCAGACATCATGCTCCATCATCGGCAGGTGCAGATTCATCCAGCAACCAGGAAGTGACGCCAACTGACACAACTACCAGCAGTCATTCTGGTACCCCTGATGATGCCTCAGGGATCAGCAGCAGCAATCATCATCCCCATGCTGCCGCATCTCTGACAGCAGTCACCCCTGCTGGTGCTGCTGCTGGTCCCTCGGGCGCTGCTGCTGCTGCTGGTCGTAGCTCATCATCCTGCTCAGTAGATGAGGCCAGGCTGAAAGGTGGCAGCCTGGGCCGCACTAGTACAATGGTGCCCGCCATGGTCCGCCCCCACTCTGCTTGCGAAGCCCTCTCTGAGAACTACCCAGCAGCCATGGGAGTTGCGACCCCTATGCTGTCCTGCCATGATGCGGCAGCTCATGATAGCAGAGGGGAGTGGCATGCGGATTACAGCTCAGCAGTACAGCAGAAGGCAGCAACCACAACTAGTAAGTTGGAGTCTGCGGCAGCAGCTGTAGCAGAGGCGGAGGCTGGTTTAGAAGTGGTACAGTGTGTAACAGCGGCCATCGCTACTGCCTCTCGTGGCGAAGGTGGAGACGGTCTGGAGACTGTACTTATCTCTGTATTGCCTGTCCTTTGCCTCCCATCAGATGCAGCACTTGAGGTACAACGGCTATTTGCCACCATGGTGGATCAGTGTGGGTATTCATGGACAGGGCAGGACACATGGGAAGGCATGAGGATACCTCACCATGGCAGCATCAGGGAAGATATTTCACCCCATTCAGCAACAGGCATGGCGGCGGTGATGCCTACCACTGTCACTAGTGATGACCAGCGTCCACCCCTTATTACCAGGATCAGCAGGCAGCAGGCCCTTCTCCCGCCAGGGAGCTTTGACTCTCCCCCACCGCCTCTACCACTGCCACAGCAAGACAAGGCTACTGATCTCATGCATGTACGTCACCAAATTTCTCAGGAGGATACAGAGAGCTTCAGGAGCAGTGTCCCGGTTTCAGAGCAGCAGGCAACAAGTACTACTCATCATCAACAGCCTGCTGTTGGCTCATCAGTAGTAGTACAGCCGGCAGCTGTACTGCAGCCTCCAAGGGTCAAGAGGCCACCCCAGTTGGGGAGCCTTGCTGAGGCGGTGAGGGCGCAGCAGCAGCTGAGCCACGGCTCCTCGTTATCATCGTCTGGTGCCAGCAGTCAGGGAGGGCAAGGTGGAAGAGGAGGACCAGGCAGCCGTAGTAGTTCTCATCAGCAGGGGTCCAAGGGCCTGTTAGCCGTACTACCTAGTGGTGCTGAGGATGCACCTGTGGTTCAGCAGCAGCAATCTGCACAGGCAGGCCCATTTAAGCCCCAATTCGAAATACCTGCTGAAGGTACTAAACTGAGCCACAAAAATCCATTGCCCACAATAGTGCCCAATGCCTCTTTCATGGGTGGTCAAGAGCGCCCTGTGCTTTCTCAAGCAGCTGTATCTAGTGCTTCCTCAGCGCTATCACCCTTTTTTGAGCCTCTCATTCAGCTACCCACCACTAGTAGCCCAGCAGATAAACAGAAGCAGCAGAATGATGATAGTAATGGCAGCCCTCGCATTCTAAGCACTAGCCGGCCAGCTGAGCATTGCATATCGCAAGCTTCAATGACCACAGCCTTTGGATCTTTGATATCAGAAGCAGGGTCTTCTATACATCCTCCTTTGATATCAGAAGCAGGGTCTTCTATCCACCCTTCTTCATCAGGTCACATAGTAACTAGTAGTGCTACTGGTCGTGCAAGTCCTCATCAGTTTGGTATCCCTGATGAAGAGATCACCCATAGTGCACGAATACCTCAACCTGTTAATGAGGATGTCGTCGTGGAGGATGAACTTAATCCTCTGAGCTCCCCTCGCCAGGTTACTGGTGTGGATGTCAGCAGGTATCCTCTGAGCTCCCCTTGCCAGGTTACTGGTGTGGATGTCAGCAGCTATCCTCTGAGCTCCCCTCGCCAGGTTACTGGTGTGGATGTCAGCAGCTATCCTCTGAGCTCCCCTCGCCAGGTTACTGGTGTGGATGTTAGCAGCTATCCTCTGAGCTACCTAGTCACCACCAAGTCTTGTTCCACAGCAGCCACCTCAGTTGAAGGCTCCTCCTCCTCTCAACCAGGGCTAGGTAGTGACCAGGTACCACCCAATGAAGCAATGACAACAATAACGAGAAGGTCCGGTAGCCAGCCAGCAACCTCCATAACTATATGTAGTCATCATGACGGTTCATCTCCTGCCTCATCTGCATGCACAGCAGCAGCATCTCAAGAGGGCTCCCCCCCTATCGGTCCAGGATTATGGAGTAGCCACAACATGAGCACTACTCTGCACTCATCCAGTACGACTACTAGCGATATGCTGGCGGCAACAGCATCCCAGCCAGCACCTGCAGCAGCAGCAGCAGCCAATAACGTTATGGCAGCTGATTCAGTAATCCCGGGAACTTCATACCATTGTAGAGATGAGGATCAATCACAGGCTGCTGATGATGATTATGAGCCAGCAGCAGCTAGCAGCCCTCCTGCTGTCAATACAGATAAGGAGGTGACGGCAGCAGCAGCAGCAGGGACCAGCAGTATCCTCGATGATGATTATGGTGCTACTATACCAGCAGGAGTGACAAATCCATTGTTAGCAGGCAGATCACAATCTACTACTGCTGCACCAGCTGAACTAGCAGGGGCTGCTGGTTCTGCGGCAAGAAGCTTTTTTCATGACTATACAAAGCGATTACCAACCTCTCAACAGCAGACTGCTGCTGCTGCTGCGGCTGCCTCTCATCGTGCTGCTGCAGCCCTCATCATGGCGCAACAGCCACCGCAGCCGCCCCAATTACTGCAATCTCCACCCCCTGTTAATGCCATCACCAGCAGGTCATCTGTTTTGGTATCAGCAGGGCAGCAGCAAGAAGCATCACCGGCACCACTTGCTGATGTCTCTCTAGATGAGGCAGCCCCGCCTGATGATGAGACATCAGGCGCAGCTGCTGACTATGAGGCTGCCTTCGTTTACAACGAGCTGCATGCCACTACCTTTCATAAGCATGCCGCCAGGTAACTAGGATGTAGTCGTAGCAGCAGCTGCACTTCTAATCAGTTGAGCTGCTTGCATAATAAGCTTAGTTGGAATGAGATATAGTTATTGCATTGTGGTTGTGTAAGTTCATTATTGAGGAAACCATATTCTTATGATCCAATAACATGTCTCACTCCCGACAGTGTTTTAGACAAACATCATTATTCCTTAATAATACACTGCTGCTGCCTAGTTACTACTTCTAGGGAGAGGTGACTAGTCGGGGTTACTATTCCTGATTGATAAGATCAACATAGTCATCAGACAAACAAAAATAATAAGAAAATAAGTAGCTAGCAGCTTGTTCATCATCATGATATGTTATCACACTAGCAAGATATAAGTAATTCCTGCTCTTCATACTAATAACTGCTTTCACATTGTTCAACCCGCCACAGGTTTGCTTCCGACATGCATATGATGATGTCAGCGGCAGCCAGAGTGAAACTGGCTAATGCCTCAGCAGAAGATAATCTATTGTTGGGAACATCAGGTATGATGATGAGGATGAACATTGTTACTGGAGGTTGAGCACACACGCATGGATGTGTACATCACATCTCACCTCATGCTGTGAGTGCATTAATATTCTTTATGCCCTATTAGTCTTGGCTACCTAGTAAAGTAATAAGGCAGATTTGTTTGTGTTAGTATCCCGCAGTACTACAGGGCCGGCAATCATGTTACAAGCAGCAGCTAAGAATCAACACTGGTTCATCTCTGATAATATGAAGAACTGTATCAAAATTATTATCATATCTGCTGCAGGGGCGGGCAGTAGTAGTGCCTCTGCCATTTCAGTACCTGCTGCAGCAGCAGTTGTAGTGCATGGCGGGCATTACGTTACACCTGGACCTCCTCGACAGCAGTCTGGCGGACTACCTAGTGCTGCCAGTAGTGCTGCTGTACTAGCAGCTGGTGGCAGACTGAATGAGTATGAAGTGACTGAGTTACGGGAAGCTGCACCAGACCTGTTGCGCTTCCTCATGCAGCAGAACATGTGGGCTTGCTTCCAACTAGTGGTGAGTCATGATGTCTATAATCCTGATGCTCCGCAGATCAGGCTATGCTCTCGCGGTGGCGGGTAGCAGCCTCCCAGCTTACAGCCTGCTGGCAGGCTGTGTCTAGTAGTACCTGTGACTATGTCCTATTAGCCTAGTTAGCTGCAGGCTGTGTCTAACTAGCCTTAGCTGCAGGCTGTGTCTAGTAGTACCTGTGACTATGTCCTACTAGCCTTAGCTGCAGGCTGTGTCTAGTAGTACCTGTGACTATGTCCTACTAGCCTTAGCTGCAGGCTGTGTCTACTAGTACCTGTGACTATGTCCTACTAGCCTTAGCTGCAGGCTGTGTCTACTAGTACCTGTGACTATGTCCTACTAGCCTTAGCTGCAGGCTGTGTCTAGTAGTACCTGTGACTATGTCCTACTAGCCTTAGCTGCAGGCTGTGTCTAGTAGTACCTGTGACTATGTCCTACTAGCCTTAGCTGCAGGCTGTGTCTAGTAGTACCTGTGACTATGTCCTACTAGCCTTAGCTGCAGGCTGTGTCTAGTAGTACCTGTGACTATGTCCTACTA
>BEGY01000034.1:535997-548799 GCA_002335675.1 Chlamydomonas eustigma | reverse complement strand
AGCAGAATTCCTGTCAGCATCACGTTGTGCTAAGGATCGTTGTCCTAGTACTCAAAATGTTCCTTCTGACATGAAGGGCTCTCTTCCGAGCGGGACTACAAATCGAGACAACATACAAAAGGCATTTGACCAAGTAAAAGCTGAGCAGTTTGTCAGGGAGGTGAGCTAAATGGCTTAGCATCTACTGTTATTGGTCTGCACTTCACAACAGTAATGATCAGAAACTGCTACAGATAAGGAAACTAGACATGTGATGCAATGGTCCCCGCAGATTCTCCCTGTTGTTGCTTTTCACAATTCCCGACATATCATCTGCTGACCTTCATCAGCATCATCATCAGCCTTTGTTCTTGTTGCGCAGATTGCCATCATGAAGAAATTGGTGCACCCTAATGTTGTGCGCCTGGTGGAAGTGATCGATGATCCCTCTAGCGACAATCTTCTAATTGTGATGGAGTACGTAGAGGTTTGTATCTTGTATGTGTGTGTTGACATCCCTGCTGCATCTCCTGAAAATATGCATCTTGAGTGCAGCCGGCCACATGCTATGCATATGGATATGAAGAGGAGCAGCCCTCCTGCCATGCACATCCGCACACATATTCTGTTTAATCAGAGGTTCTAACTTGAGACTTTGGTAACACAGCAACGATGCCGAACTTGACCTCCGGGGGGAATCTCTGCAGCCGCAGCAGTTTGATGCTACTTACTGAGGCAGCTGCACATGAGCAGCATTGCGCAACATGAGCAGTTGGGGAGAGAACGATGAATGGGATTGAGGGTCTCCTTTCAACTTGCAGATCTTCATGTTCAGCATATAGGGTTAAAGTACTACTAGGGGTTTGCATGGGGGGATACATAGGTGCATAACAAACTCTGGAGGCATCAAGATTCAAATCGTGCACTGAAATATTAACACAACCAAATCTGTATAGACTCAGCCATAAATGCATCCGCTTGGCAAGGCGGCAGAGTGGAGTCATGGTGCTGAGGCCTCACTTGTCAATGAATCGTGTGCCTATGATTCTTTAGTTGGAAATGCTCATGGGACGTGTTTCAAATGAACATTTTCCTAAGATCCAACTTAAAATTTTCAAGGCATTCGAAGTTCAGGCAATCTCAAGACGATGCCAAGTTAATCTCCGCGACTCATTTCACGTTAGCGACCAAACACTGCAGGAATTCAAGGGCATGGTGTAACGTTTAGACGTTCTTCGTGGAAAAGGATCTAGATGTATGGTTCGGTACTTGTAAGATGTAAGTACGATTCGTTACATACCTCCCCCCTTGAAAATACACACCTAGAATTACTCGATGCAATGATCGAAGACTAGGCACATTTTACACGAGCGCATACGAGTCTCATGCCCATACATGAGGCCTACCCAAGGGCCGGCGTTTGGGGAACCAATTTGAAAATTTCAAGGGGGGAGGTATGTAACGAATGGTACTAACAAGTACCGAACCACACATCTAGCTATGTTCCCAAAAGAACAGTGGCAGGACTCCTCAGAATCTTGTCAGTTAAGTGGGTTGGCACGATTTAATCACATCTGCAGCTTTCCTAATGACCTAGAGGCCATTCGCGAGAAATTAGCCTCGATTCCGTCGCTACGGAGTTCAACAACTTTGCAAGCCAGGGTTTCGTTTCTGCAAGATGGCCAATGAATTTAAAACGGTAATATATTTATTAGACAATTTTAGCAATTGTTGAGTTTGCTTGAATACAGTTATGCTAATACAAAACCTCCGTCGTAACCCTGTTTATAAACAGCAGGAGTTAAATCGTGTCCTTCGTCGGCCAGAGAGTATCAAATGCCACGAGAAAAAAGAAGAAAGGAGTAAAAAACAGTAGCTACAAGAATGAAGACAAGCCCTGGATAAGACGCTTTAGGAGATTTCTGATTAAACTGGATGATAAAGGAAAGCCAATAAGGCAGAAGTAGGACTTATATGCCTTGTGTGCAACATCATCAATGCAGACTTATCTGCTGACATAGCTTAAATGCAGGAGGTAGAGATGACAGATGTTCACTGCTAGTATTGTCTCATTGTTATTGATAGGTGGTGTGTTGAGTCTACTCATATTGTACATTATGATTCTGGCTAGTCCCTGTATGATTTATGTGAGTCCTTATATTTTCAATGATGTTGCTACAACATATTATACCAGTCTAGTAACTGTTGTTGCCCAGTTTCCGTACAGTTTCTGAGAGTTGTTGTTCATGGGTTTGTGACGTACCATGAGTGATTTAAATCTGTTTAAACATCATCAGATGTGATTTACAAGTACAAAACAGCGAAACATGCAGTAATGCATAATCAACTGAATATCAGAAAAAGAAAGTTTACGCTCCCATCTTACATACCTAATCTTAAAGTTATCATAACCAGCAGCCCATGCCATTTCTTAATAATCAGACATCATCAATACTTATTACATCACCTCAGACTACATCCATCATATCATTTTGTACAACATCTTCATCCCTTGATTTCAGCTATTTCAGCTCCCATTGCACAGTGCTCCAGAGGCTCACAGGTGTGCTATGCAGGAGACTCTCATCTGCCAACATGCCCTCAAAGATTTTAGGAGTCCATTCCTTCCCTTTCATAACTACTTCAAGCAAATGAGCCATGCTGTAGCATTAAGGTACCTGGGATGCTTTCTTGTAGACCCTCTGCTGTTGAGGGTACTCAGACTGCTTTACATGAACAATGGCCTCATCCACTGTCATGGGTGCATGTCTCCTCCCCTCACCAGCATCACTTTTATTTCTGGGCAAGCCCACAACCAACCTGATCAACATGTGATGTTACATGTTACAAATGTGAGTCATGCAGTTGGGCCTGAAGATGATGTACGTTTCATATGGACATATGCATTCATTATATGAAAATATGAGCCATAATTCCACATGCAAGTTAATTTGACTAAATAAAAAAGGCACACCTGAGGATCATGTACACCAGACTCTTGTAGAACAATACACTCTTGTTCACTGTAGGACCAGATCTCCAGTAGTCCCTGAGCTTGGTATCCTCCAGCACTCTCAAGGGAGCTAACTTGTATAACTTGGCACCACATTTCATTGTGAGCCCTTCATCCCAGTCTGATAGAATGCTCTCAAATGTTGACATCCCAAGTGTCAACCAGCTAACCCACTGCACCTTATGTTCCCTGCAATGCAATCATAGCACACACATGATTTACACCTAAGATGAGATTTTTCAGAAGTACTCATGTGTTGTGATATCACAATATGCATGCACCTTTGTGCAACAGCATACAATTTTACATACATGATGCATCATCATCTCATCACTCATTCATCACATACACACCTGGTCCCTGCATGATTGGCTGGCACCTCCATCATGGGAATGATCCACGAGGGATCAACACTATAATTCAGCTGGACCACTTTAGACTCAGAGGTATTGCTGCCTGGCAGGACCCTCCTCATGATGATGATGCCATATTCCAAGTTTTCCTCAGGGAGAGCTTCATATGTGTTGGCATTTGAGTCACAGCCTTGGATTAGTGATAATCCTGCCAAGAGCTTCCTCCTTTTGAGGCTGTACTTCAACTCCTTCTCCCTCTGCTGGCTGGTGCCCCTCTACTGCTGATGTTGGGAGGAGGCATGGTGAGCTGAAGTTCAGCATCTTCTCCTGTGATGAGCCTTGCTCCACCAGCACTTTGTGTGGACATCTGCACTTGGCTTGACAGCTTAGCCATCTGAGCAGCCATGCCTTGGATCCCACTAGTCACCATGCTTGTGAGATGGTAACTTTAGAGCTGAAGCTCAGAGGAGAGCCTCCTAGCAATATTCCTGTAATTCTCTCTTGTTGAAGCTTCTTAGTACTCCTTGCACATCTTGGAGATACAATCAACTTGCTCTGCATCAGTGGTTGCCTCCCTCATCTTTGAATGCCATGATCTCTTGAAATTTGATGAGGGTGAGGGGATAATAGCCAGCATGTCACTTGTATTAGCATCCCTCCTTGAGGATGCAAGGGCCTTCCACATAGCTTGTTGATTGCCATCATACTCTTGAGTCAAGCTCTGAATCAAAGCATCCTCCCCTTGCATTGAGATAGCTGATAGATCTCCACTTTTTACAGCAAGCAAGACTATGCTCCTCCATGTCAAAATCTCCTGCTGGTAGTTCTGGTAGGTCTTCCCCTTCTGGTATACCTCTTTAGCCCTCTGAGCTGCTTCACAGTAGTTAATCAAGATTGTACAACATCTAGCCCAAGCACTTGCATGTTTGGTGAAGAAGGGCAGCTCTAGGAACAGAGGATGGTCTGGATTATTCTGGTACAGGAAAGGAAGGTCCTTGAAGAATACCTTGGGGAACAGGTGCACATAAGCTTCCAACATACCCTCAGTCATTCTGTCAGCATCAGCACTATTGACAGTCTTCTCATCAGGGTTGTAGCATTTCTTGTTGAACTGAAACAGACGGAAATGAAGAAAATTTAAAGCAGAAAAATGTATTGAGCAGAAACGTCCACACTCAGACGAATTAGATTTACGTGCAACTTAACAATGAACAAAAGATTAACGTACAGACAGTCTTGAGTAATTGTTTTTAGGAGTGCAAATGTTTTGATCAAGTGCTGTGAACGTACCTCGACGAACTCCTTGAATTTAAAGACAGCATCCTTGAGCGGGTTGTCTGCAAACATCTCCTTGAAGCCCTTGAGCATGTTAGAGGAGTAGTCGTGAAAGCTCGTTGGCAACAGGTCGCACCTGAAAAGCCACACTAGCTGCCTCAATGTGAAGCCACAAGATTTGGCTGCAGTGTCGCAGTTGATCAGTTGCCCATATAAGCTGTGTACTCCCTTCTCCCAGCCACCTTGCACCTTGGTATCATCAACACTTTTCCCAGTTTTGGCCCTGTGGAGCATGTTGGAAAAACATGTCATGAACAACAAGTCATATTAGACAAGCATGGATGATAATAGATTATATCACTTGTACATTCCACAGTGCTTCTGATCATGCAATGTAGAGGAGATCACTTACAAGTCAGCATTCACATTGGCCTCCCATGATGACAAACTCGAGCATGAGCCCTTTCAGCAAACGCCACTTGCAGATTCTTGATCCCTTGAGTGTGAACTTTAGGGCTTATGTGGACATGATGATCTCCATTATGAAAGATCTGCAAGATGGATATAATGATACTCAAATCACACTTGGTAAAATAATAGAAACATGCTGCATCAGTACATAGCTGCAGATTAAGTGCATACTCACATACTCCTCCCACAGATCCTTGTTTGACAAAGTAATGTGGCTGAGTCCTCTTGGTTCACCACCAGAGCCATGCACATCCATGAAGTTGGAAGTAAGGAGGTAGCAAAATGTCCAAAAGACAGGGCACTCCCAAACTGATGTATCCCTGCATGGTGAGAACAACATCTTGAAAACCAGAGGGGTGACAAGACAAAAAGTGTATCATTGATTACCTCAAAAGCACACTGTTGTGACAGTCAGTCCCAGTCCCAGTCTTGAACTTAAACTGTGTCAAAATAAGGCTGTCCATGTCCTCATCAACCATGCAGTCCTCTGTGGCTTCATATGTGTACATACTGATACCAATGCACAGCATATTGCGCACACTGTCCCCTCTTATGTAACCTTTTTTCGCTATGGTCATCATAGAAGCAAGGCGGAAACTTTTAAAGGCATCGAGCGGGTCTTTGGCATGAATCCATTCACTCACAAAGCGTTTCCAATCCTCAGCTGTATATGGCTTCTCAATCACATGCAGATCAGACCTGTACATGACATGAGTATTTTCATCAATGGTAAACAAGCCATCAGAACTTCTGAAAGTGTAACCTTTATCATGACATGTAATTTGAAGCTCACTTCAAGCCCAGCTTAGTATTATTACTTCCAGCCCTTATTGCCTCTTGCTGTGCATTGACCAATGCATTTGTGAGTGCCAGTTCACGTGGAGTGTCGCCTCCTGTTAGCAACCAGAACTGCAATTTCGAGAGAAAGCCTGCAGCGCTCCTCCAGGTGTCCCAGAGCCCAAAAGACATAACAATGCGACCAGTCCCCTCATCCCACATCTCTTCCTCAAAGTCAATGCCCCGACGGTCCATTCTCCGCACAGTCCGTCGGTACAGACGATCCATGAAGTGCAAATACTTTTGAGCAGTCATGAGAGAGTTCGCATTAGACTTGTATGCTTTCGCCTCCTGAAGGGAATGTGTACAGCAGTTCAAAATCGTACTCTGTAACCTCTCGACTCATACTTAGAGTACACAATTAGCATTAAAGGCCTATAATTCAATATCGACATCATCATCAATATCAGTGCGCTGTTTTGCTTTACTCCGTACCTCAGGAGTGACGAATTGTTTGTACTCCTCTTCGTTGTTTACCAGATCGGCAACCATCTCCCTCATCTTCGGCCAGTATGTCTTCAGCGTTGTACGTTCACCCTTGGGCTCGATCTTGTCGATGAAAGCTGAGACTCTCTGCTTGCAGATGGCAGGAGAGAGATTTGACAGCACACTACCAGTCATCCCAAAAAGCTGAGCCAGCTTAAACATCATGCACTCAACTGTTGCAGCTGAGAGCCTAGAGAAGTCCGCAGTTTTGACCTTTCCAATGAACTCCTGTTTGAAATGCAAGAAAGCTGGCAGCGGCATACCATAGTACTCTAAGTCTCCCTCATGACCTGTTTCTGTTCGCTCTTTGTATACAGTGCACTCATCCAGTAGATGATTGTCAGCTGGTCCCCCTAAATCATAAAAAGAAAGGTGGCAATCAGATATAATCAGTGTATACAGCTCATATTTACGACATAGCGTAAGCATACCTGAGTAATCAGCAGATAATAGTGGATTGGGGATTCCTTGAGGTGGCCGCACAAGCATGGATGGTTTGGCAGCAAATGTTTGTTGGTACAATTCCCATGCTGACTCATGGGTACTCATAACCATGGCATTGTCCTCAGCACACACAGCCTCCTCTTGAGTACATGCAATACCAGCATCCTCCGACTCAGAGGATGCTGGGTGTGTGTGGGCACTAAGGGGCCAAGGTCTGCTGTCAGGGGATGTCCATGGTGCACTTAGATCAAGTGTGGGTGTAGAAGGAAGGCCTGCTTGTGGTGGCTGATCAGCAACATCAGGTACATCAGGTGTACACCTAAACATAGTGGAGCGTTTCTGGTATCTAAAAGGCTGTTGTTGTCGTAGCCTTTCCCTACTTTCCCTACTTTCATGTTGTTGCTGCTGTTGTATCAGCAGCTCTGCTTCCTGCTGTTGCTGCTGTAGCCTTTCATGTTGTTGCTGCTGTTGTATAAGCAGCTCTGCTTCCTGCTGTTGCTGCTGTAGCCTTTCATGTTGTTGCTGCTGTTGTATCAGCAGCTCTGCTTCCTGCTGTTGCAGTTGCCTCCTGTCATGTTGTTGTTGCTGTTGTATCAGCAGCAGCTCTGCTTCCTGCTGTTGCTGCTGTAGCCTTTCATGTTGTTGTTGCTGTTGTATCAGCAGCAGCTCTGCTTCCTGCTGTGGTAAAGTACTTAAAGTAGGCATGGGAGGCAAAGGTTTGAAAGCTTTCTTCAGCTAATGAGAAAAGACAGATGGTGCATTGCTGTCCATTTGCAGCTGCCTCCAAGTTGTAAGCAGAGGTGCCTTGGCTGTTTGATCACTAGTACTTGGACCAACAGCAACTACACCAACAGAGTTTTCATCATTCTCTGTAACCAGATTAGCAACTGTCAGCTCCTTGCTAACTCTGCTAGTAGGGACCATGGATGACAGCTGCAAAAGCTCATTATACATATATGAGATGTCTGCTCTCATTATAGCATCTCTGACACTCTTGCTGAACCTGTTTTTCAGCTCTTCCCTCATATCTTCAAGTTCACTAGTTGTTATCGTCAGCCTATCCTTTGGGTTGAAGTTTTCTAGTTGAACTCTCTCCGTCTGTTTAGAAGCAAGACTTTCAGAGATGCTCCTCCAAAATAACCGTGTGTGCTTGCTAAATGCTGAAGGGAGGGCTACACAGGCCTGCATTATGCATTCAATAGTATTACCGACGATCCAGATGGCGACACGCATGATTTAAAATACTATGGCGACATACCCGCAGCTCGTAGGCGAATAGCACAATGCTGAGCACTGACGCTAAAGTGACCCTGTATTTAACTTCCTTAACCAGCTTGTAGGGCTGTCTTCTGTAAGCTAAATCATCGGTGCCAACTCCTAGACATATCACACACGTCTCTACAGTTTTCCCTTTCAAATCACCCTTCTTCAATAGGGATTGCTTGAGCTTTGGACATCGATCTAAAATAGTATCTAGGCTTTCAGGGAGTCTGAATCTCTTTCTGAACGCGCTGAATTGTCCCTTGTCGACGCTTAGTGCCAATTCATCCACGACAGCTGTGTGGCTCATCTATATCGATTAGAATGACTAATTTATACACATAATTAGCTTGTAAATGAAGACTTCAATGATTGAAATTTTCAGGGTAGGCATGCAGCGTTCTTTTTCGATCGTTAGGGGGGTTGGGAGTTCCGAGAATCCCCGTACAGCCTTACTTTATCGTTCTTTCTGGATCCTTTTCCACGAAGAACGTCTAAACGTTACACATGGATACACCGATACTCTTAGAGTAACTTCTTGTGCCGAGAAGCTGCACGCAAAAATTTTCGGTCTAGGTGTAACAGAATTTCGCTAATTTTGGCATACTCTTGTCAGCCGGTTTGATGCAAGTGCGAATTTGTGTGGGCGCAAAACATTACACTCGACATCACACCGAAATGCGCACTTACATGCATTAGCCCGTTACTAAAAACAGTCAAAACTCAGAATATATTAACTGACATAAATAGCCAAGAAGACATGGATACTTGTTTCGATGGTCCAAATGCATCTTGAGCACAGAGATGAGCAGCAAGGCCAGATAAAGATCTAATGTTCAAGACCAGCATAGACAATAATGTAACATATGGCATGCACTCCCAGCTGCTGCCATGGATCAGCCATACATCGACTAATCTAGTGACCTAGCAGGTTGCAGGATCGAATATCATGTTTTCACACTAGTTCAAAAGACAGCCATCATTAGACGTGCTTGTGGAAATAAATCCACACCTGGTAGCCCTGCTGCATATTATGCAACTACAGTAACAGCTATAAAGCCCAGTAGTTATGAAGAGCACAGATGTACATATACTCGTCTTCAAAACATAAAGACAAAGTTATTTATTTAAAAACGTGGTCTATTTAATTATTCTCAACTTGTCCAGATTACGTTTTTCAGAGGAAGGAGATGCACATTTAAAGCTTCAGCTACTTTCCATAAGCAACCATTACAGGACAAGACTGCAGCTAAGTATGAATTAATCCCAAAACAGTGTCCTATTCTGAAGCTCGAAACACAATACTGTGTTCTCTCAACATCTTCTTGACAACAAAACTAGACCGCCAAAAGAGGACTGTCAGATACCATCAACAGCACACCACACTCACTGCTACAGGTGCAAGCGTTGCAGGAGACGGTGGTCGTGAGAGACCTCTGAAGAAATGCCTAACCTTCTTTCAAAACATCTTCACTAAGTGGAAGGTACGGAAGCTAGGTATGTAAGGTCCATCTACAAGATCTTATAACCTCATAGAGAGCCACCTTAAAATTACCACTACATGTGTTCACGTGTGATCGTGTGTACACATGATGCCCTTCTCCTACAACTGGTCTTAAGGCCAGACTAAGTGTTCTGTTCTGTTCTGTGAAGTTCAGAACAAGACAAGACCAGAACCTCCTCTTTCCTTAGGTCATTGAAAAGTCATGTCCCAGCTGGCTTCCGCCATCTGCTGTCTCTATTTTAAGCCTTAATACAGCGGACTAAATGTCAGGGCTTGTAAACACTTTTGGCAACAATCACACATCACCCAAGACAGGACCTGGAATCTCCAACCTCACAGAGGCAGCAGAAGTGTTGACAGCAATAGAGGGCGTCAGATTGGAGGATTTCCTGAGTTCAAAATCAGAAGACGAGGGTACGTGGTGATCAGCATTGCGAGGAGCAGAGACTACACCACAGAAGCTGTCCTGATGGGTGTTCTGGGCGGAGGTTTTGTCATGGGAGCTGCTTGAGGCTAGTGACACATGTCCTTTCATGATCCCAGAGTTCCTTCTGCCCAATATAGACAGGTCGCACATACTTGCCCTCCGGATTGCCGTGACCCTTGATGAGCGCACTTGCTGCATCACATAGAAAGACTTGGACCTGAGTCCAGCAACACTTCAATGCCATGCATCATTTTGAGAATCTGCGCTACATCCAGGCATCGTGTTGTTTGTAACAGGTGTTGCTGTAATGCTTTCTGAAGAGAAGGCATGCCCTGAGGTGAGAGCGCTGCCTATCCAGAAGCTGCCATACGACCTTCCTATGGATTCTCGCGAGGGACGCTTTGAGGGCGCCTTGGAGGACATGTTTCCTTCCCTGGACATGTGGTGCACCAAACTACTCCTTCGCATCCGATACAAACTTGCCTGCTCTGATGCCATTGGGGAGGCCATGTGCTGTTCTGAGCCACTGCGTGGATGCTGAGTAGCAAGTACAAGTCCCAGAGAAGCTACTAGAGAGGGCTGGTATGGCATTTCCTGATGAGGGCTCAAGTCCTCCACTATGTGCGTCTCCCTTTCTGCTAGCGAAGGTTTAGGCCTTAAGGAATTGGATCTCGGGACCAACACTGGCTGATGCTTTGGAGAGGAGGAGGTTGCGTCAGTAGTACTTTCTAAAGAGTGGTTGACGGGAGTTGCGTGCAAATGAGCAAGCTCAGGCGGTACAGGTGAGGTACAGAGTCCACCGCTGAGGCTCGTGCCCCTGGTGTACAGGCTGCCAGAACCTCTTCCTAACCAGTTGGAATTTGATGCATTCTGATGTTGGTTCTCTCTGGAGGTCTGGAGGAGTGACTTAAGGAGCTCAACCTGAAAATCATAGGACGGAAAGAGCTCACAGAACTGAGCCCTATTAAAGAAGTTTGAGGTCAACAGACCACGCCTTATCTTGACCATAAAGGAGACAGGTTTAAAAAGTAATTGAAGGAGAAAAGAGACAGCATCAGAAACAACTTGGTACCTGAACTTCCTAGACATGCTTGTCGACTAAGCAGTAAAACAATACATGCCTGTGTCCCTAAAGTGGCAGACTCAGCTCCTCCTTTCCCCCCTTCAATAGCTCCTGACAACATCCCAGTAGGTCCTATCCTCAAAAGGTTCCCCATGCTGCCCCCATTAAATGCATCTCGTGGCGGAGAGATGCGCTGAAGGTCATGTTCAGAAGAGGAAGCCTCAGCAATAGCTAGTTGGCCGACAGGTAGCATTTCCAGCTTTGGTAGATGAGCAGAGGCATGCTTAAGCACCTCCCGGTCTCCAGAAGCTGGCCGTGCTGGCCGCCTCAGGGTGCCAACTCTAGATAGTATTGTAGATATGCCCCTGGCAGGACTGACGGGTGACTCCAGCACCTCAGGCCCTGTGGCTGTTGAAGGTCCTAAAGGGGATAAAAGAGCATTGGTTCGGGGTTGAGACACCATACTCCTGCTCTCAGCTTCACCAGGTTTCCACGATGGCAAACCACGAGGCCTGGTTCGAGTCACAGACTGCTCCAACTTCTTCCGCACGCACTGCAACAACTGTTGTACTTCACCTTCTGCTCCCTCTGTAGTACCAAGGAGACCTTGCACAACAGGACGCGCACCCATGGCATCAGTGGACTGCCTGACTAGAGTTCTGTCCTGTTCTTCCTCCCTTTCCACAGCACTGATGCTCAAGTTGCTCAACATGAGGTCACTCAGGGTCACGTCTGCAATGGCAGTGGGAGGCTGGCCCTCCTGATGAGTATCCCCTGTGGAATGTCGTGAAGGTGCAGTGATTTCTGGTGCCAGAAGTGTTGCTTGGTCAACACCTAGCTGCCTGCCGATGTGGCTGATCAAAGCAGACACTTCCTGAGCCGAGATTGAACAAAAAACATTATTCATATCAATGCAATCAAAATGATATGATAGGCCTCCGTCGTCTGGACTGAGGTGTTATTTCCTGTTAGAGAGACGCTCTTCAGAGGCAACATTGTATTTTGCTGGAATCAAGGGCAATGCTTGTGTTCTGTTATTGGCAATGCCTGCGCTCTATCTTCGCCCCTTTCAACTTTACTGCAGGAAAAGAAGACAGCCCAGTTTTCACCTGAGCTTTTTCTTCCAAGTTGGAATACTGCTCTTCAGGGTGCTCTTCAGGGCTCCACAGGTATGTACTCATTATACCCTTTGCGATCAATTATGCACACAATACATGTAATTACATTTTGACTGTTCAAGGCTTAAAGAGGGGGGAAAGTGTGACAGCAAGAAGATTGCAGAATGGGATATATACGTTGCCTTATTTTATTGCTCGTTACGTAATGGCCATTATATTCAGGCCACAAGAAAGCCATTGCATTGATTCTGCACCTTTCCCTTGACTTCAACGCCTCCTGTTGTATTAAAAGTGTGGTGCTCTTGAAGAAGTTTGAACGTCTCTTCTGTGACCTGCACACAGCCTGCACAAGAGAGAGAGAGAGAGAGCATTGGGGATGCATATTTTGAAGTTTTTCCCACCACATCACAAGCCTGCCATTTACTCAAGCCTGTTAAGACAGACTAACACCCCATGATGAGGATAAACCTGTTAAGCATTCAAAACCCCTAAATAATAAGTATGTGAAAATAATGTTTTTCTTCCATACCTGGTTGACTAGTGCTCTCCATCCTTACCTGGCTGACTAGTGC
>BEGY01000034.1:518830-534019 GCA_002335675.1 Chlamydomonas eustigma | reverse complement strand
ATATTGGTCTAAGCAACTGTCACCTTGTACACATCATGTTGGTCTAAGCAACTGTCACCTTGTACACATCATATTGGTCTAAGCAGCTGTCACCTTGAACACATCATATTGGTCTAAGCAGCTGTCACCTTGTACACATCATATTGGTCTAAGCAACTGTCACCTTGTACACATCATATTGGTCTAAGCAACTGTCACCTTGTACATATCATATTGGTCTAAGCAATTGTCATATTGTACACATCATATTGGTCTAAGCAATTGTCACCTTGTACACATCATATTGGTCTAAGCAACTGTCACCTTGTACACATCATATTGGTCTAAGCAATTGTCACCTTGTACACATCATATTGGTCTATCAGAGCATCCAGTAGAGTGAAGAGGGAGTTCAGGAAGGTCATGACCTGGGCCGGCTGCACCTCTTTGGACATGGTGGTGAAGCCTGCAGCCATGACAGATGAAAGGATAAGAGCTTTGCAGCAAATATTGCGTACATAGTCATATCTTGTGATGGTAAATACCTAACATATATTGTTTCCAGAACCCATGCGACATATTGCATCGTCAAATTGATCCCTACACAATGTGACAGATTCCTGAAAAAGCAATGTACTTTTCCACAGGATCAAGCCTTTTTATTCATAGGTACTAACAAAGGGTAGGTATATGCTGTGTTAATACTGAGGCAGCATTTATTATGAATTTGTCCTGAGCGCTCACCGACTATATCCATGAACATGACAGTAATGCCCTGGTGATGTCCTGAGCGCTCACCGACTATATCCATGAACATGACAGTAACGCCCTGGTGATGTCGAGCAAGCCCATCCTCTTGTCCGAAAGCCGCAGTGTCAACAGATCCAAATCTAGATGTCTTGATCATGTACTCAATGACATGTCGTGGAAACATCTGCAAAGTCAAGGGATAGAAAGATCATGTATTCAATGACCTGTCGTGGAAATATCTGCAAAGTGAAAGGATAGATAGATCATGTACTCAGTGACATGTCGTGGAAACATCTGCAAAGTGAAGGTATAGAAAGATCATGTACTCAATGACATGTTGTGGAAACATCTGCAAAGTTAAAGGATAGAAAGATCAGATGCCAGAACTGAAAGCTTAGCTCAAGTGCTCTGTGACATTTCCAAACGGTAGATCAAAGCAGCGAGTCAATCATCATTTATGCTTTATCTATAAAATCAGCATTTGACACCACATTTTGAAGCCAGATGACCAATGTAAAATATTCAACGTCATAAGTTGGTACTGTTTGTAATAGCACTGTAGGTGTCCTTGATTCAAAAATGGAGCATAATACAGAGAGCAGGACAAACACACAACACAGCATACAGGAGCCCTAAACAGGGGAGAAGGCGCATCCATATTTTTCCAAGAAAATATCTCCATCTTGAACAGGGTAGAATTGAAACAAGCGCACACAATGACAATACCTGGTCAAGCATGCTGAGCTGTGTCCTTGAACCGGGTAGAATTGAAACAAGCGCACACAATGACAATACCTGGTCAAGCATGCTGAGCTGTGTCCTTGAACAGGGTAGAATTGAAACAAGCGCACACAATGACGATACCTGGTCAAGCATGCTGAGCTGTGTCTCAGTGAGCACGGCCATTCTGGCTTCCATCTCAACTCTTTGTGTAATATCCATTTGGAGAAGCAACATCATCTGTTATGATCATAAGCATATAGAATCATTGACTTATACTGCAACTTTTGAAGGGGGGAGGTCATTTTGACTTGTGTCACAGCATGTATTTAAACCCTTGTGTCACAGCATGTATTTAAACCCTTGTGTCACAGCATATATTTAAACCAGACTTCCAGAGGGTCTACCCAGTTGCTGCAGGACAGAGGATAGGCAGTAAACAGCTACCCCTGAAATATGAACACGTTTTTAGAGTGTCATCAGAGGGAGTGATGTTCATATCTCATGTCCAGACTGCACACAAAACCTGCACACCTGTGTTCCTGTCTGGGGATCCTCCATGGGTATGACCTGGACATCATGCCAGGCCAAGTGCTCAGGCAGGAGACCATCTCCTGTGTTTGCATCCTTCTCATCATTGTCTTCTTTGCACTCTTCTTCCTTGGCATCCACTGCATTTGTCGTGTTCCAGGGAGGATCCCTATCAGGCTGGGCCTGATGATTAATGTCAGCCACCAAAGGTAGATCTGCACCCCCTTCTAGCAGTAAAGCCTGGCTTTCACCATTGTCTGCAGTCAACTCCACTACTTTCCCCCCCACCATGATGAAATGGGACAGTGTTGCAGGACCCCGGCCCCATTCACTGAACAACTGATCCACATCTATGTCTAGACCTGCTCTGTCCATTGAGAACTTGGTTGGTATAACCTGGCCATCACTGACAGCTCGGTTTGTAGCAGAGCCTCTTGGGTAGCTTGACTGCGGTGGCTCGTCAGACCCTTTCCGTTGCTCCGCAAGCTTGGTTTTCCTGCTGTTAGTCAGGTGCGCTTTCAGGAGGGATGACAGAGAGAGAGACGTGCTCGTAGATAAAGGTTTAAAGCCAAGATTGCTGGCATGAATCTGCTGCAACCTTGCATGTTCCAAGGGTTGAGGCATGGAGGAGTTGCGATAAGTGCAACGCTGTGGTACAGGGGCATCATGGTCAGCAGACTTCCTTGGAGACGAGGCTTGAAGGTTGGACATTGAGTTGCTGCTGTTGTCCATGTCTGTGAGAAGCTCAGAGGAAACCATTCGTGGATAGCCAGACACAGACGCACCCAACATGCCAGAGCTAACTGCTGGTCCATTCGTCCCCAATATGAATGGCGATGGCGGAGAGGGCCTTATGCCTGGCGTATTGAAATGTGATACATTGATGGAAGAGAGGTTGGAAGATGATTTTTTAGGAGCAGCAGCTGCAGGTTTTGAGAAGCTTTTTTGCGTAGAAAGTCCCCTTATATCCCCGCTCCTCAAGGATCGGACATTCAGTTCTGAAGAAAAAGGCCTGAAGTACAAGCAGGGGTTCAAGTTATGTGGATATGAAGTGTGAAGTACAAGCAGGGGTGCAAGTTATGTGGATATGAAGTGTGAAGACATGAAGCTTGAAGTACAAGCAGCAATGTGATCAGTGTGGACATGAAGCCTGAAGTACAAGCAGGGATGTGAGCAGTGTGGACATAAGCCTGTAGTACAATCAGGTTTTTCATTGTATTTCCTATTCACTCAGGACACACTTAGAGAAACACATGCGTGTTGCACTTTCCTTACTCTTAGCTGCATGCGTGTTGCACTTTCCTTACTCTTAGCTACATGCGTGTTGCACTCTCCTTACTCTTAGCTACATGCAGATCTTAAAAGGTTTGCAGCTACCTATTAAGCCCAGAGCATGCTTGAACTGCCAGTAATGTCTTCAGTTTTGAGGAGGGCTGGACGGCAGGAGGCACAGCAATGGAATGAATTTCCTCCTCTGACCTGTAAAGCGGATTTAAATTAATGAGCTTTAAATACCTTCCTCTGTCAAGCTACGTCAAGCTGGAAAAGGCATCAACAATAAAATCATCAACGATACATTTCATTGCATTACATATACTGAACGATTGAACACAGTATCCGGTGACTGCCCAGGGCACCTGACTGCACTAACTCATGTTAAGAAGACACCTTATCCACCAAGATGTTTCACTCAAATTTGTCTCATTAACATGTGTTTCCATTCGAATGTCATTGTTTCAATATAAAAATGCTCCATCCGCTCACTCCTCAAGGGTCTCTGAAGGAGCCAGCCTCAGCAGGTTCCTTGAAGAAGGAGCACCGCTTAATCCTGAGGACAGCCCCTTATTGTTGACAGTAGTAGAGAATGATGCTGCCTGCTCCTCTTGCCCCTCCTGCTCCTCTTCCTCCTGCTCCTCCTCAAAATTGCACACTAGGGGCACTTGAAGCACCCTCCGCCAAGCACATCGCTGCTGGACACATTCCAGAACTTGAGGCAGCAAGCCCGGAGGCTGCATGGCCAGTAACAGCAAGAGAACTTCCTCAGAAGTCAGGGTGCAGGCCTCCTTGTTGACATGTGATGACCCAAGCACCATATTTGGTAAGTCAACAGGAGTGTGAATGGACGATCTTGTGAGTGTCTTGAGATCTCCCCAGTAGCTAAAGGCGATGTAGCAGAGTCAGTACACATGTGAGGATCCACGCTGTAGATATTGTCTGAACATTGCTCATGGAATACAGGTGTTCACAACGTACTGATGTAACACATAGCTGAAAGATATTAACAATGTCAGACAACTGGACATCAGTACTTACCTCAATGCTCATATTTAATCAACGATTGCATTGTAACTGATGTGTGTGCATATTTATGCCACCAACCTAGGCTGGTCGTATTAGCATTATCGACCTGAACAGAGTTCTAAGGTTTGAAGTACCTTAAACTGAGCTCATTCTGATACACAACGCCACCCTCGCCACCCTCAAAACTCAACAGAGTCACAATCAGGGGCACATTCTCTAGGATCTTTTGGTATCTCTGTACAGCACTCTGCAGCAGGTGAAGCAGTAATGCATAAAAAGTTCAGAAATGGGATAAAGATGTATTTGTGCCATTAAGTTACAGTCATATGCGTAGCTGAGTCCAGCGGCAAAGGAATGCGGCATCTTGCTAATCATTTTTTGTCACAATTATGCCTCTTTTTGAAAAGATTATTTAGCTATAGTCAATGCTCTAGTAGATGACGAACATTCATGTAAGCTCAAACGGAGCTGCAGAATGAACAGACCCTCACACACGGCTAATGACATACTTCTGATAAAATCACACAAGCCTTGTCCATACTGCAGAGATAAGAGAGACTTAAAGTGCCAACGCTACAGCTCATGTTGACTGAGAAGCGAATGAGATTAACCATTTACTTATGAACAGGTGATAAGCAACCTGACAAATGTGATGGTTAGCTTCCTAATAGTACCAGCTTCGCTTGTCAATACATCTCATGGATGTCCTTTGACTGTTCAGTTCCCTACACTCAGCGCTCACCTGCTGTGTGATGTGTAACAGGTCTGACTCCCTGTTAGGGTTAGGGCCTACATGCTCTATCATCCTGTTGCCTTGTTGTCGTGTTGCGTCTTCAACGGTCTTTGAGGAGAGCAATCTTTGTTGCAGAAAAGTGTCTGTGGCAGCAGTTTTGTCTGTACGCGCCCCAGGCTGGCTCACAATCTGAATGAAGTACAAAAATGGCACATCTCAGGATATGGAATACAACTGAAAGCTGGGGCAGATAGATCATGCTACAATTTTGAAGGAGGGCAAAACTGCATTAGTGCAGTTTTGCCCTCCTTCAAAATTGTAATTTAGGTATGCTAACAAATCAATGCAGGATGCTGTGTCACCCTTTCATGTGTCAGTATCCAAGAAGACAGCCCCAAAGCACAGTCACTAACCAACCCACCTTTAACCCTGCCTCATGTGCTGACAGGTCAGCTCTTTCTGCCTCTGGAGAAGAGTTGAAGTAGCAGGCTGGAAGGACATGATTATGACTGAGTTCCAGTCTTACAAGTACAGCAGGCCAGAATCCGCCTCCACATTCTATTGAACTAGCCCTGCAAATCTTTAGGACACCTGAAAAAAAAGAATCATGACACAGCTGACTTGGTCATTTTTATCCAGTGTAGACATGAAAAAGTAGGATCTGATGTAGGGTCTCAAAGAAAGGGTACTGAGTGGGTAGAACCTTGTTATGACAATTCATTTGTTAGGCAATTGAAGCCCCCAGTACCAAGCTGACTCCGTGCATTGAATGGAAATGAGACAGGAGGCTTAATTCCACCTGTACTTCCATGCAATTGAATTTGCACGCTTTTGTTTATTCCAAGAGCAGTGACTTCCAGACAAGAGCGTATTGCATGCATCATCTCTTTGCCATGCATAATGGCACAAGCTCTGAGCAATTCTGTCCATCTGGCTGCTGATGGTACAAGTGATCCAGGACAGAAACGGGATACATGAAGGAGGATGACGAGCTCATCTACAGAATGTGCCGGGCTGCCATCATTTTTCGCCGATGAATTACGAGAATTGGCCCCAAAGTGCTCGTTTGCATCATCTTCGACCAAACTGGAGGCTCGAATGTGCTGGTCCAAGATTGCTAGAAGATTTTCGTCTGACGACCTAGCCCTTAGCTCTTCCATGCAACCTCTCCCATCGATTAGGACGAGTCTCTTTGGCATGATTAGCTTCAAATCATTAGAGAAGAGCTGCAAATGAGCGGTGGGAAGCAAACGACACAATGCTGCATTTCCCGATGCAAGCCAGTCATTCTCTTTTAAGGACGGTGACTCCTCCTTGATAACAGTCTCCTGAACGAGCCCCGATCTCTGAGAGGATCCATAGTGCGATGAGTACTGCCTTTGCAATGTATGCAGCGGAAATTTACCACATGAGCAAGTTAGTGGTTTACCTGTGCTGATGCGAGGCTCCCATCACTAGGTTGCAAACAAGAGACTAGGCCTCCCATAGCTCGTTCTTTTCACTGAAAATGACCTCTTTTACTTCGAAAATTACGTCATACTCGCAGCCACATGATAACAAAAGATACAAGATAAGAGCCTTAGTAAAGCAAACGATAACACTTACAGTAAGTGTCAAGATGTATGAAAAAGTCGTCACAATTTGAGTTGGAGGACACCCTTTACAAGCAAGAACTTTCGTACCTATTGAACTTCTACTTGAAGTTTGTACGGAAACAAATAAATTGGTTCCTACCCATTCCTGACAAAAGTTACAGCCATGCAATGTACAAACATTTTAATAGTTATTTCTTAACTGAATGCACTAGGATGTCAGAATAAGTGTGTTTTGAACACTCTTTGCAAGAAAGTGATCATTGTCAACGAATTCGTACTTCTACATACAATTTTTCAATAAATTGTTCATAATTCTTATCGTCAAGTAGTTTAATTAGTGCATCTCTGCATTGAACGGTTTGGGCTCGACGTAGCTACCTACTTATTATTATTAAATATATGTCAGAAAATAATACTTTATTCTAAGCTTTCGCGAATAGCTCTCTAAGGTATTCCACCTGTACAATGCAAAACACAATTTTAACCACGAGTAATGAGGTTATTTCATAGAAAGTACAAACAGCAGCGGATGAGCAGAATTACAATGCATTATTCTAATCAAACGCTCATCAGTGCAGTGGATGATGTAAAAGGCACAACATCATCCTTTCAGGACATGTAATTATAGTAATTACGAAGTATACGAAGTAGAGACATTACATACTGCCGAGAGGCAGGCAATGAGTCCAGCTGGATGCTTTGTGGGCAGTATGACCAATAACAAGAAAATCAGTCCTTGCCAGCAGAGCATATGCAACAAGGCACATGACCTTGCCCACAAGATCCAACACTCCTAGTCCCGTCCTCTCACCTGGGCTACCTGGGCAACGGTACTCTCCTTCTCTGTGGGATTCAAGTAATTCAAGTGACACAGGGAAGCAGAAAAGGCTTCAGGGCTGATGGCAGAGGCATTAGAGGTCACAGACGACTTGCGACCCAGAGTGCTTTTTCTTCTCAACAGTGTCCTGGAGGACGCATCAGCTGCTGCATTACGTGGCTTGCCTACAGGTACTACAGGAGAGGGCAGATCCATCTCCCCCTTCAAGCTGCTTCTAGCAGCTGCAGAGGAGGAGCAACTGTTGGACGAATCTCGAGGAAAGCTAGCAGCATCATTCCCTACTAATACGAAAGTTGAGATCAGGCTGCGACGCCTAGTAGTGACAGTTCTCCCTCTGAGGCTCACACCTCATTCAGGTTGATGCAGCAAAGCGGTACTGGGGCCATCTGTGTGGCCCGCCTGCAGGACGAGCCCATTTGAGAACTGCACTTCTGTAGAGGATCCTGATTTCTCAGGTCGGTAGTTCAGGGCCAGCACTGATTGATTCCTAGTGCCTGTGAGATGATACAATGGGCCCTGCGGCTGTAGCGGCTGCGGAGTGCCTGGACACTATGGACACTGCTCCAAGCCTCATCTGTACTTCCTGGAACAGCCCAGTGCCTTTCTGTACTGATTTCCCAGGTAGCTGCTGCAGTACAGCCAGGCCTACTGTGGAGACCATGTTACTCTCATCCTGCCCTCCTTCAACTGCTGCAATGCCAGATGACAACGATGCCTGAGTGGCGACCCCAGTGCCACCAGATGAGAGGATGGAAGGAGCAGCAGTATGAATGTCAGTACAGGACGTAGGAGGGCTGCCAATTGGGAGCATTGAGAGGGGGTTGGAGAGCAGCACAGCAGCCTCTGCTGTGTGAGTGAAGATTGTTGGCGGCGGACGGGGTTTGCTAATTTTGCTGCGGTGTATGCTCTTGGAGATGTGCTTGATGAGGGCCGATGCTTCCTTCGATCAGAAAGCAGCACCGTCAGCATTATAGCATAAGAGCCATAACAGTTGTAACTGAAGGAGAGGATTCATGTTGCATTCTGCAACAAGGTCATCACTGAAAGAAAGAAATGTGACGAGTTGATTTTCAAGCTAATCTGAGATCATGAGTACTGTTGATAGAGCAAATAATAAGAGTGCAATTTAATAGTAACAAGGCTCCTAATACTCCTAATGCATGAAGGGGCATCTCTGATGACCTTTTAGATGTGTAAATTGCTTATCTGCCTTGTACCTGAGCTTGCTCCTTTGTGTCAGTGTACTGCTCATCAGGATTTTCTTCAGGATCCCACAAAAACGTATTCATCAAGCCCTGGACAGAACTACTCAAGGAGGGAGCTCTTCCTACATGTGGGTAACGCATTGGTAAGCCACCCCTGGGAGGAAACTGCCCAGTCCATTCGCTTTGCATAACCATTCGGCTAGAGGCTTGGTGAAGAGCTCTGCATGTGAGTTGATACGTGCACCCTGGTTAGTATTTAGGGCCGCCCACAGCGTGTTGCGGTTATATACAAGTTCATGTCGTACCTGCTGCTCCGGAATGACTTCGGTTGACGACCTGTCGATGTCGATGTAGTAGCGGTTCGGCTTTTGACAAAGATGCAGTTGGCTGCACATCCAGCGATGACCTGGACGGTGCTTTTGAGGAGCTAGGCGGTAGGCTAGAAGAGAGTATGCCAGCTAATGCATTGCTAACAGCCTTGTTGGCGGCGTCAATATCAACGTTAAGGTCACTAATCCTCTCCGGATTGGGTCGTCCCTGGTAAATTGGCACGTGTGATGTTCTGGACCCAACATGAGAGACAACATAATAATATTACAGTTTAACTGACTTGAAGATAATATGTAGGAATTATCCACCTCTTCTCTGCAGTCGCCTGGCTCATCGACAGCGACGAAGTTCTGCAAATTTACAGCTGAGAGCATAAAATATAGATTTTCCCGCTANTGACAAGAACAACGCTCACTGATGCGGAGGTGACGTCAGGCGCATTCTGTGAAGAGCATTCTTCCACTATCCCGTCCACGTCCGGAGAGACGCTACCAGTGTCTTTATCCATTCAAACTTCAATCAATGCATTTGGACCCCAATCTAGCAAATCCAAAGTATACATAGATAACCAATCGTTACACCTTACTAGAGTTGTAAATAATTTTACTTTCTGCAGAAATTAAAAGCGGGTTAGTACACAAGACAACGTATTATGCAAAATAAAAGTTAAGGCTTCTGAGGGAACTTCACACTCCAACACACCGATCCCACACATGCTCTGCTTTCAACCAATGACATCTCATTCTTAGTAGGATGTACCTATCTAAAATATATATACTATATGTTTCCTTGCGAATCAAATATTGAATCTTGATGATATTTGCCCTAAGGGATCTGTCTTGTGGCCTTCACATTAGACAATATTGCTTATTTGTGTATGCGAGACATGAAATGGCTTTCTCTTTTTAAGAAGAGACGTGAGGAGAGGACCTCTAGTCCTTCTGATGGTGAAGTGGAGAGGGACTACGAAATAAGCAAGAATAATAGATAAACATTGATAAATCGTAAGTATGTCGTCATTAAGCATTTGGGAAGTGGGACATACGGTTAAGTTAAACTAGCATTCAACCTGCTGGACAAAAAGTTGTATGCTGTCAAAGCTTGTCGAAAGAGTCAGGTCTGCAACAGTGCAGTACCTGGAGGCAAAAATAAAGGGCACAGCAAGTAAGGGACTCAGGCAACTAGGTTAAGCAGCAAGCATGCCTCACTGATGTCGCGCTCCTGTCTTTTTGTCAATGATTCATGCCTGGCTCCTCGCTAATGAAATTACCGCTTCTTGTAGGCAGTAACAAAAGTATTTACTTTTTGACCCTTGGGCCCATTCTCCCCTTACCTCTTACTCACACCAGGTTTGGCTCATTCAAACTCCGACGCAGCTCCCCAGCTTCAATAACTAACCCTCCAGCAGACAACAGCTCTAGGATGCAAGTGTCAGAGCCAACTGGAATTCATAGTGAGCCAATATCCACCTCAAGCGGGTCTTTGGTCGCCACTGCAATGAGCATGCCTCTCAATGTACGCCCTGCAGACTCACTATCATGCCCTTGGGCAACCACTCTGGACAGCCTACAGCCATCTGGGACGAACCGTCAGTCCGTTCAAAGTGACAAAGTCTCCAATGTCTATCAGTTTGACCACTTCTCTCAGCAGAATTCCCTGTCAGCATCACGTTGTGCTAAGGATCGTTGTCCTAGTACTCAAAATGTTCCTTCTGACATGAAGGGCTCTCTTCCGAGCGGGACTACAAATCCAGACGACATACAAAAGGCATTTGACCAAGTAAAAGCTGAGCAGTTTGTCAGGGAGGTGAGCTAAATGGCTTAGCATCTACTGTTATTGGTCTGCACTTCACAACAGTAATGATCAGAAACTGCTATAGATAAGGAAACTAGACATGTGATGCAATGGCCCCCGCAGATTGTCCCTGTTGTTGCTTTTCACAATGCCTGACATATCATCTGCTGACCTTCATCAGCATCATCATCAGCCTTTGTTCTTGTTGCGCAGATTGCCATCATGAAGAAATTGGTGCACCCTAATGTTGTGCGCCTGGTGGAAGTGATCGATGATCCCTCTAGCGACAATCTTCTAATTGTGATGGAGTACGTAGAGGTTTGTATCTTGTATGTGTGTGTTGACATCCCTGCTGCATCTCCTGAAAATATGCATCTTGAGTGCAGCCGGCCACATGCTATGCATATGGATATGAAGAGGAGCAGCCCTCCTGCCATGCACATCCGCACACATATTCTGTTTAATCAGAGGTTCTAACTTGAGACTTTGGTAACACAGCAACGATGCCGAACTTGACCTCCAGGGGGAATCTCTGCAGCCGCAGCAGTTTGATGCTACTCACTGGCAGCCTGTTCCAGAGCCTGAAGTGTGGAGGAGGGCTCGGGATGTCATGCAGGTGAGTACAACTAGTGTGGAGGAGGGCTCGGGATGTCATGCAGGTGTGGACAAGTGTGAAGACTCTTTGGGTTATTTATTTCAAAGCTTTCCGCCTCCAGTTAGTGATCGTCTAAATTGCATCATTTTCTCATTATTCCTGATTTGCATTGCAAGGTTTTGGACTGCTTGCACTATCAGGAGGTTGTGCATTGTTGCTGGTTTACATTTTAGGGTTTGGACTACTTGCGCTACCATGAGGATGTGCATTGTTGCTGGTTTACATTTTAGGGTTTGGACTACTTGCACTACCATGAGGTGGTGCATGGAGACTTGAAGCCAGCCAACCTCATGATGGAGGCCAACACACACATCGTTAAGATAGTGGATTTTGGAAGCTCTGTACTCAGTCGCCGGTCCTCTGGGGTTGCCTCCTCAGCTTCCTTTGGCTTCTCCTCTGCAGTCACCGCAACCTGTACTCCCGCGTTCAGGTCGCCAGAAAGCTTGCAGGCTGGTTACCGCCTCTCCTTTGAGGTGTGCTAAAAATGTCATTGCCAAAACAGCTAGTTGTTAAAAAGAGGTAGATTTAGGTTCAACACGACTGCTCATTTAGGTTCAACACGACTGCTCATTTAGGTTCAACACGACTGTTCATGAAAACTCAGCAGTTTGTGACAGTGGAGCGCTAACATGTTATGAAGGCTCTTCTTATATACTTTTTTAGGAGCGGCATTATCTTAGAACTGGTACCTGATGACTCATAGTCCTAAGCCTTATGAGATCATTACTCTAGACTGAGTTCATCATGATTGAAGGTAGGGAAAGCCCTGAGTTGTTAAATGTTTCTCTTCTCACTTGAATATCCAGACCTGCAGCTGATGATGGGTTTCAGTTCATGTAAACCCTGATTTTGCAACACAGATGGACATGTGGGCCCTAGGAGTCACCTTGTATATGTGGGTATTTGGTGAACTGCCATTCTCAGGGGCAGCCCCATTCATGGTGTACGAGAACATCAGGCAACGTGAGGTCTCACTACCAACCCACACACGGATATCTGAGGTGAATGATGGAGACATTGCTAATCTTGTGTTCTCAAGATTTGGTTTTGTGTCTGTTTTCCTCGGTGGACATTTTCAGAGGTACTTCAATAAGGAGTATTAACTTGAACACATTGGAATGTTCCTCGAAACTAGCATTTATTTAGGTTGTGATGATGAAAAGTGTGGTGATATATGTGTGGACTCCTTCTGAGCCTGTTATGATTTTATCCAACCATAATGTTTACATCTGGATCGGTTGTCATGCTCCCTTGTATACACTGAACTGCTTACTAGCCTTGTCATGCTCCCTTGTATACACTGAACTGCTTACTAGCCTTGTCATGCTCCTTTGTATACACTGAACTGCTTACTAGCCTTGTCATGCTCCCTTGTATACACTGAACTGCTTACTAGCCTTGTCATGCTCCCTTGTATACACTGAACTGCTTACTAGCCTTGTCATGCTCCCTTATATACACTGAACTGCTTACTAGCCTTGTCATGCTCCCTTGTATACACTGAACTGCTTACTAGCCTTGTCATGCTCCCTTGCATACATTGAATGACTTAGCTTAACCACTCCTCTTTACATTCACTACCTTCAAGCGTTGCATACATTGAATGGCTTATCTTAACCACTCCTCTTTACATTCACTACCTGCAAGCCTTGCATATACTGAATGGCTTAGCTTAACCACTCCTCTTTACATTCACTACCTGCAAGCCTTGCATACATTGAATGGCTTAGCTTAACCACTCCTCTTTACATTCACTGGCTGCAAGCGTTGCATATACTGAATGGCTTAGCTTAACCACTCCTCTTTACATTCACTACCTGCAAGCCTTGCATACATTGAATGGCTTAGCTTAACCACTCCTCTTTACATTCACTACCTGCAGGAGCTCCAATCCATGCTGCACGCTCTGTTGAACAAGAACCCCCGCCAAAGGATTGACATCTCAACGGCCATCAGACACCAGTGGATTACTGGTTCCGGAGCAGTGCCCATTGCTGCCATTTCTTGTGAGGGTGCTCCACATGAGCTAGGAGGGAGAATGTCTTCTTCCACCTATAGAGTGGGCTTCAGTGGGGAGACGAGCACATGCATGGAATGCAGCAGTGTCCTGACTTGTGCTGGTGCTGCTGCTAGTGGTGCTGCTGGTACGATGAGGAATGTGGAGAGTTCTGCTGGATGTTCAGGAGCTGATGTGTTGGAACCAATGGCCACCTGTGTCCAAGAAGACACAGGTGGCCATTGGTTCTGGAGGCGGCAACATGCCCCCTGCACCACGATTCCTGCTGCTAATGCTGAAGGAAGAGCCTGTAGCCCACGCCGGCATCCTCCTCCGCGACAATGGAGTAGCAGCGTCAGGCAGGTTGAAGCGCCCACCCTTGAAGCCGCTGGTGCTGCTGACATTGGAGGTTATTTTTCCTTGAGACTGACAGGCGTGGCCGAGGAGGAAGAAGCCGCAGCAGATGTTTCTTCAGCGTACGACGGGCTGCCTGGAGCGACAGGCGGAGGTGTGTCTCAGAAAGTACTGGCTGCTGGCCCCGCATGTACATCGGGTACAGCTGATGAGGAGCAGCGCCTGTTGCAGCAGCAGGGTGGGCTGTTTGATTTAGGAATGGAGCATGATGCCTCTGGTACTGCAGCCAGGAAGAGGGGCCGAGGGGGCTTGGAGCAGAGCTGGTATGCTCGTTCTCTTAGCCAAGAGGAGTTGGACGATGCCATTAGTCGCAGTACTGGAGGTGGTGAGGTGTGTCTCTGTTTGATTTGAAGGTAGTATGCAAAAAGCATGCACTCAGAATCCTTCATCTTGACGTTTATAACCTGCAATGATTGAATGTACCATGATGATGAAATCTGCATCAAATCATCTGGATTCACCTTACCCTTACCCTCACGACATCAACGTTGGAGATCAGGTGATGGAGGCCATCGGTAAGATATTTGAGGAGGTGCGGTTCCTAACAGGGGAGAACATCATCACTGCCGGGGAGCCCATGACACATGTATATCTTCTGGCACAGGTGTGTTGATAACTCCATTGCGCTGCCCAGCATCTTGTGACTGAGTACTGAAACCTGTGTTTGATTACCTGTACACAGCAAAGCTTCTAGTCTTGTTCAGTTCCGCCAACCATATTCTGACATGCTGGAAGTTGCACTCAGTTAATTCCTACATTGCTCCACCACACAGGGAGAGGTTGAGATATATTATGAGCCTCTCCCTAACACAAGTGTAGCGGAGTTGCTTGCTAGTGGCAGTCTAGGCGTTGGCAGGAGTGAAGATATTCATTACAGTTTGACCTTTTTAGAAGAGCAGCTGGCACTGAGTGCGCCGATCATTGCTGGCCTCCGTACAAATGACAAGTCAGCTTCCTCATCTTGCTCTGCCTCCGCTGCTGCTGCTGCTGCTGACTCCAAGGGCAGGCTAGATAGCTTAATGCCAGATGACCAAGGGTCTCTTGAGAGACACAACTTGGACAAAAGGAAGGACAGTGGGATCGTGGAGGATGACTTGGATGACTTTCTATCAATGGGATTGAGCCACAAGATGTCAAGAGCACTGAGTGGTGAGTGGGATTGGGCCAAAACATGTCAAGAACACTGAGTGGTGAGTGGGATTGAGCCAAAACATGTCAAGAACACTGAGTGGTGAGTGGGATTGAGCCAAAACATGTCAAGAGCACTGAGTGGTGAGTGGGATTGAGCCAAAACATGTCAAGAGCACTGAGTGGTGAGTGGGATTGAGCCAAAACATGTCAAGAGCAC
>BEGY01000034.1:462843-501866 GCA_002335675.1 Chlamydomonas eustigma | reverse complement strand
GCTAGAGGTGCTGCCATCATTAACTACTGTATTACCCATGTGGCTTGATGCTAGAGGTGCTGCCATCATTAACTACTGTATTACCCATGTGGCTTGATGCTTACTCCAACATGCTCAATAACTCAGGATCAAACAAGTCATCAATATCTCCCACTGGTGGATCTGATGCCAGCCATGCAAAGTTGTCATGCCCTGATGAATGGACAAAAGTGGTAAGCAATGCTGACTTGTTTGCAATAATTTAAATTGAGTTGCTTCCTGTATTTCATTACGGTAATTACGGGCGCACTACATAAGAATTTAGCATGTTGTATTCAGTGAAGCTTCATATATCTCATAATTCTGTGAGCTTTAATGATATCAATTTCAACATTCCCAAAAATTGACCTCATCACCTGAAGGGCCAGTTGTTGTTTCAGTAATGGGACCGCGTTGATGCATGCTAGGTTGTACATATAGCTGATTAGGTCTGCCTTCCTCCTGAAAACCATGATCTTCTTCTAGAATGCTGTGGCTATCAAATGGCATGCGTGGATTTCCAGTGCCAAGTAGAGATCATGGTATAAAATTTTAAAAAAATTTAAAATTTTAAAAATTCGCTGAATCTAATGATCCAATATGTATATTATCAGATACTGCATCAAATGATGAGTATTACGGCCTAATTAAGCAATGCCCATGGCCTATTCAAAGAAGAAATCAAGCTCTGTTACAAGTAGCGATTACCTGTGTGCCTGATCGTATCCATTATGGATCTTGATCTAATGACTTTTTGATTGCGTCTGACTCTCCAGTCAGAGAGGCCTCATCAATGACCAAGCCATGTGTCTCAAAGAGCAGGCAGTCAGCCACCACTTTGTCCCCAGTGTCAAGGATCACCATACCTCCACCACCAGGTCATGGTTCTCTATAATGGTTGTCATCTGTCTATCATGGACTGAATCATTCACCACGTTCAACCTCCTGAAATGCTTATCTTTTTCATAATCATTTTCAGCACTTGAAGTGATCAACATTAACTTTGTTACGAGCTTTTGATTAGAGCCTTTCCAAGAACAACAGGTTGGGCCCAGGAGCATGGTCCTCACACACACCTTTAGGATGAGAAAATGCTCTCCTAAATCATAGAATAGGAGCACATGAAAAAGAGCATTTTGTTTTTAACATGTATGCTGTATGTCGCGTAGTAAAAAAAATGTGGAGACGGAAAGCCTTTCAAAATTCAAGCAATGTTCAAGAGAGAAACCAGCATACAGATTACAGAAGGGTGTAAAAACATAAATCCTAGCATCCTGTAAAGATATGACGTACAAACTGGTCCATACATATAAGCAGTGTCTGACATGCCAGAAGTCCAACTTTTTACGGTAGTTTACCTCCATGCTCAAGTTCCTTCATTTTAGTCTTCTTCGTTCACGACGAACTGTGCAATTCAGCCTTCCTGTCAGGTGTTGTGTATTTAATGTGTTGTTTTAATAAATTTTGCTAAAAAAATCATTTTCAACCAGGGCTGCTTCGAACAAGGGAATCATCACACAGATCCCTGTCCATGGGGATTTTTTTGTGTGCCTTGTTAACGGGGATAACACAGAACAATTATTTGATAATGCCATATCTAACGTGGCTAGAGAATTCCGTGTGACGGAGAAATCAGTGAAATTGAGGGGAGTTATGTTAGATGAGGAAGGAACCTTCTTAGATCTTGCGGCTTCGTCAAGGTTGTCCGTCCGGGAGGTAAGCAACATACTAAACCCTTATGACGTCCCACACGATAAATACAATATCATTTCCTCTTACACGCCGCACAGTTGTATTCCAGAAGGGCCAAGATCATGGTCGAGCAGCCGAATGGTATATCTACCTTCGGCATGATTCACGAATTAAGCCTGGAAATGAAGGCTTTACAAGCAGCTGATGTCTTCAAGACGCATCAAATAAGTGCGTTGCAAGCAGCTGATGTCTTCAAGACGCATAAAATAAGTGCGTTGGAAGCAGCTGATGTCCTCAAGACGCATCAAATAAGTGCGTTGGAAGCAGAGCTACAAGGGGTGGTGATGGCGACCGTGCATCCCATCAGCATCAGAGAACTGTTGAATCTAAGTAGGAAGAAGATCTACCATCTTGAGCCTACCATCCGTAATACCTCGTCTCAGGGAAAGTTTGCAACACGCAAGACAACTCTTCACTCTGCTTTGCAATGGTTGTGTACAACCCCTACCATTTGCCTTGAGCCTGCAGATTTGCACTTGATTTGGAGCAAGGATCCCAACTCTCCACGAGGCTTGGGCAATGTAGCAGCACATGAGGTCTCTGTGAAGCAGCAAGTGGCAGCCGTGAAAGCTTATGCTGGACGCAAAGAGCATTTTAGCCTCCTGAGGATATTGCGCTTTGTGCATGGCATTCAAGGTGACAATGATAAGTATTAGATGCATGCTACTTGTTCTGAGACAATTATAAATGACGATTCTAGGTGAATGCGCGGATGAAGAATGAGAAAGTGACATATAATTCAAGCATTCTTGTGTCCATATTCCTCGTGCTGACGCATATTTTACGTTCATAAGATTTCTATAATATGTGCTGATAAGTTTTCGCCCTTGCAAGCCCAATTTACTCTGTGCGTAGCCTTTTTCTTACCTCAACTAGGATCCGGTTATTTCATTTCAACGTTCTCGTCTTGTGTATGTTCTTTTGAACCAAGTCTGGCAAGGTTACCCAAGAAGTAAAGCACTCTCATCAAAGAAACGCATGAACCTGTATTTTCACCCTCATGAAGAAAATTTTCTTGTAGTCCAACTTGCAATTGTTTCATCAACTTTTCGCAACATGTATTAACCTTTTATGTCTCTAGAGGATTTATTTCTTTATTCAATTGCAAACTAAATGCAAAATTCTGAATCATTCAACTTGATCAAACTACGTTACATAAGACATATGCTTCACATTATAAGTCCTTTATTCTAGTTGAGCATGACACATCAATGTTCCTAGTTGGTCATGTCCTCAGCCTTGTCTAACGGATGAGAAGCAAGCTCAATAAATGTAAATTACCCTTAGCTACCTAATACTTTTGAAGTGTACATTATGCAAGATTCTAGCAATGCATGTAACGTTTTTTCATATTGAGATCTCAAAGGTAGACCTACACCTTAAAGCTTGAGGTTGGGCTGCGAGGACCCTTATTTGCAGAACCTGGCCTTCCTGAGTTGGCTTTGTCCCCTCCATTGGACCTGCCAGTCAAGGTGCGCTCATCAGCCACCCTCCCAGACATTGAACGACCTGATAACGTCCTCCCTAACAACGTTTGACGGTCCTTCCTTAGGAGGAGGATGTCCCTGCTGGAGCAAGCCATGTTGCGCGAGATAAATCGTGTAATCCAGCTAACAACACAGCTTCCAAACCCTACTGCAATGCACACCAACCACTCCTGCCAGCTCAATGGAACAACCTTCGTGAAGAAGGATACACAAGTTTGTAGCATATCATTGTAAATCGTATCATCATACAGCTTACAATGGTGGGAGATCAAGCGCAAATTGCTACACAAATTGCTATCAGTGTGACATTATCATCAACTTATTCTTCATTCATTACAAACACATATAGATCATCTATCTCTATCACCGTGAAGAAGATGCCCATAAAGTTGATGATGAGGGCTTGCAGACCAATTGTGATGAGGAGGACTGCTAAAAAGATAGGGCTCTTGTGGAGACCGCTGATGAAGAAGTCGTACTCATCATTGATGCGGCGAGAACAGATCTCATTGAACACCTTGTGTGAAGTCGCAGTTAAAGAGCATTTATAGAAACCAGTGCGAACAAGCAGATGACATGCATTGTTTGAACATCATAATCATGTCAATCAAAGGCGATTTTTTGTCTGCCAATTGCCATGTTGCCTAGCAACTGATGGCCACTGAGCATCCTCTACATCCTCCCAATTTACCAATAAAGCATTGTATTGACAGGTCATGATGTTACTCCAAATCCTGAAATTGCGATTCACTCCCAGCACTCGGCAGCTGTATCACAAGGCTATCAAACAGCTACAACACCTTCATAACTTTCCCTTCTGTAACAGCTTTTGATGACATTATATCAGTACCTCACCTGGCACCAGATGAATGCATTGAACAGCAGAGATAGCACAGGTTCCCAATCGCTGTTTTGTTGGTTTGTGAGCTGATTGTTCATGTAGTTGATTGCGGAATTCGAATTGAGTTGATCATTTACAGAACAGTCCTGGCCCAAGTTGGCAGCATTGTTGAAGCACATTGCGTCCACCTGCCTGGTGGGTACTACTGAAGTACCATTCATGTGGAGGGGGCAGTACATAGTGTTGGCCATGTATGCATTCAGGGGGAAGCCACAATTGTTCATGACAAGACAAAACCATGTGGCATCGGGGTAACCATTGTTGTAGCTGCCGTCACCAGCCTGAAGGCCCAAGTTAGCTTCAACATTGTATACACAGTTCTAGAGGGATCCGACCCCTGTTTCGCTGCCGTAACACGCGACTTTCGACTACTGCAGAAATACGTCAAAAATACGCAGTGGCTGCCAGTTTTCATCACTTCCAATCTTTGCAGCCAAATAAGCTTAATTGTACCTGAACGATGCATTTCTCCATCATATAGGAATTATTGACGAAATAAGCTCGGAATGAAGATGCGCTGACCTCAAGGAGCATACAACAAGTGAAACAACATGGGCATGCACTCTGGGCTGCTGTACGCGACGCTGTGCCGATGGTCATTACACAACTTCGAACAACGTACATTGCTCCAAATTCATTTTTTAGCTTTGGAAACCTGATTGATGGAAGAAGTGATAGAAAGTGAGAGTCGTAATGATAGGCGGCAATCCTAAATAGTTTCTATAGTTTCCCACTCGTTCTCCATACAGTACTTAAAGCAAAGGTAACACGCATATAATAAACCTTCATGGCCTTTGTGATTTATACACCAAGAAAACCCAAACTGCTGGGATGTTTTGATTCAGGCTGTAACCAGGTATGGTTAGAGTTAGGCTCCATTGCTTAACATGTTCCTTACATAAATACATATCACTTGATGATGAACAGTTAAGATTGTGACCAGGTGTGGATAGAGTCACACACCATTGCTTAACATGTTTCTTGCATTGATACCTATCACCTGATGATGATGTTTTGCTCTGCAGTGTAATTTGCTTGTAACTTAACAGAGTCTGGAGGTCAGGGAAGTACCACACTACTGAACAGGAGATTCATTTATGGGTGGCGCTGCGGCAGCGCTTATGAGACCTCGTCATTTTTTATTGAGGTGATCAAATCTGTACATGTCGTACTAGTCGTACATGCACTACATGAACATGTAAGTAAGTGCACATAGTTACATGTCCAGTGTTCCTCATCATAACAGTTAAGATTGTGACCAGGTGTGGATAGAGTCACGCTCCAATGCTTCATCTCATGCAATCCATGCATTTACCAAACGTTGACATGAATGCAGTGTTTAGCATTCATCAACAGGTTATGGCATGCATGGATTGCCTAGCACTGAAGCGCTGGCGTGCATGCAGTGCTTATCATTCAAGCCGCGATGCCATGCATGCAGTGATAAGCATTTATCAAATGATGCCAGACATGCAGTGCTTAGCAACATTCATCAACAGGTTATGGCATGCATGGATTGCCCAGTTAAGGGCTTTTAATATGAAGTAATACTTTTAGAACTAAGAACCAGATTTAGAATTAGAAAGGGCACAGCAATACAGTAGCAAGAAGATGATTCTTTAGCTACGACAGCAGACTAGAGCAGACATAGGATTCAAGATGCTGTCGTAGCTGCTGTGACATATGAGTGCGCACTGCTGCACTAAATACATGAGATTTTGTTCCTTGGGGATTGTACAGAAGAGCAGGGAGCATCACAACAGGAGACGGGATAGCCAGAGCTACCAGTACTACCAGAGCACAAGGACATAACTGTGATGGGGTAGATGGGGAGCAGGCAGCCGCTGCCGCTTCATCAGACTTACAGGAGCTGCTAGCAGGTGAGCACTACCATGCAGGGCTTTTAATATGAATTAGTACTTTAAGAACTAAGATCCAGATTTAGAATTAGAAAGGACACAACAGTACAGTAGCAGGAAGAAGATGCTTTAGTTACAGCAAACATAGGATCCAGGATGCATTGACAACATATGATTGCGCATAGGGTCACTAATTACGACATGAGATTTTGTTCCTAGGGATTGTACAAAAGAGCAGGGATAGAAGGGAGCATCACAACAAGAGGGTTAGCCAGGGCACAAGGACATATCTTTGATGAGGAGGTAGCCTAGGTAGCCGCTACCGCTGCGGCATCAGACTTACAGGAGCTGCTGGCAGGTGAGCTAGGTGAGCACTACCATTACTACCATTGTGCAGGGCTTCCAAATGAATGAATGCTTTTAGAACTAAGAACCAGATTTAGATTTAGAAAGGACACAACAGCAGTACAGTAGCGGCAGGAAGAAACTTCTCTAGCTACAGTAGCAGACATAGGATTCAGTAGATTCAGGATGCTGTGACATATGAGTGCGCACTGCTACGCAGGGTCGCTAAGTACATGAGATTGTGTTACCAGGGGCTTGGGCTTACAGAAGAGCAGGGAGCATCACAACGGGAGGGATATACAGGGCACAAGCAGGACATAACTGTGATGAGGACGCAGCATCCGCTGCTGTCGCTTCATCATACATACAAGAGTTGCTAGCAGGTGAGCTCTACCATGCAGGGCTTTCAAATGAATGAATGGCAGGCTGAAGGTTTTTGATGATGATGGTGAAGTTGTTGGAGATGATGGTGGTGATGAAGGTGGCATCATGAAGGTGATGGAGAAACCTGCTGGTTTATCATGTGTCGTTGCTACTACTAAGCATAATATTGCTTCGTCTATGGAGGCAGAGTCTTTGTCTTTTGAGCCCATGAGGAAAGCGGTGCAGCCACTGTTCTGTAGATTTCATGGCTGCACTGACCATCTAGTCCCTGACATGCTGGTCATGTTGACCAAGATGGCTGCCAAGAGTGCATTGATGTAATTGATGAGGGATCATGGGTGGTGGTGTGGTGTGGTGATGGTGCTCATCCTCTCCCCCCTCACTTACTACTGATGTGTAGATAGCAATAATAGCTAGCAATAAGCTGCTGATCCTCTCTCATCATAATCACTGCTGCATCATGTAAATTATCATCATCATCACCATGACCATGACTCTCTTGTGTAAGTTATTAGCATCACTGTACAATAACTTATCACTGTAATTCTCATCACTTATTGTTTGCCTGTTCCCTTGCTACTATTGCTGCAGAATCCCCTCAAGTACCTCAAGTGCAATAAGAGGAACACAAGAAAAAACACTTGTCTAACCTTGCATTTGCTTAATTTGCTGCTTCTCTCTCACAGAGAGAAACAGAGTATGAAGCCTTAATCTCAAGCAGAGATTTAACTTTCTACATCTTTCACCCCAAGAAAGAAATTGAGGATGAAAAGAAAGCAGAAGTGCATTGCTGCCAACCAAGACATGATGTATAATAATGTTCCCTGCTGTCCTTGTTGTTTGAAGTAGTTAGGAATAATGATGTTAATTATGTAGTTCATGTGTTTTTAGTCCAGAATTTGTTGTTGATGATGGTCATGATGTCCTCTTGCTTTGTCTTCATTGTCTTTCTGCTTAGTATGCTTTGTGTAATTGTCATTCCTCCTCTTGTCATTATGCTTGCTGTTTCATGTTGCCTGTACAAATTTAATTGATTTGAATGCATTACAAAACAATAATAGGCATGTATTGCATCATAATAATGACATTATGCTGATGTAACAACTAATATCATCATCTCCCCTGATGTACTTATCTGAATATATAAGATGAGTCATAATAAAATCAACAACAAGCAATGAAGTGATCAAATGATGCTGACGAAATGATTAAAAGATAGAAAAGAATACGAACAATGCGAATTAGGAGAACGAAGTGTTAAAAGTGAAAAGAGGGCCTATATACTATGTCGTACATTCTCATATACCTATGGCTACTATGGCCATGAACTACATGAACTTTGACATGCATTATCCAGCAACCAAAGTCAGATTTCATGAGCCATTTTTACAAAAGCATGTTAATATCATTAGAACATCACCCCATTTCAATATCAAGACCTATCTGACATACCACTTCCTTGTACTCTATGTACTCTAAATACTTAAAACCACAATTTCTCATAGGAAAATGGCACCGCCTCTGTAACATGTTTAACAACTTAACAAACCACAAACTCAATATATGGACATGCTGATCACATACACAGGTATTTAGTATCCTATACATAGGATACTAGCATTCAAACACTGCATTTGGTGCATTCTACTTCAAGTTATGGCCTAAAAGCCTCTTCAAAAACAGCAAAATTTGACAAGTTTGAACACCTACAGCCCCACCCTCAGGGCATGTGCATGCACATACAAATTACAAAAACATCTTAAGCATGTCCTGCTATTGCTCCTAGACATATCAAATATGTACAACAAGCGAGCTTATTAAATCATTAGCCCTATAGGTGATGTCACAAATTGTAAAAAATTACAAATGTATGATCCAAGACAACTAACACATGTAGTGTGCTAAGTGTGCATATGTAATGAACTAATCTGTTACAATACATATGAATGTCCCTGTGAATCAATAATTCTTCATTATCTTCATATCACTATGTCTCACCTCTCATGTCATGAAAGGTGAGGACAGGGCATGGCAGGAGGTTCCCGGTTAGGCGGTTGGGCGGATATGGCGGATATGCCATGGGAGAAGGTGTCATGGCAAGAGGTTCCCGGTTAGGAGGATATGTTTTTTAGGCGGATATAGGGTTATCCGTGTAATATCTAGTGATATCCGTTAACCTAATACATTTTCCCCTAGGAAATGATGCTATATCCGGATATCCTCTATTCTGGTGAGCATATCCGGCTAACCGCTGGACTTTTCTCCGCTACAATATGACCATCCCGGCGACAAACGATCTGGTGGTTCCATCCATGCAATTTCTTCATACCACAATACATAAGTGATTCAATAGCCCCTTGAGGTTTCCGCATGCGCTGAATAGTTCCATCACAAATGAAAAGAGGAACCAACAATGAGTCAACAGGGAAATCCCATATGCTCCCATGCAACTGAGCACGTTCTGTGACTGTGGGCCATTTCAAATAAGAATCTAATCCCTCCATGAGGGCATACAGAAAGAAAGGAAAATCATCGCTCAAACCTTGCTGATTTTGACCACAAACAAAAATCTGGTCAAGCAAGGAGGAGCCACCCCTCAAAACGGTTAAAAAGAGCATAAACCTAGTCCTTAATGATAGGTTATTTGGGCGGCCTACCGGTGTTCCAGAAGGACCAACTACCCTAGGAAGGCCTTGCAAATGAGCAGCTCTCCGGTTCCCTCTCATGTCAACTGGTTGAGAAACTATATCCTCAATGCGATTGAAAAGCTCATCAAAATGACAAGGAAGAAACGTTGTAAGATATCAGAACATTTGTTTGTTTGCACTTGCATGCATATGTCAGTTGACAATATCTAAGATAAGAAACAAGAGTACTAACTGAGAAACTGGATTTTTCAGCTGCAATTGACTCAAATTCGTCTGTCCAGTTCATTCACTTCGTACCTCATACGTCATGTTGTTGAAATAAGACGCTGAAAAGGGCTGCTGTGTCAAAATAAAATTATGCTGGGGATGTCGCTGTGGCTGCAATCCTGGAGTCGTAGACAAGGCGAGATGATTTGGCGTCTATATTTAACAAAAGAAAGATACAAATAGGAATCTCGTAACAATGATTGACAGGAGGACGTTAAAAAAACAACAGCACATGAGAAACAATACCTGCTGAAGAAATTGGCGCCCGTTCTGTCCATTTCCAAAATTGAACTGATCTGAGATGAGAACACCTTGTGCATGTAGATTTAGGTGCGACTTCTGAGCGCCACTCAGGCTAGATGACGACGTTGAAACTGATTGCGGCTCAGGGGCTGTGGATAAGTCAAGAACCCTCAATGCAGTTTCCATGACAAAGTAAAATAATAAAAAGGTCTTATTGCGATGTCGGCGTTGTGTAAGTGTACGGCAATGTGATACCGTGTACCAACACATGAAAAATCCGTACTGTTTTATCTATCACTTGCCTCCTAAGGAGGGTGATAGATAAGAGTACTGTTACGTACTGCAGATAGTTTGCAAAAAACTCTATTAGAGTAATGTAAAACACAATTTTAACCACGAGTAATGAGGTTATTTCATAGAAAGTACAAACAGCAGCGGATGAGCAGAAATACAATGCATTATTCTAATCAAACGCTCATCAGTGCAGTGGATGATGTAAAAGGCACAACATCATCCTTTCAGGACATGTGATTATAGTAATTACGAAGTATACGAAGTAGAGACATTACATACTGCCGAGAGGCAGGCAATGAGTCCTGCTGGATGCTTTGTGGGCAGTATGATCAATAACAAGAAAATCAGTCCTTGCCAGCAGAGCATATGCAACAAGGCACATGACCTTGCCCACGAGATCCAACACTCCTAATCCCATCCTCTCACCTGGGCAACAGTACTCTCCTTCTCTGTGGGATTCAAGTAATTCAAGTGACACTAGTGACACAGGGAAGCAGAAAAGGCTTCAGGGCTGATGGCAGAGGCATTAGAGGTCGAAGACGACTTGCGACCCAGAGTGCTTTTTCTTCTCAACAGTGTCCTGGAGGACGCATCAGCTGCTGCATTACGTGGCCTGCCTGGCTTGCCTACAGGAGAGCAGGGCAGATCCATCTCCCCCTTTATTAAGCTGCTTCTAGCAGCTGCAGAGGAGGAGCAACTGTTGGACGAATCTCGAGGAAAGCTACTAGCAGCATCATTCCCTACTAATAGGAATGTTGAGATCAGGCTGCGACGCCTAGTAGTGACAGTTCTCCCTCTGAGGCTCACACCTCATTGTGTAATAGATTCAGCTTCCTTTGACACTATTGACACCTACTATGTCACACCTTTTTCTCACACTTACGTAATTTCCTCTTGCACAGCGTCCCATGACATCCGCCTGTCACTCTTGTTTTACTATTTAAATACTATAGATTTCTTTGTTTTACAGAGACTTATCTTGCTAAACCTCGACCACCCTTGTAAAACCTCGAACTCTGACTTCGACTAAGTCTATACTTAGTCCATGCACACAGCTTAAACCCCTTCACATTGAGGTTGATGCAGCAAAGCGGTACTGGTGCCATCATCTGTGTGGCCCGCCTGCGTGACGAGCCCATTTGAGAACTGCACCTCTGTAGAGGATCCTGATTTCCCAGGTCGGTAGTTCAGGGCCAGCATGGTAGACATTGGATCACTGATTGATTCCTTGTGCCTGTGAGATGATACAATGGGCCCTGCTGCGGAGTGCCTGGACACTATGGACACTGCTTCAAGCCTCATCTGTCGTACTTATTCCTGGAACAGCCCAGTGCCTTTCTGCACTGATTGCCCAGCAGGTAGCTGCTGCAGTACAGCCAGGCCTAATGTGGAAACCATGTTACTCTCATCCTGCCCTCCTTCAACTGCTGCAATGCCAGATGACGACGATGCCTGAGTGGCGACCTCAGTGCCACCAGAGAGGATGGAAGGAGCAGCAGTACTAGTGTTGTTACAGGATGTGGGAGGGCTGCCAATTGGGAGCATTGAGAGCGGGTTGGAGAGCAGCACAGCAGCCTCTGCTGTGTGAGTGAAGATTGTTGGCGGCGGACGGGCCGGTTTGCTAATTTTGCTGCGGTGTATGCTCTTGGAGATGTGCTTGATTAGCTTGATGAGGGCCGATGCTTCCTTCGATCAGAAAGCAGCACCGTCAGCATAGCATAGCATAAGAGCCATAACAGTTGTAACTGAAGGAGAGGAGTCATGCTGCATTCTGCAACAAGGTCATCACTGAAAGAAAGAAATGTGACGAGTTGCTTTTCAAGCTAATCTGAGATCATGAGTACTGTTGATAGAGCAAATAATAAGAGTGCAATTTAATAGTAACAAGGCTTTTAATGCATGAAGGGGCATCTCTGATGACCTTTTATATGTGTAAATTGCTTATCTGCCTTGTACTTGAGCTTGCTCCTGTGTGTCAGTGTACTGCTCATCAGGATTTTCTTCAGGATCCCACTAAAACGTATTCATCAAGCCCTGAACAGAACGTGTAAATTTAGTAAAAGGAATCAGTACGGCAGAGGAATAAGTACTCCTCCTGATTGAATTCTAATTAAAAGCACATTATTTGGTGCATAAATCTTAAAGTAATTTGTGAAAGGCTCAAATGGGTTTCTCTATTCAGATGATGCAGCCAGGTAAATACTACAAGCAGCAGTGTTCCATCTGCATTGCACCTCACTCACCTTCCCTTTCACATCCACGCCCCCTGTAGGCTTGAAAGTGTAAGGTGTGAGCAAATTGTGGGTGTCTTCAGTGACATGAATGCAGCCTGTATGCAGATAATTGTCTCCAAGATTATGCACAAACACAGAATAGGTTGATGCTGCGCCATGCAGTCATGTCTGGCCTATGTATAGCTAGATATACGGCTCCATGCCCCATGCAGGACTGAAAAATAAGCAGGGGAGTACACATCCATGATCAGAGCAACGACCCTCTGGTTACTTGTGCCATGAACCAAAAGTTAAGCTTTTGTCTGGTGGCCAGTATTGTATATCAAAAAATGATTCAGAAGGCGCACTACTGCATTTTATTCTGGAAGAGAGGATACTTTTGAGCTGATAACTGAATCATCAGTTTATGTTCCATGCATGACATGAAGACTTGAGGGTTACTTTATTGCTTTACCATGTCAGTCCCGTCTTCATCCACACCTCCTTACCTGGCTGACTAGTGCTCTCCATCCTAGAGGCAGTGTTCATGGTGTCACCGAAGATGCTGAACTTGGGAAGCTTGGTCCCAATAAGACCCGTTACTACTGGACCTGTGTGCATGCCCACCCTCACCACAGTGGGCTTGCCATTGTGAGGCATAGTCACCGTCTTGGCACAGCGCAAAATCGCCTGGCAGATGGATAGTCGAAATGTTGCTACTGGTGACTAAGCTTTCTCAATCATGAAAGAACAAAGTTTAATTTGATAATGAGCCATGTTAACAAGAAAATATGTGCAGAATTAAAGTGTGAAGGATATTTATCCACATGCAATTATTGTAGACCTGTATTTCAATTAGACTGCTTACAGCCTTTCAAATCATGATATCCCAGAATCACGTTGAGTCATGTAGATGCTCAAACATATGGAATACCAGGTCCTAACCCACTATTGACCTTGGCAAAAGCCATGACTTATGTTCCTAACCCACTATTGACCTTGGCAAAAGCCATGACTTATGTTCCTAACCCACTATTGACCTTGGCAAAAGCCATGACTTATGTTCCTAACCCACTATTGACCTTGGCAAAAGCCATGACTTATGTTCCTAACGCACTATTGACCTTGGCAAAAGCCATGACTTATGTTCCTAACCCACTATTGACCTTGGCAAAAGCCATGACTTATGTTCCTAACCCACTATTGACCTTGGCAAAAGCCATGACTTATGTTCCTAACCCACTATTGACCTTGGCAAAGCCATGACTTATGTTCCTAACCCACTATTGACCTTGGCAAAAGCCATGACTTATGTTCCTAACCCACTATTGACCTTGGCAAAAGCCATGACTTATGTTCCTAACCCACCACTTACCTTGGCAAAAGCCATGACTTATGTTCCTAACCCACCACTTACCTTGGCAAAAGCCATGACTTGTCTGGCTCCTTGTCTGGCTCCTCTGTCTTGGATCCCCAGCTTGCTCCAGAACTAAGAAGCCTTCATCATCTTGGCTCATCAGTGCTCCAGCAACAATGTAGCAATCCCCCGCAGTCTCAACCTGATGCCACAAGGAGGATCAGGGTTGTGCATGGAATAAGAGCAATTAAATGTGCATCAGAAAAGCCTCAATAATGGAGTCAGGATGCACATGGACCATGCTCGTATTATGGAAAGAAAGTATCTAATGGAATGAGCTAGTCACTTTGAGTCAAGAGGGCGTAGGAGAGCTTACTTCTAAGGGACTGATGATCTACCACAATACATATAATGAATGTAAGGGGTCCGAAATGCAAAGCAACAAATTTCAGGACAAGTGCTGCGTTGCTCAACGCAGTGGACAGATTATTTGAGAGCATTTTATCTCTGGTTATCCTGGTTTTCATTAAAGACAAAGGAGGAAACACTAATCTGTAATTATTTTTTACATAGTAGCCCAAAGCACTGACTGGCAGTGCAAGAATGCCGTGTGAAGTCCTGTTAACATGCACTTATCATGTCTCACTTATTATGATCTTCATGAATATACCTTGTACACATTGTACTGATCAATAAGTTCATCGAACAAAGTGAACAAGGCGTTCAAAAATGCCATGACTTGAGAGGGATGCACCTCTTTGGACATGGCAGTGAAGCCTGATGAGCGGCACAGTGAGAGAACAAGATTGTGAAGAAAAGCAGATTGAACCCATTCACCTCTCTGGGAGGCAAGCTGAGTGCCGTTTTATGCATGACAGTCATACAAAATAGTAATTGCACTGCATGACAGTCATACAAAATAGTAATTGCACTGCATGACAGTCATACAAAATAGTATTTGCACTGCATGATAGAGGGTTCAGTTGCTACAGGGTATACAGCAATAATGATCATGGCTCTTGCTAGTATTTCACACATGTTTTGCACATATTTCACTGTAGTATGATTCAACTTACTTCGATAAGCTAGAAAGGCGGACCTGTCCAGTTTGGCGAATATGAAGGCAGTAATGTATGAAGAATGTATCCCGTGGTAGAGGTATTGATCCTCTTCAGATGTGGTATGGTGTGTATCTTCTACTACCAAGTAGACCACGGGGGCGATTAGGTTGCCTTATGTCGGCTAGTATGGACAGAACCCCGAGTGTGGGTTAAGGCTTGGCGATTAGTGTGTTCAGCCCACTACATTCACACATTATTTCATGCATTATTTTACAAGCAACAGGTGCAGAAGAATTCCCAGCAGCTTTTTTCTCCTCTTTAGATCCTCCTCTTCATTTCTTCTTACCAACTATGTCCATGAACATGATAGTGACGCCTTGATGCCAAGTGGCAAGGTTGTTGTTGCTGATACTGCTTGATTCAGCTGGATTCTCCAGGTCCATGTCTCCCCTTCTTACCTTCAGACCATCAGGGTTACCAATCATGTACTCAATGACATGACGAGGAAACATCTGCATTGACGCAAAAGAAAAAAACTGAACTCCAAGCAAATCTAGACATAGCTTTATGGGCTTAGTCAGTAAGCAATACTTGAATACCTTCTAGGTAGAAAGTTTCCCTTATGCAGCACTCTTGTAGCAACTTCATTGTAAGTCAGCAAAGTAAGCACGACATGGAGTCAGTACGACATGGATACACACCTGTTCCGACATGGAGTCAGTACGACATTATGGAGACACACCTGTTCCAACATGGAGTAAGTACAACATGGATAGTACACACCTGTTCCAACATGGAGTCAGTACGACATTATGGAGACACACCTGTTCCAACATGGAGTCAGTACGACATGGATAGTACACACCTGTTCCAACATGGAGTCAGTACGACATTATGGAGACACACCTGTTCCAACATGGAGTCAGTACGACATGGATAGTACACACCTGTTCCAACATGGAGTCAGTACGACATGGAGACACACCTGTTCCAACATGCTCAGCTGCGCCTCTGTTAATGCTGCAAGCTTCAACTCCCTCTCAACCCTCAAGGAAATGTCAGCTTGAAGCAGCAACAGGGTCTGATCAGCAAAGTAAGCAGATGATAGTGTACTTAAGTGGGAAACAGTGGGCAAGGGTGTTGCCAAGCTGGATGCTTCAGCATTTTTGTTTCATGCTCATTTATTTGTCATTTTTTTAAAAAAACATTTTTTGTGCAGTCATCATGCAGTCATCATTCAGTCATCATGCAGTCATCATGCTCTGGCTAAGTGTGTTTTAGCTGATCACACAGCAGTCGAGTAAACTTTTTACATATGATATGCGCAAACTGTACTACAAGCTGACAAAGTACTAAAACAACTGCTACTCGCATTTTGACTTCAGCATTCTCAGCCCCATTCTCATGCACTGTCCCAGCTGCTGATTACCTTTTTTCTGCTCACAGGATCCAACAATGGCACTGCCTCAACCTCATGCCAAGCTACAACCTCCCAAATGCTCTCCTCTTCTTCTTGTATCGGCAGCTTATCTTGCTGTGAATGATGTACAGCTATTGAGAGGCGGACTAAAGTCTGTGCAGAGGCTTCCTCATTTGCTTTGTTGTGTAATGGGGCATCCATGAGCCACCCAGGAACCTGGCTTGATGGCACAACACTGTTTGTGGTGGTGATGCTCTCAGCAGCAGCGCTAGCAGCACTCGTAGTATCAAGTGTGTGATCGGTACTGCTGCAGCGCTAGCAGCACTCGTAGTATCAAGTGTGTGATCGGTACTGCTGCAGCGCTAGCAGCACTCGTAGTATCAAGTGTGTGATCGGTACTGCAGCAGCGCTAGCAGCACTCGTAGTATCAAGTGTGTGATCGGTACTGCAGCAGCGCTAGCAGCACTCGTAGTATCAAGTGTGTGATCGGTACTGCAGCAGCGCTAGCAGCACTCGTAGTATCAAGTGTGTGATCGGTACTGCTGCAGCGCTAGCAGCACTCGTAGTATCAAGTGTGTGATCGGTACTGCAGCAGCGCTAGCAGCACTCGTAGTATCAAGTGTGTGATCGGTACTGCAGCAGCGCTAGCAGCACTCGTAGTATCCAGTGTGTGATCGGTACTGCAGCAGCGCTAGCAGCACTCGTAGTATCAAGTGTGTGATCGGTACTGCTGCTTGTGATGCTTTTGTATTCTACTTTGCCTTCAGAGGCAGAAGATGTGACAGTAATGAGGGCTGTCAACACGCACCCTCCGCTCTCCACCTGCTGGCTTGCAAGTTCTATATCGCCCTCCTCAGGAATGATTTGACCCGGCAAGATGGTAAGGGGGCGGGGCGGCCCCAAATGTGTTGCAGTAAACCCTGATAGCTGCGTCGGCAAGGATGAAGCCCCACCATGTTGCGGACTGCTACTCTCTACTGGCTCCACGGGAGATAGATCATTGAGTAAGGGTGCACTGTACTGACGAGATGAATTGAAAGTGCTGCTGTGGGACCGCCTGCCAACAGAAAACAACTGCATTGTGAGATGTAACATGATATGTGATTAAAGATCTCCCTAAATCCACAAATCGTTTCTGTTATAAATTTTTGAACAGAAATGTCGCTGCCGCATGTAACAATGAGGAAACCTTCAAGTAATGAGTTGTGCTTAGGAGGATAGGTGACTAGAGCTTAGGATTTCACTGATGAAGTGGTAAGTCATTTCCCCCCAGCCTGAGCTGTAAGATCATGTACAATACAACTCACTTTGACTCTTGTGTGGCCATGATGGACTGTAACTTTCTGGATGGTGGGACAGGCATGTCCTCCCAGATAGCCCTGCAATCATGGTGATAATAATGCTCAGGGCAACGTAATGTCATCATGCACTTGGGTGTAATTCCATACTTTTCAGTGCAAGGTCTGAAAGCAGCAATAACATTTAGGTGACATTGTTGAGACATGAGCTAAAACAGCCAGTGAGTACAGCAGCATGGGTTTTTAACATGAAACAATTTAAGAGTGGACGCATCAAAATGACCATGCAGAGACAAATCAAGACTCAACCTTTATTGATAATGACTCGCAGTCATTGAGGTCAGCAGTCATAGCAGTCATTGAGGTCAGCAGTCATTGAGGTCAGCAGACATTGAGATCAGCAGTCATTGAGGTCAGCAGTCATTCAGATCAGCAGTCATTGAGGTCAGCAGTCATTCAGATCAGCAGTCATTCAGATCAGCAGTCATTGAGATCAGCAGTCATTGAGGTCAGCAGTCATTGAGGTCAGCAGTCATTGAGATCAACAGTCATTGAGGTCAGGAGTCATTGAGGTCAGCAGTCATTCAGATCAGCAGTCATTGAGGTCAGCAGTCATTCAGATCAGCAGTCTACTACTTCTGATATTATTTTATTTCAGGAAGGCGAACTAATATTGGATTAATAGAGCATTATAAGGCAACAGGACTCACTTCTTCGCGGCGGCTGGAGTAAGACTAGAAACAGATGGGCGAAGCATGGAAGATGCAGAAGTGTGAAGTGTAGTGCTGCTGCATGTCGTAGCAGGTATGGGACTCTGCACTCTGCTGGTGCCCTTGGGTGTGCCAGCAGACCTGCTGGGTCTACCACTGCTGCTTGAATCTCCAGGAGACTCTGGGATGCCTCTCCTTGTACTGCTGGTTGTTCTGCTGGCTGTATTGTCAATACCCGCCCCCCCCAGCACCCCCTCTGTTGCATCCCAGGGAACAGCTCCTTCAAAGGGAGAGACTGAAGACTGTGCTTCAAAGGATTCATGAAGATGATTGGCTTCTGCTCCCACCACCATGCTGATGACTCCATGTGCAGCAGCATCAAGCAGTGTGTTCTCACCGACACATCCTAGCTTAATTTCGTGCAGAGCACCCAACATCAGTTTTTGATCAATGACGTCAGAACTGGGGTCAGGTTTGATTGTTGGAGTGCCATCGCCTTGATCATCTGCATCATGACTACTTTGCACAACGAGTTGTGACATTTTTACATCTCCAGAACCAGCGTTGTTGAGCTGTACTTTATCCTCCCTGCCATTATGATGATCATCATTGTCAAAATTGCATGTTGGGGGAACTTGAATGACCTGTTGATCATGGCACAACACGGCCATTAGGAGCAGACACCACAATTTTAACCATATCTTGTGTACAACAGCGCAACTAGTGCAAAGGCATCATCATAAGCGCAAGCTTTATCATCGTAACAAACATGCAGGCCACTGTGCACACTTTATGTGCTATCACCATCAGTAGTGATTGTTCACACATTATGACCAGTGACAAGTATGATTGCAACAAAGGTTCCTCACATGCAATAGAGTTGAAGCCCTATCCCTCGTCGTAGTCGTCATGGAGAATGCAATATTCTGACAGTAGGCTTTCATGCAGCCTAGTACAGGAGCAATGCATTATGCAAATTGTCTAGTTGCATACTGATATTGACGGTCCTCATCCAACGTTTTAGACATATAACAGACAAAAGTGCTAATCTACTAATTCCTTTCCTACAAGCATCTCATATTACCTTTTTCCACGGGAGCCCAGCTCCCACCACAACCAGCAGCTCCGGAACCAAATCTGACTGTTCTGACAACAGCAGACCCAGGATTTCTTGAGAAGTGAGAAGGATGCCCTCAGCTTTTGAAAATGAACTAGATGTTCCAGCATGTATTGCTGGGTGCAGCAAATCACCCCAGTACCTTGTCAGTTTAGTTAGGTGACATGAGTTAGAATGTACAAGATGAGCTAGACAAAAGAACAGTTTTTCAGGTTTCAAAGCCAAGCAGGATCACGCACTTGAGGCTCAAATCATTTTGGTACAGCGCGCCGCCCTCCAAATCCAGCAGTGTCATGATCAGTGGAACATGGCTCAGGATCGACAGTCCTCTCTCCAAGGATGCCTAAAGCAGAGAAATCAGTATCATTACATGTGAGAGCATAATGGGAGCTGATGCTGGTGATCCCACATAGCCTCCAGTGACGACAGCACATAGTCCTTAGACTGAGATGACAGTTATTAAGAGTTATTATTAAGAGGACATTCTGAAAGAGAATGGGACTTGGGAAGGTCCTTCAAGAAGAATAAGGCTAACCCCCTCAGCTAGTCATCATCTTAACATGCACTTCATCTGAGCCAATCACTAAAAACCTGACCTCTAAAAATTTACAAGGCACTTTACAGATAAATAGCTAGCATTCTTCGGCGCTCTTGCTCTTTCTGGATGGCTCATGCACTCACCTCCTCCTCATTAAAGTCATTATCAAAAGGGACTGGAGCCTTGATCATGGCAGAGGCTGACGAATGGAAGGAAGCAGCCCGGACGCTCATGTCAGCAATCATCTTGTTATTAGAGACAGAGAGGGTCCTCATAGAGGTTGCAGATGGTACAGACAGCGACACCTACATAATGTAAGGATGTCAAAGTTAGTAAACAGACAGGCGAGTTGCTAGGGAAAAGAGTGGCACCTGAGCCTTCCTTGTTTATGATTGTATAATGATGTAGGGGGACATAATTCATTAAAAATACTTGAGTATCCTGTGGCATGTGGCTTGTCACTTAGTTGTATGATGATATAAAGAAGTGGGGAGTTGTATGATGATATAAGGAAGTGTGGAGTTGCACGATGACGTAAGGAAGTGTGGAGCTGTATGATGATGTAAGGAAGTGTGGTGAATTGTTTAGCATTAGCACGCATGCCTGGTGCACAATCTAAGCATCTTGATTAATTGATTGCCACCAGTCTCTGGTATGATAAATCATTGCCACCAGTCTCTGATATGATAAATCAGTCACTTCGATGCACCCAGTCAGCTTCATGAGAAATTGCTTATGATGTGATGATGACATGCATGGAAAGCGTCTGTCCAGACTCTCAAGAAATAAATCATTCACCTGTTTCTTCACAGTTGGCACACTACTCTGCTTGTCAGATTTGGCACCTTTCCTGGACGAAGCTTCACCTGCAGAAGCTGAGTCACCTGCTGCGTCTGCGTTTATGTACTCAAAAATGGCTGCGGGGTGTAAGTGCCCATCCCGCTCACGCACATACAGAGTGCTGACTCGCAAGCATCCTGAACATGTTGCAAACAACGACGTTACTCAATACATTATGATGCCTATCATGCCTCTGAGGGTTTGAATGACATTGGAATGAGAATGGAGGTAAAGTAAATCATTGTAGAGCTTATTTCTCACAAGCCAAGAAGAGTGAGCCACATAACTCATTACTGCAATAAGGAAAATTCTTTCAGTGCTCACTTTTGTGTGAATCAGATAAGAGAGGTAGATCCAGCGATACTCCTTGCTGCCAGGAAACACCTAGAGCTTGTAGGAGCGTCCCACATACAACATCTGAAAACTGGTGCAAGAGGCCTGCCAAGGTTGATACTGCAGAGAGTCCAGGAGGCGCAGCTGTTGGATGGCTTACTTGCTCAGTAGAGGTAGGATTACTGTCCTTCTCCTCCCGAGAGTTATGACATGACGAGCTGGAACGATGCTTTAAGAATTGCATGAGAAGCAAGGACTTATTCATCATGCTGGGTGAGGTCTGGTGTGTCTTCAGAACAGCCATGACACAAGCCTCAATGTCTGACCCTGATGTGAGTATTTTTGCATGTGTGAGGCTGCCTCCTGTGGCTCTGGAAATGCAAAGAAAGCCTTCCAGCTCAAAAAACTTATGATTTGGACTGCTGAGACGTGATGGAGAAACAATTTTCACAACCCAAGTATCTCGCAAGTTCTGCCAGGTTTGTTCGTCTATCACCGTGACAGTGGCAGTCTTTTTAAGCCTTTCTATCTTCCTAGACAGATTCACCTGCAGCAGTGAGATAAGATATCATAACGTGAGTGGTCCTGAGTCCGCACGAGGTAAGTACACTCTACTTAAAAGTAGCGAACTCGTGATTGAAATATTTACATTTTGTAAGACAGGCTGCTCGTCACAGCAGTGCACCCCACGGCACGAAGTGTTGGCACCCATTCATTTACAGCGAATTCGCATCGTTTGTAAGAACATTAGTGAATAACCACTCCTACATCACAAAATATAAGTATAAGTTCACGTTGAAAAACAATCGTTCATCGTGAAGATTGTGAAGATTACCTACTGAAAAGTGTATATGAAGTACGGGCAGTACATCGATGTATGTCATTGAGATAAGAATTATGATGCATCAGACCAGCCCAATCATTCAAATTAAGCCTGCATATATAGTATTCCAAATTCCAAGGAGTTATCACTTAGGTCAGCAGCGCAGAGCTACTAATCCCAAATGCAGCCATGTGACTCAATCCTTGCTTCAGCCGACCAGCAGCTTTGTGCATTACATCACCCTTCACATTGGCAAATGAGACTCTGATAAAGCCTGGAGTTCGAGGGAAAACAGTTCATCAAATAGTAATTATAAGTAAATAGGAGCACCTGATGCTAAATAAGCTAAACACAACTCTACCTGCCATGTACTGCTAAACAGGACTAACAGAATTTCACTGTTATGAAAGCATTCTCACCAGGACACGCACAGCTAGACCCAGGGACCACACAAATCCCAAAATTCTGAAAATAAGCGCAAGAATAACGACATCGTGTATTAGAGCTTGTCTACAGCGGATCAGGCGAGGATAACTCCTGACACTCATCACTATGTCAAGAACATTGAATGGTACATTTGAACAAACCAAGTGTGAACATATCCAAACTTGGGCACACCTATGCATATATTATTAGGTATCAATCACTGTTTACGATGGTGCAGCTGTAGCAACGACAGACTGTAAAATAATAACTAACTATCTAACTAACTGTAAACTAGGCCGCAGAGGGCTGGACAGCAACAGGCTGAGCAGGTCGTCCCGGAGAGAGAGTCACTGAAACTTCTCCAATTTAATCCCTTCTGTAAACACAAGTGTGTCATCAAATCACACCTAAATCCATATACCTTCACTAACCACTGTACAGCCAAAACATCATCCTCGCAGCCTGCAGGAAGTTTTGCCCAGAAGAAAATGGCGTACCCTCCAAACACATTTTCAGGTCCCAAGGTACTCATCAAAGCGTCTGCTATCAGCTGCCTGTTCTCTTTCAATGTACAGTTTCAAAAAGTTAATGTCCAATGATGTTCTCCCAAGTTTGCGTCTTTAATGCCCATTTGAGCTGAAAATTCCAGCTTACAGATCTGAGTAAACTGCTGCTAAGGACATAGCTGGTATCAATTAACATGACCATCCTAAGGACGTAGCTGGTATCAATTAACATGACCATCCTGCTATACCTGCTAAGAACATAGCTGGTATCAATTAACATGACCATCCTGCTAAGAACATAGCTGGTATCAATTAACATGACCATCCTAAGGACATAGCTGGTATCAATTAACATGACCATCATAAGAAGTCCTTAAGGGTTTGGTGGAGAACATAATGACGTTAAAAGACTTCCTAGTACCTTCCAGGCCAGCCACTCTGTCCCTTACAAAGCTGCCATCTCCAGTGAGGGCACCTAGCGCTGCATGTTGACTGACCTGGCGGGAGCATTAAGATGACAGCAGGCAAAAGGAGTGATGATAAGGAAGAGAAAAGGCAAATAATGGACAACATTTTGAAGTACTCATGCAGGTGACGTCATGCTGCTCATGCAGGTGGCCATGCAGGTGGTCGTATTTATATGGTTGCAAGTGGTTAGTATACCTGGCAAGCACAAATACAGATGGTGTCCTGTGTTTTGAGCAGGTTGCCTCCTAAAGCCCCTCCTCTTCCATCTGGATCCGGGTATGCTATGTATCCCACCCTCCACCCCATCATCCCAAAAGCCTAGTGGAAGCATCAATTCATCATGAGTGGGGCATGAGTAGCAGCAAGGAGATAGATTGGAAACATGTCTAGATGCATGAGCTACTTATAATCGTCTACATGGACAGCTTGAGGGTAGACTATCTACGATATTAGAATTGACCATGCATAGGTCTGACGTCATGAGAAGGTGGATACACATGATCTCAATGACATTATACTTACTGATGAGGAGCTGAAGACAACATGTTAGTTGGACTGATGCCTTCATATCTATCGTTGTTGCTGAAAGTACAGCTGTAGCATCCCTGTACCTACTTTTGAGAAGCTGAAGGTACAGCTGTAGCATCCCTACACCTACTTTTGAGAAGCTGAAGACATGGACCACATGCTCTCCAGATACACAGTAGTGGCCTTGTGACTCTGCCTCAACAGCCGCCTGATAGTCATTTGGAGCAGTTTGGATGCTGGGAGCAGGATCATTTTCGGCCGCTGTTGAGGCAGTGGTGCTCACATAAGCGATGGCGGCAAGAGAAGATAAGCTTGTGAAGTTACAGAAGTGTTCATAAGTGTTATCACACACCTGCACACCATTGTAAGGACATCGACGCCTTATCTCAAGGATGAAGTTTGATATTGGGTATAATCAAGAGGTTTCCCTCCTTGCCCATGTTCCATATATTGTACATGTTAATAATTGAATAGGTAGCATGAATTTGTGGGGACGATTGTGAGACAATACAACCACTTTAGATGCATCAGATTAGCACCTGTAGAACATCTAAAATTATCACTGCTTTGTTGGACAATCATAACCAACTATCATTATTCAGCAGCGAGCCCTATCTTCAACTAGGCTGCCAAATGCCTTGTCGTTGTAGGAGTGTATCCTTAGTTCATGCCAGTGTACTACACAGTACAAGGTCATACTGCATTATAAGTGCACACATCCTTAGTCAGCCAGTAGATGAGACAAAGCCACAGATAATAGCCGGTCCCACTTACCAGCCAGCAGTTTGCTTTTTTACATATGTCAGAGATCTCGAGCAGCTCCTGCTTAGAAAGCAGCACACCTGCAGCACGCAATATGTCATAAATTGGGCAAGTAAACATGCATAATGAAAGCATAGACCCAAGTTTCCTATTCAAAGGATATGGAATACAACATGTTTCATGAAATCAGATGTCATGTCACAGTGTAACACTGCACCGGTGTAACGCTGTGCTAGACTAAGGTTCTGATAGTTCTGAGGCATGCAACCACATCACTAATGAATCAGAAGCATTGTTTTTACCTAGTAATTACATCTGTGTTCTGTAACAACATGCAGTTCCTATGCTGTATCATAGTACTCTTTCATGAATCATTAATATCTGATGAACGGATTGCTAGGGTTCACAATAGCTACCAGCTAATAAGATACCTGTTGGATTGCTAGGGTTCACGATAGCTACCAGCTAAGAAGATACCTGTTGGATTGCTAGGCGGGTTCACGATAGCTACCAGCTAAGAACACACCTGTTGGATTATTGCTAGGGTTCACGATAGCTACCAGCTAAGAAGATACCTGTTGGATTGCTAGGGTTCACGATAGCTACCATCTTCACACGCCCTCTGATACTCCCACTGCAGCCCAGTAAAGGGTCAGTCCCGGGCTCAGTCTGGAGCAGAGCCTCAGCACTGTCTGATATTGCAACTGGGTCTTCAAGGAGTGTTTTTCGGAGCCATGTTGCACTGGGCTTGAAGGTGAGCGGATCACATTCTCCATACACAATGTTTCTAGAACCTCCTGTCATCTGCACTGTCTGATGAACAGGAACCACACAAAGAGAGAAACAAGGAGGGAAATGAGGGCTGGTCTCAAAATCAATTATGGAGATTGTGAATTTTGGTTTAAATTTCAAATTGTACAGCAGGCGTGATTCATCAACAGCTCATTGCTTGTCTGCACAATGGTTCAGGGTTTAGGGTTTATAGGACAGTGCTTGTCTGCACAATGGTTCAGGGTTTAGGGTTTATAGGACAGTGCTTGTCTGTACAATGGTTCAGGGTTTAGGGTTTATAGGACAGTGCTTGTCTGCACAATGGTTCAGGCCTTCAGTGCAATACTGTCATGGAACAGGCCGGAGAGTCGAAGGAATCTTCTATCCCAACTTGAATGCAATGTGGGAGCAGCTTTGAAAGCATAATCAGCTCACCATAATGTGGTCAAAATATGCAGGTCTGAAGAGGACAACCTGCGGACATGGATAGCCGGACATTTGGCTTACTAAGAGGTAAATCACAATATATTTATATTGACTCTTGATCATGCATTGAAGCAGTCCCATCAGCGCCATCACACATGTACTTGAATAACTCATAAACTATTATGGTCCGCCTACGACTACCAAGGGACAGTGCAAAATCCAAAATCATCAGAGTGAGTTTTTGTTGCTATCTCCCTGCTGAATCAAGGAGCTTATTTGCAGCATCTGCAGCACTGCATTGAAGGGAGTGGCAGTCCCTCACCTCATCGCCCTCATCCACCAGGCTGAGCACAAGATTCACAAACGCCTGGTTGCCACCATGTGTAACACAGATCTCATACCTAGTAAAGATGAGAGTCCATACCTCATCACAAGGATGCACAGACTATAGGAGAGACGCTCACAAAACTGGTGAATGGCTTTTCAACTCATGGGCAAGACTGAACAAAAGTCTTATGACAGGCTTCAAACCTGTTCTAAAAACCTGCACAATTACTAAAAATGTGTAAAATCATGGGTTCCAACTATGTTCTCCACTCTTGTGCCCGAAGGATCTATGAGTCTTTACCCTTCCAAACCATTCTTCTCTGCCACTTTCTTCCTCAGTGCTTCTCTGAGGTGAGGCAGGCCCTCATTAGGACCGTACTGTGAGGCTGTAGGATCGCTAGCTGCTTCAACCACTGCGGACAGAGCCTCTGGGGGAGGGGACCAGTGCACTACGCCCTGAGCCAGGCTGACAGGGTCTGGGTGCAGAGACATGGCCTTTCGAGTGAATGCAATCACAGGTGTATCTGTGGCATTTATCCTGTTCGATGTCTGAAAGAGGGACATGATGAGTACAAATAAAACATCTGGGTGCATCAGGGCCAGACATTTTAAACGTGCTGACACTGGTATCATTGCATGTTACAATACTTAACCTACAAGTACTATAAAACCTGAATCTGCATCATCTAATGAGCTGCCTGGTGCTGAAGAGTGAAGACCGATGTAAGCTCTAGGGTTTAGAGGTGCTCTAAAATTGGTCATATTATTTAATCTCACCTCTGGGAACCCCATGTTCATCAAGACCTGATGCTGATGAATGTTTCTGTAACTAAAAACAGGTTTTACAGCCGTAAACCCTTGTAAACAATTCACTATTCCACCTGTAGTTCAGGAAATAAATATTCATATGATGCTAACTTCAAGAAGCTCTGTGTGCAGCCACACTCGGCTCCATGCCTCACAGCCAGGTAACTCACTTTCGCTTGGTTTACATTGACTGTATTTGACGAAATACAATTTCTTTTTAGTTGGGCGAGCTTTCATGCCCGTGCAAGCGGTGGCTGAGACCAGGAGAGCACGAGTTGAAGAGAGACACAGAAGATTGAGGCGCAAGGTTATTTTCTAGTTATTGTACATATAATGTTTCGCTTGGTCGTCTTCATTGATGTGTATCTTATCTTATGGTCTGCGCAGCTTTCTGGCACTACAGAGAGGCCTCGATTAGCCGTTTTCCGTTCAAATGAACACATTTATGCACAGGTGAACAAATGTCATCCGAATATGGTTAGGTAGTTATAATGTGTACTCGTCCATCTCTCATGTGCATGGTCTACGTAAACAGATTATTGATGACACCAAGAGCCACACCTTGGCCACCGCTAGCACTCTTACCAAGGACTTGAAGGAAGCAGTAAAGGACATTGCAGCAACTGAGGTGTGCTTGGCACAGCAACTGCTAACACCTAGTGCCCTCACCTAAGGGTATATGGACAGGACCATAAGTTTGTTTAGTGCCTCTTCTACTCTGTGAAAGAACAAATTATCAAGGCTGAGACTACTATCTGCAGAAAAGTTTAAAATTACCTCGTGAATGCCTGCTTAACTGCTCATATTGTTTAGGCGGGTGCAGCTCTGGTAGGGAAGAGGATTGCAGAGCTCGCTAAGACTCATGGAATTGAAAAGGTTGCATTTGACAGGGGTGGTTTCGCTTACCACGGTCGTGTTAAGGTGAGAACTGTGCTTCAGGTCTCTATGATGGTACCTCTGAAGAGTAGGTAGCTCATAACCACATTTCAGAGCTTCAATGATAGACTAGGAGCATGTTGATGCTGATAGTATGATTCAAACGTACAGATTATCTGCAATGATGTTAAGGATTTGTTGCATGACCTATACAGATGAAACATTACATGCAAAGGATTCCATTCTGCAAAGATTTCTCTTTGTGATGTGTGTCAGTTAATAACAGACCACATGAACAGATTGTCAGCCTTCAAAGGAACTCTGAAGGATACTCTTATGATTTGTGTAATCATGCTTTATCTAATTGCATGGTCGTTAAGAAAATGTTGTAGCCTCTTACACGGTGCCTTTAATACCATGCTTCCTGTGACACTGGATGACAGGCGTTAGCAGATGCTGCAAGGGAAGGCGGCCTTGTTTTTTAAGGAGAGAAGAAGGGGGAAATTGTTGTCATTGATTTGGGACTGGTTCTGCAAAGTAACACTCAATTTTGGTTTTGGAAATCGTTTCTAATTATGTAACTGCAGAAAATCCAGATCTTGAACACTGTTTAACTGAACAGGGATCAGGTTCAGACTCAGCAAGATCTGGCGAGAACCCAATTTTCTGCCAGCGGACGCCGCATAAATCTAAACAGTTTTACATGTAAAGGTCCAGGTTCACACTAAGCTGAATCAACGCCTTAAGTGTACAGATCTGCGATGAGGTTGAGAGACGCGACCGCTAACGATGTACATCTGAAATAAACATGCAGTGCTACATTGCTCTCATATATGGCATTGGTAGAATCAGGTTAAGTCCACTATTCTGCAGGTGCAAGCGCGTAGTGAGCAGATTTCAGGGATGTCTGCTGTAACTATCTGCAACTAACAATCAATCAATTGAGTTGATAATCTGATCATCCCTTGGAAGATAGGATAAAGTTATGCCCTTAAGGCTGAGCAGCTCGTGCAGGACAGCAGCTCCTAACGACGTTCTGCCTGTGAGATTCAGATATACTCTATAGCGGTCCGTGTCCCCTAGCCATGCATCTAACCGCTCTTAACCTCTGCAGCAGCTGTCATTGCAGCTCTGAACGGCTCAAATGGCTCTCGACTGAATTGGATATGTCCCATTAGTATGCTTTCATCCTCAGTTAGCTGTTTGCGAAACATGACCACAGGCATGCAATCATGTTTAAATGGAGAACATGATGACATGAAAGAAAGGAATCAAAATTCCATAACAGAGTTTCAGTTGGTTAGATAGGATAAATGGTGAGGAGATACTGAGCTCTGCTTTTTTATCTGTGAAATCTGTCCATACCAAAACCAGAAGACATCACACAACACTGTCCATACCAAGACCATAGTAAGACATCACACAACACTGTCCATACCAAGGCCATAGTAAGACATCACACAACACTGTCCATATCAAGACCATAGTAAGACATCACACAACACTGTCCATATCAAGACCATAGTAAGACATCACACAACACTGTCCATATCAAGACCATAGTAAGACATCACACAACACTGTCCATATCAAGGCCATAGTAAGACATCACACAACACTGTCCATACCAAGGCCATACCTATCCATACCTGCATGCAGTGTAGCTCCCGTTGAACATATCTTGCAACTACAGCAGCTTGCCCTCTCTTGCTGCTGTCACCTCCCATGTAATGCTGTAAGATGACATCTGTGAATGTCTCCTTGCTTTCACCAGAGAGCACCTGCAACAACCATTTGTCTTGTATAAAGCATGATGCCGCCCTGAACTTCATAGTATTTTGTTCTGACTTGACTGAACGTCTGGTATAGCGTTGAGGAATACAAACAGATGACTGAGAAGCACAATAGTTCCAACCAGGAGTCTTAATTGTTTAAATATACATTAAGAACAGCAGTTCACCTTGTCCAAGGCGATGCCTGAGGAGTAAAAAACCGATTCCAACTTCCTCAACCACTTCCCCACCCCAACCTGCGCTCGCAAAGCCATGTTGTAGAGAAAAATCCAAATTAATAACTCTTTTACAACTGCCCAGGTTAGATAAGAGAGTAGAAGTCTGAACATCTACGCACTTGCGTGCTTGCAGTGGGAAGAAATGTGCAACACAAGTTGTGTATCACACCTTGACTCCATGCAGTGGGAAGAAGTGTACAACACAAGTTGTGTATCACACCTTGAATCCATGCAGTGGGAAGAAGTGTACAACACAAGTTGTGTATCACACCTTGACTCCATGCAGTTGGAAGAAGTGTACAACACAAGTTGTGTATCACACCTTGACTCCATGCAGTGGGAAGAAATGTACAACACAAGTTGTGTATCACACCTGGACTCCAGCATGGTGCACTCTTTTCTCAACGTCATGCTGAAACAGAGCATAAAAGCGCTGTCTGAAGTCCTTGATATCAGCATCATTGCGATGTCCCAACCGATGCACCACAAGCCACACATGGAGAGACAGTAGTGTGAATGTGGAGAAAAATACCTCCGGGTCCAAGTCAAAGGCTACAAGAATCAGTATGGACACTTTCAAATTTAAGATGGCCGCAGGTTTAAAATCAAATGGATTGATTTGTTTTTATCTCTCACAACTCAGTACTCATCCCTTGTCATATCCTGTATGCGGTTCTGTTAAAGAAGGTATTGACAATATGCAAGTACAAAGAACATGGCTGCATGTGATGCATTCATGGTGTTGTGAATGCAATTAATCCATTACAAAGTCACACCTTTGATAAGGACACCATCATCACACTGTTCCTTGATGGCTTTGTACAAATCTTGTCCTCCTGAAAACATCAAACTGACTTGTTTGAATAAATTTGGAACAGTAAGAACAGATGATACTATCTTGGATAACTTCATCTACGAGCTCCAACAGGAACTGCGATATGTTTGAATCCTGTGGAGACATGAATATGTGCACATCCTCGAATGATTGCATGGCGTCAGTCCTGCTGTCAACGTGATCATTTGAGTGAATTGAAATCGGAGGGAATGTTTCAAATAAAATGTTTTTCTTGCTACACTCCTTATAAATCATTCAGTAAAAATAAATACGATGAGAAGTCATATAAATTTTGCAGCTCTGAACAAAATTCATATTTCAAGAATGATCACATGCACTAATTCAACCTCATTTTTAAATAGGAGGCCCATAGCTACGTAACAGAAGCAATGTAGACATATTTAAACCTGTCTAGGGCTGGGTATGAAGGACTTCTTCTTACCATGTAGCAGCCGACTCTTGTGGCTGTAAAACCCTAAGCCTTTCAGCAGCATGCGGCCCATGGAATTGTTAAGTGGGGAAGGCAGCTTTATGGGAGGGCGCTCACACCTTAGGCTCTTGGCTGGCAGAGACAACGCATTCGCCATCTGCATGAGTGCCTGCAAAATTGAAGTTGAAGTAAATATCAGGAAATCTAAATTGCAACAGCAAGTTTCTCCTGTGAAATCCAACAGCCTCAACATCAACAGCAACGACTCCGCCTGCTCAAGATGACAGCATTATGTATGCAGCATGTAGCCTCTTGTTGATGTCATAAGTGTTGTTAACAACCTTTTGCTGTAAGTGCAGATCAACTTGTGAACGAGAACAGTCGGGCTGGTACAAACATCTTAGTAATTATCATGTGTATTTGGTTATATCTATACATGAACAAAGCAGAGAGTACTGTCCTACCTGAGAGTGTGTGCTATATATCTGCTTGAAAAGAAGTTGGCCATAATGAGTTTCTTGGTGTTGAGAGGACAGCACATGAAAAATCTGACTAGCAGCTAGGGACTTAGTTGAAGCATTAAGAAAACATGATATCCCCAGTTGAGAGGGAAGGGCTCTTATCACCCCAAAACTACATGAATTCATGCTTCTATCCTCATTAAATCAGAACGCTCAGAGCCGCTGAAAAATTTCCAACAATAGTTACGGCTTCTGCATTGAAAAGCACAGGACAAAAATACGTCGATTCTCGAGTTATGTGGCTGGGACAGAGGTACGGCAGTGTGAAATAGAATTATCGCTTTACTCAAAATGCAAGCTGAAAATATATCCAAGTTAGTTGATCAGCTCTTCGATGTGACTGTTTATAATTAAAAGTTGTAATGGATGCTCAGGCACTGGAGGAGATGGAGGCCTTGGCTGCTATTTATGGCGAAGACTGTGGAATAGATGTTGATGTGCACACAGTTCATGTGAGATTATTTCACAGCATTCGTGATCATGTATGTGGCGTCAAGATACTTGCTTTCTTACAAGAATGTTCTGACGAAGGGTTTCATTATGACCAGCATGCTAAGCATCTTATTTGTTTTGTGATGAGGCGTCAGTTTATAATCTGTGATATTGCTTATTCCATATTTTAAGATGATACCTCTACATGATCAGGCATATCTGCCATCAAAATCCTGTGTACCTCATTTGGTAGTGTCAGCACATCTTCACACTGACTACCCAGCTCATACGGCACCTCTACTTGAGTTTCATGCACCTCCTCATGTTTCAAATGATATGATAGCAGCTGCATTACGAGATATGGATCAGCTCTTCATACCAGGTTATTTTCACACGTGATGTTACTGTAAAGTCTGAACCTGGTCAAGCTATTTCATCAGTCACTGTCACACTGAAGTTTGCTGATATTCTTAGGCTAAGAGGATAACATCAGCACGCTCTTATATAGAAATCACCGTGAAGGCCTTGATGATAGGATGAGTAGGGATCTATTTGCATTCACACGGTATGTACTGCCTGTGTACTAGCTGATATAAGCCGCTTTGGCTGTACTGTCTCTCAGGGGAGGTGGTATTGTTCCGCTACATTGAATGGCTTAAGGACCAGCCTCAGCTGTATAATGTTGGTGAGCTGATACAGTGTAATAAAATTGGGATGTGCTCAAGTATACCTTGACCTGGACTGTTGCAAGCTTCATACTCCGTCAATGATGACGGATTGGCATTTTGAATCAAACAAAATGCTGATTTGATGATTTCAATCTAGTTCAGGGATTAATAAAGAGTGACCTGACAGAATGAGTTGAAGGATCTTGTAATATTTTCATCATCATCTTTAACTGTGATATGGCACCTTCCTCCAGATGCAGTGAAGGCCTGCAGTGCTGCTGCACTGGATAAGGCACATGATCCCCAGGACGTCAATCTCCCCATTGCTGAAAAAGTTGATGCCAAAGAGGCAAGCAGCTACGATATGGGTCCTGCTATTCAGGTTTGACACACCGAACTCTGCATGGTGCTGCATTTTTACTCATAAAAGAAACGGTGCTCTAAAGGCTGTTGTGTCTCTTCCTCTAACCTGCTATCACCACGGTTAAGTTATTTGTATTTTGGCTATTGCTAAATGAGATAAAACATAAACATTGTTAGGTGTGCTCAGTTGATTGGATCATTATGTAGGGTCTGCATAAAGGAGGGGATGCAAACTCAGAATTGGTGGTGGAAGTCAGGCAGCGTATTGTGAGCGGTCCGCCTATCATTGAGAAGAAGAGCACTTTCCAGGTGGATATTGTCTGTTGATTCATATGCAGTACAACTGGAGAGAAAATTCAGTGAACAGCTTTTGAATGGGAGGCTAAACTTTTTCTTGACTTTTCCTAGTTTCCAGCTGCATTTTACTGCTGCCTCCCACACCATGAGTCTAATGATACCTATGATATCTTCACCACACAAATATTTGTGCACAATCCTATGCAGGCCCACCTAGCAAGTGTGAACAGTGTGGAAGAAGTGACAGCTGTAATGGATGCTCTGCTTCAAGTCACCAAAATTGCAAATGCTACACACAACATTATGGCATATCGTATTTACTCACTTGATAAACAATCATTTATACAGGTGCAGCATTTAGTTTACTCCTGTGCTGTGCATCATTAAGAAATTGTGTTCATGTGAATATTCTGACGTACTATAAAAATACGGTATGTCTTCTCATTGATGGCATTGGCATTCTCAATTGTGACAAATGTCTCATGAATCAGCAGTTCAGATGGTCCAGGAAGCTCCAGCCTCCTATCTCACTCTGAGTTCATGATCTCATGTGCTGAATCATTTGAGCTGAGCACTCACATGATCAATGATTATATCAGGGTTTACATAGGATGGTGTGACTTTATCCTCACATCTTGCAATGTCCAGGATAGTGACGACGATGGAGAGTCTGCAGCGGGGGGTCGTCTGCTACACCTGCTGCAAGTTACTGATGTACGGAATGTTGTTGTGGTAGTGTCAAGATGGTTCGGAGGCGTACTGTTGGGTGAGCTAATCATTAGGTTCTATTGTTCACAACTATGACAGTAGCATTTCAATTGCGTTGCTAATGCTTGAAAATGGTACCTGCTTTTTTCCTATCTTCCTGGTTTGAAGTACATTGTCTAGATTTTAATGAATGCAATCTCTGTCTTTGAACCCTGCAGGCCCATCCAGATTTTCCTTCATTAACAACACTGCTCGGCAGCTTCTTGAAAATCAAGGATTCTTGCGAGGAAATGTGGACACTATTACAGTTTCTAAACGTTCTGGTTGTAAAAAAAATAAATGACTTGTAGGGGGTTCGGAGCCAGACGCACACTTTTCACTCTCATCAGAGCGGGTTAGGCAAACAAGTGTAGGATGAAACTTCCAGTAGGATACGTGTCAGGTGAAGGTGTGAAGAAAGCTAGTGGTTACGGCGGCTATGGCCAAAAGTTATTGGAGAAATTTGGATGGGAGAAGGGTCAGGGACTAGGCTTACGCAAAGATGGCATTAAAGATGCGATTGAAGTGAAGAAGAAGGAGGATACGCTCGGGGTGCGTGAAAATAACCTATTTATACACTCTGAAAACAAGTGAACAGGGCACATGAAAACAGTCCACAATATTCAAGAAAACCACATCATGGGTTTGTCTCAGGTCGGAGTGGACAAAGGACCCTCCTGGGACTGGAACTTGAAATATTGGGAGGCTGCCTACGATAGTGCTGTACAGAAAGTGCAGCATGCCCAGGTAAATTCAACCTTCAGCATCAGCATATCGCACATCTTGAAATCTGCATTCAAATCTGTCTAAACACAGAATGCACCATAGCACATGGTGAATTATTAGCCAATGGTGTGCTAGCTGTTAGAAGTCAGAGCTTGCTTCTGTCTCACAAAATTAGACATTACCGCTGATGTTTCACTGAGCATGAGCCCTCTTAGAAACTTGCAAATAAAATGCCTCCAGGACTCTGGCTCAGACTCAGACTCAGATAGTGATTCTTCGTCTTCTGATGATGAGGAAGTGGTCAAGAAAGTGCAGGTCGTCCAGAACCGGGACGGGACTTTGGCCACAGCCTCGGCAGAGGAGCTGAAAATAGCGGCTCAGCTTGCAAAAGATCCTTGGGGAAGGTGGGAATTGACGTTGCCCGCGTAGAAGGAATCCATGCACATGGTATGATATAAGTGCTGCATGCACATGTCATGATTAACGGGCTCCATGCACATTTCATGATAGAAGGAATCCATGCACATGTGTCATGATAGAAAGGCTGCATGCACATGTCATGATAAACGGGCTCCATGCACATGTCATGATAGAATGACTCCATGCACATGTGTCATGATAGAAAGGCTGCTGCACATGTTATGATAGAAGGACTGCATTAACAAGCCTGTCTTTCACCAAGCCTTCAAACGCCTCCTTAATGTACAGGTGGGGTGGACGTGGGGGTAAGATGGCACGCATTAAGGAGCAAGAGGCAGCGGAAGCTGCATCAATGAGACAGAAGCTGGGCTTGCCAGCTACTGCTGACTCAGCAGTAGGCACCACCAGTGTAGACAAGGCTCATGGGTCATGTGCAGCCTCTGGAGAAAAGTTGGGTAATGGGTCCATTCCTCCTCCAGCCAAACGAGGGATTATTGTGGTGCTGTCCATCAAGGATGACCCCTCTAGGAAGGTGGGCGATATCACTGCTGAACATCTCTGTCTTGCAATTTCTCAGTCGCATGTCATTGATGGAGAGTCTTCTTTTTTCATTTAAAAAAAAACAGCCCAGCCAGCAATGAAAACTATGTTACGAGGAATGATATTGTTGCTTACTCTGTATTATGCGTGATGTTTACGCTCAATTATTAACAACTGCATTCCACTCATCACAGAGTACTCCTCTTGAGAGCACACAACACCTGCTCATAATTACATGTTGTTATATGATGGCATTATTATTGCGCACTTGATGTATGTTTGCATGTGCAGGTGTTTGAATTTAAACCTACTCCCAGCACTGGGTGGTGGGGAGCACTGTACTTCAGGTCAGTTGGATCAATGGGGGACTTGGAGAAAGATCTTAACAAGGAAGGTGATGAGCTGGAGGATGAAGTTGAGGGGAAGGGGCATGCTGCACCCAGTGGTAGGTCCAACAAAAGGCAAGCGTTTGATGAGGGGGATCAGGAGGCATTGTATATGAGGGCACACGATCTGCAGAGGGTGGGAAAGAGGGGCCTGGGGAAGAGTGATACCCTAAAGATTGCAGGTGAGATCCTGATCAGTGATGCTTAGAAGGTTGTTCTGTGCAATGAATTTTTCATAAGCAAGAAAAAATGCTTGATAATTGTATGAGAGTGCTACCGTTATTGTTGTTATTTTTGTTGTATTTGCTGTTTTCAGCCCTTGTGATGTACGTGTCTGAATTTGTGTGGGACCTCATAACAAGTGTTATTAGGCTCTTGAATCTCTCTATGGTTTTCCATTGATTCCATTTACTTGACTGAGTCTTCCATTTTATGTGCAAAGGGGGTAAGTGGGAAGGAACGAAGAAGACATTTGATAACGATACGGTCCTAAAGGAAGGTTCAGTCAAGGATGCTCTACAAGCACTGGGTGATCATCAAGGTGATCTCACATCTGACATAGCAGAGAAGAAGAAGAAGAAGAAAAAGGCAAAAAACACAATCAAAGTGGTAATGAGAGAGGAAGAAAAGGCAGAGTGTGGGGTCCAGGGCACTTCCGATGAGAGAGTTGGGATGGTGGAGTCAGCATCTGGTTGTAGGAGCCAAGCTTCAAAGAAATCAGAGGTCTCCAAAGAGAGCAGACAGTGGTTAAAAGTTGCTAAGAGGCTAATTAAAAATGTAAGTTGTATCATGTGTACATGCGACTAGGAATCAGAAGTACCAAGTAAGGTATTACTCTCGTGCCCGTGGCTTAATTTAAACTATTTGTATTCCAAAATTCACAGGCGCCTGAAGGTCGCTTGAGTGCGAGACAACTCCTAAAACAATTACAGAAAGGTCCTGATGCAATCCTTCGGTACTTGCCAGAGACTGTGGGTCACCTTAAGAAGAAATTAAAAAGTCTCAAACGTTTAGAGATAGACGGAAAGTTCATCAAGTTCTCCCTTTCTCTTTAATGTACAGTTTCAGTCTTCCCGTACAAATGTGCCTCAGTCAACTTGATTCGGTCAAATTCACTCAGAGTCCACACACAATCCAATTGAAATGCCTAAGAAGAAAGTCGTAGATTCAGATGAGGAGGAGGAGCTTGACGAGGAGGAGTTGCATCAAGTGCAGTCAGGGAGAGCAACTAAAGTTTCTGCCAGGCCTCGCCGTGCAGCTGCCGCAGCTGTTCAAAAGCTAACTCAGAAATTGATTGACGGCGACGACGAGGACGAGGATGGGGAGGAGGAACTGGTCGAAATTCCGAAAGCAGCCTTGACTAAGTGAGTTTAGAGGAAGGGAGCGAATGATCAGCACCAAATATTCGATATTTCTTCCCATATCCTTACATGCATCTAAACTCTTGTGAGAATCTCACCATAGCATTGAAATAGCAGGGAACAAGCTGGGAAATTTGGGAAACTGAACTTGAGAAAGACCACATGATACAATCAGATATTTTCTTGATTTTTCAATTCTATATCCTGAAATTGCAGATACAAGACAGACATCAATGCTGAGCCAAATACCGTTCATGTAATCAAGAAGGATGACATCAACCCAGCTATGCTCAAGGCCCTTCTTGTAGACGAATGGCCCACTTGGGCCTCAAAGACTGGAGGATGGCCAGATCTAAATGTGCCCTACGAATATGAGCATCGCCTCAGAGTAGGTCCTACCCTCCCCTGTCCATCAATACGCAATTAAGAAAGCACTTGCAACCTGTAACCTACATAATGACCTGATTTTTACGTAGTACCCTGACTTTCTTCTACTTCTATGGCGTTTTAGGAGTTGTCCTTGGTTTTGGAAGGAAGTGCAACGGTAACTATCCCTGGTGGAAAGGCTGTGGAAATTCACACTGGAGACTTTGCAGTGTTCCCTAAGAAGCTAGTTTGCACTTGGGTCATCACAGAGCCTCTAAAGAAGAAATATTATGAGTTCTCTAGGTAGAGAGCATTATAGCAGCTCTGAGAGGATGGCAGATCATCATCATGCCTGCACCGAGAGAAAAGCTAGATTTATAAACTACAACTGATCCTGTAATTGTCTAGTATTTACTTTTCATTCCTTGAGGTTTCTTGGTTAACAATGAATGTAAAGGACTGTTCATGTAATTAATGTCCAAGTAGTGGTAGGAGTAGTGACATGCCTAAATGTCTGTCTGAGACCAACACTTGTCAATCCAGGTTTTTGTCTCTAGTGAGAAAGGAAACTGCTTCCAATATGTGTGTACTTGCAGTTCCTATAGGGGATTACATTCGTTCTGCTGAGCTCAAACGAAATCTTTCGATAGTAGCTTATGTTTGCAGCAGGGTCATCTTCAAGGGGGGAAATTAACTGCACATATGAATGAACAATTTTCCAATCTATTTGTCGACAGAGATCAAGCGAAGGCGATAGGCATACAAAGATTGCAGACCTAATTATGAATTGATTGCCCTGCTCTCTTCAAAAGGATTCTAGAATATGCCAGAGAAAATTCTAGTAGTAAGGACCTAGCAATTGATGTCGCAACTGGTAGCGGCCAAGCAATTGTTCCCCTTGCAAAAAATTACAAGAGAATCGTAGGTAGACTCCTTCCTGTAAAGAAAAGCGAGTGTCTCCTGTCATTCCTTCTCCCCGCCTTGCATGTTACCTAGTCTTTCTTGCATGAACAGACAGCAGAAACCTAGACCTGATGGAGTAATAAGAATGTGCTAACCTGACCCATATTTTCATGTTGTTGCAGGGATTGACAGTAGCCTTAGCCAAATCAACA
>BEGY01000034.1:417414-462621 GCA_002335675.1 Chlamydomonas eustigma | reverse complement strand
ATGTGGTAATCATCAAGCTCATGTTGAATGTTTATTAATTATTGCATGTAGCAATCATCAAGCTCATGTTGAATGTTTATTAATTATTGCATATGGCAATCATCAAGCTCATGTTGAATGTTTATTAATTATTATGTAACAGGCTGGATAGACCTAGGTTCTATGCAGAGGTGCATCAGCTCTTGAAGCCAGGAGGCACGTTTGCTGTATTTGCATATGATGTGGGTGCCTTAGGCACCACTCATGAGATCCCCATCAGGGATGCTGTAGGTGGCTGCAATCATGATTTTGAGGAAGCACCGGGGTCTAAGGAATCAGCATGCTACTCTGAATCTTGTTCCCAATTATCACAACAGCTAGACAGGATTTGGAAGCAGACACGGCATGGAGTCCTTGGCCCGTTCTGGGCAGGCCCTAACAAGCTGTCTGAGGAGCAGTACAAGGGTGCGTTCAGCATGATTGTTATCAGTCGTTCCGTGCCTCTCAACATGGAGAAGTGATTTGTCATATGTCTACCCTTCCACTATGTGTCTATGATCAAGTAGGTATGATTATGCTGCAAACTGAGTAAGACCACAGATGGCTTGTAAAAGTATGTGCCATTGGATTCCATGGACTGACTGTCATGCATGCTGCATCTTTCCATGGACTGACTGTCATGCATGCTGCATCTTTCCCAGATATTGAGCCTCTGGAGCCTCTATTCCAAAATGTTGTTAGAGAGCAGTTTGTGATGCCTAGGCTATTGACTTTGTACCAAATGGTGGGCCTGCCTTGCAGGAGACTAGGAGCCTGCCTTGCAGGAGACTAGGGACAAACACATGATCCATGATTCATCATCCTGTTTTCAATAATAAGAAGGGCTCTATGATCACGTACATGTTATTAATGATGCATCATCCTGTTTTCAATAAGAAGAGCCCTATGATCACATGCATGTTATTAATGATGCATCATCCTGTTTTCAATAAGAAGAGCCCTATGATCACATGCATATTATTAATGATATATCAGCCTGTTATTTTTTATCAGCTAGGTACTCAGCTGGTGATGATATGCCAGAATGATGATGAGGGCTGACCAAATAGTGAGGAGTATTTAATAATGTAGTAATGATGGACTTAATTGGGTGGTTCAGTGTCGTCCACTATACCGCTTTCCTGCCTAGTCCAAAAATTCCAAGGAGTGTCATGGCTGCTTAAATTTGACAGGTCGGATATGTACAGAGCTGGTCTGCGTACATTTCTTACAAATCTCAACATCCAAGTGAATAGCAGGACCCTTCTTACAGGTGTTTTGACGAAGTTCATAGGGTTGGCAGATGCTACTTTAAAATGCAACTTCAACATTTTCTCATGCTGTCATGAGATATTGATATAGTAGGATGTGATCAGTTTGCACTACCTCTGTGTATGCAGAATGAAAGAGGATATCTTGCACATTTTCCAAGCAGATGCCAGGCACTGCATCAGTAATGGCCATAATCTGGAGGTTTGTCTGACAATGACGGTGACACTCATCATGGGTCTGAAGTAGGGAGTTTCTTACACTCCCCTTATACTTACAGTACCTGTCATCGCAAAATAGGACTACCAGTGAAACGTGAGTTTCTCTCTGTGAAACCAACTTGTGTTGGATTAAGAAGTGTTCAAAATTCCTCATTTTCTGTTCTAGCAAGAACGATCTAGGTACCTATGTTGACGTATCAACTCAGCAAAGTAATTTCTACCAGCCTGGGGGGAGTTTCTGTGCCACTGCAAAAAACATTCAGTTCTTACAGTAATTTATTCATTAAAGAGGATCAGAGTCAAGCCTACAATGAGTACAGGCCAAATTACGGAACTGACTGTCCAAAAGTGTTCGATAGAATTTTCAGTTACGTGAATTCTGGAAACGATCTGGCTATTGACGTTGCTACTGGCACAGGACAGGCAATATCACCAATTGCAGCTAAATTCACCCGCGTCCTCGGTGAGTACCCTTCTATTGACTAGCCTAAAAAAATAAGCATGATTAAAAGCCTGCATAGAGCCATCTCTGTCCAAAATCCAAATCATAGGTCTGGACGTGAGCAAGAGCCAGGTAGATAATGCAACTCCATTCCCAAATGTGGAGTACAGTGTTAGAGATGCTCATGATACTCAACTCCCTGGAGGAGAGGCTGACCTTGTCACTGTCGCTCAGGCCATGCACTGGTGTGTTGCATCATACAGTGAACCTTTCTCTGTCTCTTTTCAAGATTCCATGACTCATCATGTTTCCGTTGAAAAATAAAGCATAAAAAACAGATGCTCGTTCTTGTAATGAATCTGGTGGTTGTTGACGGATGATCCACGCTCCGTTTATCACCAGCAGTGTGTTCTGTCCTATCTATCAGGCATATGATCCATCCTGTTGTGCATTCGAGTCAGCATGGATCTCTCTTCTCAACCTTCATTTTTCATTCAAAGAATAGAGCTAAAGCTGCTCAAATCCAGAACGCTGTCTAATGTCCTGTCGTTCTTTTTCATGACCCTGCAGGCTGGACAGACCGCGCTTTTATCAAGAGGTCTTGAGATTATTGAAACCAGGCGGCACATTTGCTGTTATCACATACGACTTTGGTGTGCTTCAAGTACGGCCTGCTGATCAAAAAGTTGACTACAAGGCTGTACAGGTTCAGGCAGACCAAGCTGAACGGCACCTGAATGCACTCTGGCATGAAAACTGGCATGACAGAATGGGGCCATATTGGGCAGCCCCTAGGAAGCTTGTAGATAACCAATACGAAGGTGTCCTTGTGAGGGGATTTGTAATGGACTGATGCAGATGAGATATGCTTTTGATGTCCCTAACATCATGATGTTATTTATGTCCATTATGTATTCACAGCTAAGGTTGATCTTGCTTGGTATTAAGAAGAGATTCAGGCTGAGGTAGAAAGTTTGGTAGCGATGAGTGGAGGTCCCTTGTCAGATTGTCGCAGCCTAACACAGACTTGTTTATAGGCTGAAAAAGGGTTACCGATAAACGCAACATTCATGTATTACATTGTGGAGGGCCGCTGCAATTTTGTGTTTGAATCATTACCTGTGATCATGCCCCAACTTATGGCTGTTTGTGTAGACATGGAGCCCCTTGCCCCTTATTTTGAGGATGTGAGGCGAGAGCAGCTAGAGATGCCCAAACGTGTCACTGCTGAGCAGCTGGTGAGATGATCTATGATTGATAAATAGTCATGAGGCAACATCATCATCAATGATGGCGCTCAATTGTTGGTTTGTTTACAGCCTGCTGCAGCAGCCGCACACACCATCAAATACAATACTATAAGCTCTTGTATAGAGTACTGCATGTTGCACACAACACATGGAATAAAGCCGCTGTCTACAAAATCCACTTCATGTTCTGCACTTTTTAACAGGAAGGTTACATGACCAGCTGGTCAGCATACGTCACACACAAACAGAAACATTCAGTGGCTCCAGATCCTGCATTGAGGTAAGGATTTGTAATGTCATTATTTTTCATTGTTGAGATCAGAAAAGAGAGATACGAGCATCAACTTTTACATATTTCGTAAGTGAGGTCACCAATAAGGGAGGCTCAAGGGATGATCATCATCTTCATCATGGTCATCATCTTGGAGAAGATTCTTACATCCTTGTTCCAAATGTGAGCTGTCTGTGTTGCCTAGCAAGATATTGGTTTGTATGTGTGTTGAGGTATGTTTTGTTTTGTTACCCTGTTTGATCTAGGCTGAAGGAGGAGTTGTCGAGAGTGTTGCATAACGGAGGCTTCAAGAGTCAGGACATGATTTTGAATCAGACACTGACTCTCCTCCTTGGGAGAAAACAGGCATAGTTGGAAAAGCGAATATGTCCTACTTTTTGAGTGTTTTTGTTAATTCTGAAATTGAGGGCGTGCACATGGGACAGCCATTATGATCCACCTGGACCTGGTATGCATTGAATGTTACTCCTTCGTGAGATTTCTCTACTTGAGCCAGACTAGTTTTCAATCTGTAATTGAAACAACTAAAGGAGCCCTCTGCTACTCCTGCTCGTTCTGGTTCTGCTACTCCTGCGAATATTTCTATACTTCTCGAAGTCCGAAACTAGATCTAGAACTTGGGTCCTAAACTCAGCAACAAGGTGCGAGGTCAGCCAAGAGCCAAGCTTTCTCTCCCAAGCCTCAATATCAGCCTGTGACCAAAATAAATTGTGGCTTTGACCTGAACTCCCTGCCTCTCTGGCACCTGCACCAGATGCATAGCACAAGCACATGAGAGGAGTACTCGTATCTGCCTGTACTACAACAAGGTTTTGACCATGCAGGTCCATGTTGATAACAATTACAGAGGGATCAGGAGGCCTATCTTCTTTTCCTTGACAAAATAAGGTTCTAATCGAAACATTATGTTCAGTAATGACCAAAGGCAAAGAGAGAGTGAGGATGTATTCTTCTGAGATGAATAATAAATCACCTTGAAGCATTTGCTGAGAGTGGGCACATATGGCATCAGCCATAGCCATCACATACACTCCACAATCATGGCCGTTTTCCTGCTGTGGCATCTCAGAGACGTGTACTAGGGGGCATTCCTGTCCTGCAGGTGCCAGTACTTTTTGTACTACCCGATGAAGCCTGGTGGCTGCAGACCTGCAGAGGAAGTCAGTAGCTCAGCTGGGTAGTAGCATGACCAAGGCTTGGTGGTTGTAGTGGTTGGAAAAGAGCAGAGCAATAATTAAGTGAAGGATGCGAATTACTATATTGAATGCTACACATCACAACTAAGGAAGGCACCTGGGGCAGTATGTGGCGCAAAATGTTTATCTGCTGCTGCAAACGCACCTGCTTCCTCTGCCTGGAGCAGAGTCGTAGTGCCTGAAGGTATCAGCTCCGCTGTAGTACACTAGTAGGCTCCAGTGGCTGCCACCGCCAGCTGCCTCCAGGTCTGTATTGTCATTTACCGCAAAGAGTATTACGGACTTGGAGCTGACCTTATAAATGATAAGAGTGAGATCATTGTAAGATTTATGTGCAAACAGTGGTAAAGAAAGTTTTTTTCAAAACTGTTGAAAAAATAGGAGGTAGGACCAGGACTAGAAATTGTGCTATTTGAGAATTCAAAAAATTGCTCAAGTTTTCTAGTGTATCAGTTGTGTGAAATGTGTTGCCGACATGGAAAGTAAAACATTAAAAACTTACTTGCAGTGGCTCCAGAATGAGCCCAGCCTCTGTAGGACCTGTATCAGAGATCATTCAAATTTCTATTTTATTGCACACAGGTCAAGTTAGCAGGATCAGGATCAAGTGATCACACAACAAAGCTGCACAGCAAGATGGTCCTACCCACCACAATTTGCTAGGAGAAAGGAGATTGCGCCTGGTAGAAGGAGGATTACATCGCTGATGAGTCTAAATTTATTTTGAGCCACGTATTCGAAGAAGAAGGCGATGATTTGCTGTCGACATAACGAGAATCAAGGTGAGAGTATTGATGATCTGGATCTGTATCAGTATGGTTATATTATATTGAAATCAAGACAGCGTTGAATAAGCTTACATCATTGAGCCAATGTGGTCCTTGTAAAAGCCATAAGTCAGACTGCCTCAACACCACATCACCAAACGATAAAACCTTTACGTCTGGATCTGTGCCTGCCATACAGGCGCAAACATTAAAATCCAGTTGTCTTGCAACGCAAGCACCTCTTTTTAGACAAAGCACTCCAGTGATCTACTGTATTTTGTTGAATAATCTTAATATGATAACTAATCACCTCCTCTCACAGCTAGGGTTCCATGTACTGCCTATAACACCTTAGCGATCATTTAGTCATCTCACGATTTCCATTTTTAGAAAGAAGCCTGACTTATCTCTTCTAGAGCATTCAAAATTTCTGTCGGAAACGGTGCTAGGACCATGAGAGGCAGCAAAAGCAGTGCAATGCCCACTGTCACTGCTCCTTCATCTTTCGGTTCGCTCAGCTCCTCACTACACGGTAGCACAGGGCCACGCTGTTGCACATTAAAGGTAAAAGTAAGACATGATATCAGAGAGGACATCATATTAGTACACATGCACAATCACAAAAGTGTAAGATCACATGCTCATTTGCCTGAAGCCCTGACATCAAACTTGGAACACCATTAGGGGATTCATAATATCCTCCCTCATAAATCTGAAGGATGATCCGATTCCATCAATATCCAAATGTTGTTAGCCATCGCTACTTACTTGCAGGAACAAGAGGAGCCCTAGCCAATAAAAGGAAAGTGAGCTTGCCAATGATGTGGCTGCCAACACAATTGTGGTAGCTGTGCCCAAAGTGTTGTACGTCCTTCGCCCCCTGAGACAAAGTAATAGATAACAGGGCATTCCCATTTTCACTTTCAACAGTTTTTATCCGTAACGATGACATATGACATAGACCCATGAAGGAGAGCATTGTCTTGAGACATGCACGCTTCCATTTAATTTATCGGGATAATTCTGGACATAGCCTTCAAGACATCAGCGTCATGCCACAGTCAATAATAAATTCAATGTCCTCTAGAGCCTGCTTACCAAATGGACAGAGATATTCTCCCTCCATCCAGCTCCCCAGCAGGGATGCAGTTGAGAGCATTCACAACAAGTCCAGCCCAGCCAGCTACCAACAACGAGTTGATCTAAAGGGAACACACATGTGACATAAGTGACATATGAGCCATGTACAAGATGTACAGGGAACACACATGTGACATAAGTGACATGTGAGCCATGTACAAGATGTACAGGGAACACACATGTGACATAAGTGACATGTGAGCCATGTACAAGATGTACAGGGAACACACATGTGACATAAGTGACATGTGAGCCATGTACAAGATGTACCTTGGCCGCTAGGACACCCATTTAAAAATGAAGTCAAGGACTGTTGTGAAGTCCCAGCTGTAGCAATGCCCCCACTTCTTGCTTTATATGTTGTCTTTGACTAAAGCTGCCAGGTATCGTCTCCTTAGTACAGAGCATTCACCTGAACTTCTGGCTGCAGAAGTTTCTCCCCCAGAAATGCTTGTGCTGCCACAGCCATGATGAATGAATCAGAGAATGAGGGGGAGTCAATGGTGACATCTGTCAGTCCAGCTGAGCTCAGTATGAATCCTGCAATGACAGGTATGGATGCTTTGATGCTTTATGAATAGAAAGTAAATGAATATTTCCTTGAGGGAGTGCCACTTCATAACATTCAAAAGATATGAAACATAGAGGTGATATAATTGAATGCTGTATCCTCATGATGAGTAAATAGCATGTGATGATTGAAGATATGATGAGCCACATGCAATAAGTAAACAAGCTTGATCAATAACAGAGTGTTCAATATTTATTCTTACACTGCCTGCAACAATACAGCAATACTACCAATCCTCACCTAGTAATGCTATGGATCCAGCAGCAGCAGTTCCTACAAGAGGTCCTGTTGCAGCAACATCTAGGAGGGCGCTGCGGCAGGGAGCAAAGCCACGAATGCGTGTGATGCCTCCAAAGGCTCCTAGGAAGCCGAAACCAGAGGGCACAATGAAGGGCAGGAACAACTCCACACCACTCCGCTTAGCTGCCCATTGATGGCCCCATTCATGAGCACCTGTTGTAATCAGCACGAGGGAATCCAGCGTAACAGAAAACTGTATTTGAAAGCTCTCTACGTTAAGATATTGTACCTCAGGCCAGGTTTTGAAGACCAGAGCAACTAGCCAATGTAGAGAGTCTGCAATGAACCTGTTGCCCTACAAACCAATCTACACTTCTATTCCTGCAGAATGCAACCATATGGCCAAGAAGTAATTGTGAAATCAAGCTGTTAACAATGGCCTCAAATAAGATGTACCAGGTTTCAGACCCTGTCCTCACCCAAGATAAACCAGAATGCCAATGCAGGCACTGCTGCATCAGCAAAGTCTTGAGCGCTGATCTCTGTCAGAGTAGGTTCAACCAAAAATTGAAATAAAGGTATGCCGTTTGCGTTTGCGGTTGTTACGACTGACAAGACAGCAAACAGCACTGCCAACCAGACCTAAAGCAGATTGTATCAAAGCAGGCTCTTCATTCATGGTCTACACTATACATGATGCTGCAGGTCGCAGGCTAGAGCAGAGGCAAGTCATCAAAAAGCTATTCAGAATTCAAAACATCTTTCAAATATCCCTTTTTGCCTGAAGTCTCCAAACAGATAAAGATCCATACTATCTTAGGTGGGCTCATAGCCTGGCTTATCGAGATACCATAACAGCAGTAGAGGACACTGGATGATCAAATTATCAAATGATCAAATTCATGATTAAGAGAGCATTACGTACGTCTAAAGTCCTTTGGATCCTTTACTGTTAGGTCTCTATCAACATTGCATGTGTTCACAAGTGCACCTACCTCGGTCAGTCTGCTAATGGTTCCTTCATTAGCTGAATCCTTGGGCAGTACTACAACTGTGGGCTTGCCCTCGGCATCATCTAGCATGAACAATCGGTAGTCGTCCCCAAGCTCAGTCTGCATGAGACCAATAAGCTACTGCTTTAGTGCTGGAAGGTAGAGCCAGAGAAATGTTTGATTTTCTTGCCTTCAGACGAGCACTGAGCTTTTGATATGAAATCTGAGGGTCTTTCCCTCTGACATTTCCTTTAAAGACTACACCATCAGCCTTGTAGTTTTCAACACTTGTGACCCAGAAGGTATCAAAACCAAACACTGTGAATTTCAGTCTCTCAATGACTTCTTTTGAGATCTGCAGCTGTTTATCTTCTCCTGCGAATGAAGATTGGCTAGTAGAGGGCGCATCACTAGGTTTGTCTTGCTGGGGCTCAGTTGAAGAGCGAAGTTTAGGGCGACATCTTGCGTTAGAAAACCATGCACACTTTGGGGGATGAGTGTTGAAGTAGTTACAACGCTTCAAGCATGTCGTCGCATGCAACGAGCTTGAAGCATGCATATAAAGCATTTCAGTTAAGAATGATTACTGTGTCAGGACTCCTGCCTCTCTAGCGCTCTGAAACCAGTGATTCCCTGACTTTTGATCATTATTATAATAGTCTCCATCCGTGTCTGAATTAAAATTGATGTCTACAAATGTGACTGATAATGATGATGAAAATACCCAGGCGGCCAGTGGGAGTTGCCGAATCTGTGAAATCTGTGAGGACCAACCAGCAAAGTATCGTTGTCCTGGCTGCGAAATCAGAACTTGCAGCTTAATCTGTTCTAAAAGACACAAGGAAGCGTCAGGATGCAATGGGAAAAGAGACAGACTCAAATTTGTCTCAATGCAAGAATTTGATGACAGACAATTACTATCAGGCAGGCATTACATGATACAGAAACTTAAAATGATAAAGTTCATGACATCTCAGTCCCCTACACTGTTGTCATTGGCATAGATGACGCTAGAGGCAAATTATGTATGTCATTACTTTTTTTAGTGTACACACTTGACACCCATTTCTTACATTTCCAATTCAGTTTTTTTTACCTAATCTATGCTTCTTGCTCTGCTGTGTGTCCCACTTATGGTCAAATTGTGCATTTGAACTGAACTTAAAGTATGCCTTAAGAAGGTAGTCAAATGTAGCCTCTTGGAAGCCTCCTGCAGTTCAGTAACCCCAAATTCCCCCCACAGATTACCAGCTGTTGGAGGAGGTACAGCGTGTGGATGATGTTGCTAGACGATGCCGCCCCCCGCGACCCAAAGACCTACCGCCTGCTCTGAATACCCTTCTGTATCAGGCTCATCGCCGAAGAGTTGACCTGAGACTCATGAACCCAGGTAGGCAATATCAAAAAGGCAGGCTTTACCTTGCAGGTCTGACAGCACAGGAGGCCTTGTGGTGCCTAGATGCATAGATGTGACCAGCTCTCATTGCATTATCTCTCTCCTGAACATTAATGCCATGTCCTCAACTACTGCAGAGTGATGTGGAAGCTGATGACAATACGTTGATGATGGTCATGACGTTCATCATAATGTTACTCCTTTTCCACACTTTAATGATGTCTTGATCGTACTTTTTATGCACACTCCTTTAGAACACAATTCACATTTGTTCTTTCAGGCATGATGCGGAGACGGACGAATTCCACTCGATACGACCGGCAAGCCCAGAAGATCTCTTGGAGGGTGGAGTGGCTGTTCACACTCCCTTCCACACTTCCATACGGCAGTCAAACCCTCACCAACCTAGACTCTACTGTTGGGATCAAGCAGGACTGCAGTGGTGTCACTGCTGCTGCTGCTGCTGCGGCGGCGGCGGCGGCAGGTCTCAGAGAAGGCACTGCAGCTGGAAAGGCTGCTCACAGTTGTTTGGAAAACGGCACAGATCATGATGATGGAATTGACTCAACAGGGATTGTGAGAGGGGGGGTAGGGTTTAGTGATGCAGAAATATCACAGCCCTCAGCTCAGCGACTGGAGGCCATGAACACTGCTATGCAGCCACTTACTCCTTTGGGTACTTCTCATCCAGCTCACCCTCACCATTTTCCATCTGCTAGAGTTGTAGCTGGTGCCCTTGATGAAGGGAATGTCTCGCCTCCCTTGACTACATTTAGTGGAGTAGTAGCAACCAAAGAGCAAGTGTCTCATGTGCAGAAGGGGGAAATAGAGGAAGCGTCTGAGGTGCAGAAGGGGGAAATAGAGCAAGTGTCTCATGTGCAGAAAGGGGAAATAGAGGAAGCGTCTGAGGTGCAGAAGGGGGGAATAGAGGAAGCGTCTGAGGTGCAGAAGGGGGAAATAGAGCAAGTGTCTGAGGTGCAGAAGGGGGAAATAGAGGAGGCTGCTGAATCACCAGAGGGCATGGAGGAGGGGGAGGTGCCTAATGATGACGATGACGATGATGATGATGAGGTCATGGAGGAGGCAGGGAATGAGCAGGAAGATGAGGGGATTATTCAACAAGCAGCAGAGAATGGTGGTGGAGAGGAGGGCCTGGCAGTACTGGCAGTACCTTCAGTAGTTAGCTCAGGTTTCCAGCTAGGACCTCTTAGACTTGTAGATGAGAAGGTGCCGGAGGATAGCCCCCTGCAGGATGTACTGTCAGCACACCTGAGGTACCAACCAGGTGCTGCAGTACGGCAGTACGAGCTGAGGGAGTTCTCAGATGCAGGGGTGGAAGAATGTCAGGTCTTTCTCAAGAAGGAGGACCAGCCTGTAAGTGTGATAACCTGGTGTGAACACAAGATTGCAGATTGTGATCACCTTATATTATATCACAGTCTTGCAAATGCATATGATGTGGTCATGCAGCTCTTCACTGTTCTTTTGTTCTAGTCGACGCATGCAATCTCATTGCTTCATGAAGTACCATTCCTGATATCTATCCTGTCCACTTTGCCCTGCTCCTCTCGAAATCAGCTCTTCTGGAGTAAAATATGCCTGTCTTCTTCCTGTGAATACAGGCGAACCAACCCTGTTACTATGCAGTAGACATTACACGTCCACTAGGCTCACAGCTTGCTGGCAAGGTGGTTGTGGAGTTCCCAGTCTTTATAGTATGCTTAAAGCATCAGGCAGTTGCTTTTATGACAGTGCATCAACAGCACCAGCAGCAGCAGCAGAATGGAGGCCACAGGGAGCCTGTTGGGGAAGTAAGTGGGGATGATTCGTCGTCATGGAGGGGAAGAGGGAGGAGGGGAGGTCGTGGCAGACGTGGTGGTGGCAGGTGGGGTGATAGCAGCAATGGTCTCTCTCCGCCTGGAGCCAGATCTGGTGGTCATGGAAGGTTCCATGAGGGAAGGTCAGGAGGACGATGTCGTGGGAGGGAGGGACGTGGCTCCAGCGGGTTCAGAGGGAGAGGTGGAGGTTCATTCAGAGGAAGAGGCGGGAGGACAGACCATGGACAGGATGGGAGAGGTCGAGGGGGAGGAGGGCGTACCTGGTCTAGTAACTCAGGGAGAGGCAGAGGTAGAGGACGCACGGATGGTGATGGTGGCAATGGTAGTGGACATCTATAAGATGTTCATCAGTCAGTTATTTTCAGCTAGCAGTTTTCATAGTATAAGATTTTTATGATGTGGCGCCTACATGAGTCAGGTCATGAGATCTCGATTACATCATGATTGGCATCTATACACAGCTTTACATCAGTTGCATTTCCTGAAGATCAGCTGGCAGTTTTTATGGTCACAGCATGAAAGTTATTGCTCTTCCTAGGAGAGCTGCATATAGAGATCCAAGGAACTCACTACTTGTAGCCTTTCTAGTCTGTGACGAATTTACATTCCCTATGAAAATTTTACTTATAACACCTCAATGCCTTTCTCTGACGTCTTTTTGAGCCAGACAGGACACAGCGTTTGAAATGAAGGCAGTTCCGTTGTTCTAATGAGGAATTTAGCAATTGTAAGGTGCTGATAATAAGCTCTTTTGTGTGCCATTATACTTATGTCATTTGTGATGCTGATGATGTTGCAATAACTGACCATGTCAAACTCAGTACAGCATTTTGACTCATGCAACTCAACATGCGTAACATTCTTTCAGCATTCTTAATTTGCTGCTAGTTGAGGATGAATTTCTGGCACTGAAGACTTGGTCTTTGTCTCAGCAGAAACATCATCACAACAGCCCCAAAAGATCAAAGAAAAGGATCCTTAAGGCTAGATTGATTGTTACAAAATAATAAGCTCACATAATGGTATCTGACTTGCAGCATCATGCTCATCATATCATTCCTGCAGGTAGTGCAGGATCTGCGGACTTGCAACGGCTTGTGTCTCATGGCTCCCTTCACTGCACTCTGGGAAAAAAGGTTCTGGACATAAACTACGAGATCATGAGAAAAAGTAGGGAGGCAGTGCCTGCAAACAATCATACTACAAGGCTGGGAGGTCGCTGCGAGAGCCATGCAAGATGTGGGAGTCAAAATCTAGTGCGTTGTTGGACCATAAGAAGGATAGCTGTTGGTAAGAGGCAAGATCCAGATACAAAGGGCGGCCACGCCTCATGTCAGGGTCTTCCTCTCCATGAGAATCCAAGTAGGGTGACTGACACACTGCAATCCGACTCCCACGTATAGCTACGATCTGAAAAGCAAGCAGCAAGAAATGCACTGTATCATCACAGATCGCGTGTCAACGTGCTATTCTTCTGTGTGCACTTAGAGTTTAATATCTCAGTTTTGATAGCTTAGTCCAAGAGGACCTGCTAACATTATGAACATATCTGATGAACACCATGAAGTCAGAAGATAGAGGCGTGCATGCGGCAGCATACTTACCTTGGTAGATCTCAATGCTAGGAAGATGGCCGTCCCTCCACATTGCTCTGCTGCATGCAAGAGGCCTCCACCTCGTCCTTCAACGCAACCCTGTCAACAGCAATATCAAATCTGTAAACAACTTATTGCAGATTGACAACCAGATTCAGGCAGCTACTAGTTAGTTGTGTGGTCCTAGTCTGCTAGCTACTAGTTAGTTGTGTGGTCCTAGTCTGCTAGCTACTAGCTAGTTGTGTGGTCCTAGTCTGCTAGCTTTCATGATCTTGATCCTTCCTTTAGTGACCAACCTGGAGCCAGTTACAAAGCAATCTCCCAGTGACGAGGCACAAGCCCGCATGCTCAGGCATTCTACCACACTCTGAACAAGCCTAAAATAACAAAAGATGGAACGCATGGATGAGCATACAGATAAACAGAAACATATAATGAAACACAGAAGCAGCAGGTAGGAGGGTGCCGGTGCAGCCCTCAAGACAATACACTTACGTAGCTAAGTAGCAGTGACGTAGCTAGGCAGCCACTGAGCTAAGTAGCAGTGACGTAGCTAGGCAGCCACTGAGCTAAGTCATGTATAAAGAATCACCTTGTCTGTGAATTGGAGGAACAGGTCCTGGAAGAGCGAGGGTAGAGGTATCAGGCTTGGTCTTCTGGCAATCACTGCCCGAGGTGGAGACATCAATTTTTTGAATGCCTTGATGCTCATTTGTAGAGCTTGCACATTTGTACTCCCGGTTGTAGTCACAGCTGAGGATTTGATGCTGCCTCTAACCTGTAAAAGATCAGATCCAGACCCCTGAGCCCTGTCAGCTCCAGACACCTGAACCCTATCAGCTCCAGACACCTGAACCCTGTCAATACCAGATGAGGCAGTCCTTGATGAGGTGTTGAGCTGTTGAGATGACGCAGCACTAGACACTTCATCTGTGTGTGTTGCTGTGGCTGCTGCCTCCCTCATCACCTCGGTGGGTGACAGTTCACACTTAAACACATCCGTCATGCTGTCTAACGTTGAGGGCGCAATATTGCCAAGCATATATCTGAGAGGGTGCAGGATGTCCTCAGGCAGGCCCAATGCAACCAGCAATGAGGACGCGAGTTCCTCAGCAGACAATCTTAACGCATTAGTACTACCACTGCTGCTACCTAGCAGCTGCTGTGGCCCTTGAAGGGGTGTGTTGCAGGGATCTAAACCTCCTTCATCTTCATGGCCTTTCATTCCCTGGACTGATGTATGGCTATCAGATAAGAGAAAGTATGAATGCAACAATGCTGCGTCAGGCGTGGCAGCCTTGCCTCCAAGAAGCAGGCACTTCAGGATGTAACACCTCATGAGGAGAGGCAACAGATGGTGAGCTAACAGGGAGGACAGACGATGGCGTGAGGCTGATAGGACTGCTTGCTTGTCTTGTGTTTTCAGCTGTAACTCAGATGATGCACTCACTAGATCTCCTAGATCTACTTCCAGTGATATGATATCTTTCAATGCTGACTTGAAGGTATCCTCTTCAGCCTGCGAGGAGTCTTCTACACACAGTAGGTGTACTGCAGCCTGCCACCACACCAGGGGTTGAACTGCCGACAAGATCATGGTGAGCAGCTGGTCTGTTGACAGCGATGGAGGCCTAGAGCAAGCAGTAGACACATGGCTGCCTTGTACATCAACACTTCTGCCACATGGTACACCACTGCCTTGTACATCAACACTTCTGCCACATGGTACACCACTGCCGGCCAAGGAGGTTGCGCGATTGCTGAAGTGGGCATCCTTATCCACATCAGCAGTCAAACCATTGTCTTCTGATGCAACAACTAGATGGCCTTCAGCCACACCAACTGCTGCAGCAGATGAGGGGCAACTGACTTTGGGGCTACCATTTTTGAAAGCATGAAGGCCCAGGGCTAAAAGCTCCAGAACCAGAAAGAATGGTTCCGATGCCAGTGATAGCCAGTTTCTGAGGTCTGTTCGTAATAAGGCCCCAGAGAACAAGGTGAGGTTCTGAAAAGAGGCTTCATTCAGGCTTGAGAGCAGGCTTGAGAAGTGTTGTGAAACACATGTTTGGACATGATGTACATCATACACCGGTATGGCTGCAGAGGTAAGACTGACAGGAGGTCTCCAAGAGGCGACAGAGTCTCTGAACCCTGGAGAGGGCAAAGCTGAGGAGGAGGATGCACCGTGTCCCGCAGCAAACAGAGCTACTGGTTTTGTGCTGGCAGGTGACGAGGGTGACGCTACTCCAATGCTGTGAGCTGCAGACGCAACAAGGGATCCAACAGCCTTGAGAGTGTGCTGCTTCCTGCTGCTGTCAACAATAAACCTCTTATCATATACCTGCTGCTGAGCTGTACTTGATCTCATCCACCTGAGGACATCCAGAAGAGTCCTAGCTGAGGTTGTAGCTGAGCAGGTAGAAGTTGATGAACCGCCTGCCGCAGCTGCCTGAAGGCCAGGACCTGATGCGCATGCTAAAGCTGTGAGGCTCTCAAGGGCTCTCCAATGAGCAGCATCCACTACATGTAGTCTGCCTGCAGGCGCAGCAGCTGGCCTCTTTTGGGAGGAGGAAGGAGGAACAGCTGATAGCAGTTCGGCCCTCAGCGCTGCATCTGAAATATAGCCTTTTCCAACGCTCTCTGGCATTTCATGCAGGAGGGTGATACCTGGACGGCGTACAGCCTCAAACAATGCCACGTTGTGTGCTAGCATGGACCAGAGCAGGACATGTTCAGGTAGCTTACAGAAACGTTGTACGGCTTCACTAGGGCCTTCTGTTACTCTGTGACGTGGTTGACATACACTCCATGATCTAGGGTTGGACCTTTGGCCAGCCCCATTGCTGCCATTGCCTAAGCCATCAGAGCCACTAGCTTCAACGATATCAGCACCACTTGCACCATGACTGGGTGGTGACGAGGCAGCTAGGCTGATATCATCTCCAGAGGCAGCATGGCCTGTTGAGGCAGCAGTGCCAACAGCAGGAGGTAGCTGGCCAGCAGCTGTCTCACCTGCCGGTGGCTGTTGCAAGCGCTGCTCTCTCCTGAAAGACTGAAGTCCAAATCCAGCACTTCTGCGGGTTGACAGTCTAGGGCTACTGAAGGCCGACATGATGGCAGCCCGAGTCTCCTGTAAAGTGTGAACAGAAAAAAATGTGGTCATGATGGCTCCCGGTGTCCTGTGAAGTGTGTTCAGAAGGCTATGAGCCGCCACAACGTCTCAAGGGAGATGATATAACTGCGTTGTAGCGAGGACTGGATGGTACCCATGTTATGTGTTGAATTGCCATTTAACAGATGACCAGGCCTCAGCATCAGGGTTTACTAGTACATGAGAAGGAGACTCATCACCACCACTCCCTCAGGAGCTCACTATCAGGGTCTGCATGCATGTGGGAATACTCACCACGGCTCTCTCCAAAAGTTTGATGTGCCTGGTGGTTTCCTCTACCGCATAGCGTGTGAAGTCCTTGACATCTGTCATGAGCAAAATGGTTCCGAAAGAGGCAACTAAGGCATCAGATTTACCAGGAGGATCAAATGTACCACTCTTGCTGTGCGATGCAACACGATCACCATGAGTGGGAGAGTGAGGTGTTGTACGTCCTCCGGTTGCGGTGCTCCCTCCACCAGCAGCACCACTCCCACTCCATCTTCCCAACAGAGCAGATGTGAGGTCCCAGCTCCTGCGGCGTGGCACTCCCTGCTGTACAGCAACTGGGGCTGTTGGCCTAACCAAGCCTGACACGGCATGCCCTGATGCAGCTGCAGAAACTGTACCGCTAATGACACCTGCAGCTCTGGTCCCAGCACTCTCGTCTGTTAACAATGTTGCTCCTGAGACTGCATCCTCACTCAAGTAAGATTTTGCAATTGTTTTCTCAAGCAGCTGCTCAAGTAAAAGGGGCGAGCAACTTGATGCGGTTGCTGACTCTCCCATATGGTGATCTCCAATGCTAGCAACACATCCACCCAGCAACGTACATCTGTCTTCATGGGCAGTACACACAGTGGACTCTGATCCACCTACAGACTTCCCAGGTGCACTGTCAGGTCTCCAAGTGAACTCAACAGCTGGCAATAGGCAGTTGGCAACTCTTCGGCACACGGGACACAGCACCTCCCCTCTGCTCATGTTAACAGCATACCCAGCTGCTGCATGGGGGGTGTTTGTTGAGGAGCTATCCCTAAGGCATGATGAGACACAAGGCAGACGAGATGCGGTAGGTTGACAAGCAGACAAGGAAGACAAAAAGCGTTAGAGAGACAGCAAGAAGGAGGCGTGACAGACGGACAAAGAGGCATGAGGCATGACAGACAAACAAAGAAACTCTTAATTTCAATTCGAAAGGGATTCAACATCTGCAGCCATGATTCAGGGGGAAAAATCTCATGCCATTAGAGTTCATATGATTTACCTGTGCTTGCGGAAGCAGGATGCATGCATCATGTGACCACAACAGAGGACATGCACTCCGGGAGAGGGTTCAAGCTGTGTAGTTGTTGGTGATGACTTCTCTGTCCTGTCATCATAACCCCCCTGTTGACAATATTAACCACACGACATAACCTCAAACAACACATAAATTACAAAAGTGATCACTCTTAAATCCCAGGGCAAGCTAAATCTCTGATTCAAACTCATTCCTTTACATTTCTTATGTTTTACATGTTAACAACGTTGTACATATACCTAACAGATCAGAATAGCAAACCTGAAAGTTAAATTTGGTTTACAGTGAATACTACCTGGTCATCAGTCCAGGGCTTGCCAATTGTCAAGGTTGAGCACACTGTCATGTGGGCAATCCAGCCTAGGCAGGCTTCCTCCTCAATTGCCACCTTCCCAGAAGACTCAGTCTCAGATGAATGCCAGGAACCAGCTTTAGGGATGGATCCAGCACCACCACCAGAAGTGCCACGACACACCACACATTCTCCTTCCAGAGCAGCCATTCTGCCAAGGTGCACTTCCCAGCCACTATCCTTACCTGTCCCCGCTTGAAATATGTTGTGATCAGCTGTAGCTGGCAGGTCGCCAGCTTTCCTTCTGGAGACTGCTGAAGGCAGTGGTGCACAGGTTTTTGTGAAAGTATGATAGTTACGTGACGATCGTGGTCGCGCAGGACTGCCACTTCCACTGCTGGGTGGTGATGGCTCGATGAGGGTTAATGGGTGAGAATTAAGAGTGAGGGAGGAGGCTCCAGACACTGAGGGCTGCATTCTGCTACTAGATGAAGAAATCTGATGGCGGTTTGGATCTGTTGCTTGGTCCTTAAGGAGGTGTGAAGAGGTACTTGCAAAATCCGTCCCAGAGATGATTCCGGCAGTGCCTTCCAGAGTGTTGGCACCTCCAGTAATCTGGCGGCTGCAGGTTGCAGGCAAAGAAGCTGTGGTATTTCGAGGGCCCGTAGATGGTGCGCCACCTTGACTGCCTCTACCCTGATCACTCTCATCATCATCTTCAGAACTTGTGCAGCTGCTATCAGCTCCTCCATGCATGGCAAGGAAGGCAGCTTGCTGGGCTTGCATCTGAGCCATGAGCTCTGCCTGAAGAGAAGGAGCAGCAATCACAGGAAGTATGAAGAAGAGGAGATTTAAATGACTTACAAATGAAGAAACTTATTATCATGACAACAACAGGACAATGTTTTGTGCCAAGGCATTGAAGCGTTGGAGGGTTTGTTCTGCACTCCCGCAATTGTGCTGGATAGTGTGAACTTACTGTTAAGAAAGGGACTGACCAATAAACTCAGGACTATAGACATTGGAAGCCATCAGAATTATGCAAGCAGCTCGAAGTCCTGATTGATATGAATACCTGACGTGATTTCGCCAGAGCCTTCCTCCGAGATGCTTCATCTTCTTGCTCTATGGGTCTCGGATTAGATTGTGAACCATCTGGTACTCCTTTGAAGGGCAGGTGATCACTCTGCTGATGAGCTCCACTACCTTGTGATGAGACGCTCTCTCCTTTGATAGTTGTTGACTCCTTGACATCCAGGGAGACCACATTCTTGCTGAGTTGGAGTAAGAACCTGGACATGACAAGAAGAATCCAAGCGGTAGTGTGAAGCAAAATGGACAAGGCCAGCATGTATGTTTCCATGAAATTGAGGTCTGTGAATGCTCCGGTATTTGATAAGGTTATTGCACTTGTGGCTGGGTCACGTAAGTTTGTGTTAGGATCAGAGTGGGCAAAGCCTAACTGCCATTTAGATGCAAGCCAGTCATTAAGGTATGAAGTAGACATCAAATTCAAAGTAAGACTCTTCCACAAGAAGATGAGAGAAGCCACACAGCTCAAGTGTATTTATTGCTTATAATGAGATCCAAAGAGAGAGGTTGTTAAAACATTCAGAACACAGTCCTTCTGCTGAGCAATCACTCAGTTTCAAAGCAAACATGTTACCTGCAACAATCCTCCACATCTGAACCTAAGGCAATGGAGGAGGTAGGAGGAAATATTGATGATGATGAAGTAGAAGTAGCTCCTTCTGTTGTAGAACCTCTGGTGCCTCCTGAAGCTGCCAGCTGCAGCAGCTGCTCTAAAAGGTGAAGTATCCCTGCACCATGGATCAATGAGTTACACTATGCTATCCCTGCACCATTGATCAATGAGTTACACTATGCTATCCCTGCACCATGGATCAATAACTAGTAACACTTAGCAATCCCTGCACCATTGATCAATGAGTTACACTATGCAATCCCTGCACCATGGATCAATGAGTTACACTATGCTATCCCTGCACCATGGATCAATAACTAGTAACACTATGCTCCTAAGATAACAGTAGACAATGCCAGGCGAGTTAAGACAAACCCGCCTAGAAGGAGGCAAAGTACTGTACATGTACATGACCCTCACTACCTTCAAACATATGTTTCATGCTTCCCCACAAATCATAAGCGTGTCCTGATAATGATTAATCATCTCACCATTCCCAGCAGCGTAAAAGTAACCCCCAGCCTCTCTTCCTCCAATTAATGCTGCCAACACATTATCAGCCTCCACACGGGCCACTGCAGTAGAGGAGGAAGAGAGAGCAACAGCAAGCAGTTCAGCCACGACTGCTGCTGTATTGCTGGTACCTGTGCCCTGACCAGCCATGCCCTCAACTAGGTTGGCATGCCCTGTTTCCTTCACCACTTCACCAGGTTCACGCCTGATGATCCTTCTATCATCTTTCAGCACAGCGTTGAGCTGGTGCAGCTGTAAGGACAGGATGTTGAGGGCAGAAAGGAGGACATCCTCTGAAACCATGTGCTGATAGGCAGCTGCTTTGCGCTTTGTACTGCCCTCGGTCTGGCTACTGGCAGTACCAGAAGACCTGTCAGACACCGCGATGTAAAGAATGTACCATACCATGCGGTACAAGTCTGGGTGCATCAGAACGTCTTGCATGGGGCCTTGGAGACTGGGGGGTAGTTGTAAGGAAGGTGGGAGAAGCTGCCAGTGAGACTTGTACGATCCAACCTGCTGATGATTGTCGAGGAAGTTGATTAAACAGAGCTTCTTATCAGAAGGTATGAAGAGGTTCTTATCAAAAGGCATGAAGAGCTTCTTATCAAAGGCATGAAGAGCTTCTTATCAAAAGGTATGGAGAGCTTCTTATCAAAAGGTATGGACAGCAACTCTGCACACATGATTTCAAAACTTCTCGTAACGAGGATGAAAAATCACTGTCACTACCACTCTATCATTCTTGGTTCCTTCACTGTCACTACCACTCTATCATTCTTGGTTCCTTCACTGTCACTACCACTCCATCATTCTTGGTTCCTCATAATTGGACATTTCCGGCAATCACTCCCTGCGAGCTACATAATGCCTATTACCTGCACTGCCCGCTCCCAGGCGCGTGACAGCACACGCCTGCTGAAGTGTAGGAAGTGAGGGTCAAAGGACGACCACATATCCCTCTTCAGCATATAGAGCCCTGAGTGATTCATGCTGGGAGGGCGGTACACAGCAATGTCCCCAAGGACCTGCATGCATGCATAATTCATGCTGGGAGGGCGGTACACAGCAATGTCCCCAATGCCTGCATGCATGCATGCAAAAATGGTTGCAAAAATGTGTTGCTAGGCAGCAGCCATACTTGCATGAAATGTGTTGCTAGGCAGCAGCCATACTTGCATGAGATGTGTTGCTAGGCAGCAGCCATACTTGCATGAAATGTGTTGCTAGGCAGCAGCCATGCTTGCATGAAATGTGTTGCTAGGCCTGTGCCGAGCTCATCAGAGTTTTTGCTACTCATATGGCACAGCTTAGATCTTAGACGACAATTTGTTAAACATAATTCAGAACAGTGGCTTGAACAACTAATGCTCCCTGCAGCTAAATTCTTGTTCACACTTGTTGCCGGAGGTTGCGGCAAGGCGTTCCTCACCTCCTCCACCTCCTTTGATGCTTGCTGCAGGTCTGAGGGCAGCATGTCCATGAGCTGAGTGAAGCCAAGATCTCGATATGCAAGCCAGTGTAACAGAATGTGCCTCAACCTGTCCTTCAACGGCAACCCACACACCTACAACAAAAAGACAATAATACACTTTAAAGAGTGCTTTTCGTCAGTCCTATGAAATACATTATGAGGAGCACAGAAGACTGTTCATGCCCTTGCCATGAAACCAAACCAAACTTTGAAGGCATTGTAATAAGTGCTAGTTTCTTTCCAGATTTTATTCTCGATTATGATATCTCTCTTCAGGCAAGTCCTCAACATGATCCTCTGCCTCTGCAACCGTCAATCATTGCAATGGCTCACCCCCTTCCCTGTTCATACTAATATTAAAGGAGACACCATAACATCATAACAGCTCACCGTCCTCTCCCTCAACATGCACACTAGCAGGTGCAGGCCTTCCTCTAATCCAGCCTTATCTCGACCATCATCAGCCAGCAGCTCCTCTAATGTAGGTTGAGTCAGCAAGACACCTTCAAGAGAGAGATTGAGAAGTAACAATAATATGCCTTAAAGTGAGAGATTGAGGAGCAACAATACGCCTTTAAGAGAGAGGTTGAGGGGCAGGAGACACAGAGACCTCAGCTTTATCATCCAAAAAATGGCCAAAAATAAGTCCTTACTACTGAGTAGAGCCCTTCAGTGCTCTCTCAAGACACACAAGACACATCAGGGTATTGTGTTTAAGCTGGATCATGCCTGGTTGATGAACTAGCATATAATGTGCAGCCAGCAATAACGCTGACATTGAGCTTTGTTAGAAACAGAGAGGATTGCATGCACACCTGCAGCTCTCAGCATCTGCCCTCCCCCAAACGCCTGGATCAGCTCCGAAACAAAGGTCCCAGGGGTTCCAGACAACATTGCCATCATCAGCAACAAAATGTCTGGATCCATCAAGAACTCTCTCCAGTTCTGATAGAAATACTGCAAACAATGATTCAAAGCCAAGGAGGTCACTAGCTTCGACAATAGCAGTCAGATCAGAGAGATGATGCCAATATCATAAGTCAGCCCGCAGTTACATAAGAGTGATGATGTCAATATCATAAGCAAGCTGGCAGTCACAATAGAATGATGATGCTTGGACTCTGCATTGTACTCTACATAGGCAAATAAAGCAGGACAGTCCTATTAGCAAACAAGACCACCCGCCAAGACAGGCCCATTAACAACATGACCACTCACCAAGACACTAGAGATGTCATCACCATTGCGGATCCATCGCCTGGAATGACCCTGTAGATTTTGTCATTCAATGGGAGCAAACAAGATTAGAACAAGGGAATGAAATTAGAGACTTGATATTATTAGGCAGTCAGCATACGAAAGAAACAGAACATGCAGCAAAAGTTACAGAACAGACCTTTTAGTGCAACCATATCACCCTACGGGAAGTAGCTTGAAATTGTTTTTGGGTTTACCTGGGCTAAGAAAACTTGCAAGGTGAGTATGTGCCGTACAACCAGCTGCCAAGCCAGGACTGGAGGGGCGCCTCTGAACCTCCCTAGTCTAGTGGAGGAGGCCATCATGGGGGATAGCCTGCCGCTGCCACTGCAACCAGCAGCAGCACCTAGATGATGAGGGCCCCTGCTGCTGCTGCTGCTGTAGTGCTCAGTCACTGGAACTGGGCTCACTTGCTGCTCTGTTTGCTGCTGCTGATCTGCTAGAAGAGCTGATGAAGCAGGAGGATTCATTCCATCACTATGTCTTATCGAATACCTGTTGCTGTGATGGGAAGCTGCAGAAGCTGCAGAGGACAATGAGGTAGGGATCACCGCAGTGGAAGGAGTAGTTTGTACAAACGTTGGTCGCTCCCTGCCACTCATTTGCAGTGCAGGGGAGCCCCTTGCTGATGCGGAGGTCAGTAGCAAGGATGTTGCAGGTAGGGTTGCATCAACACCTAGCACTGCATCATCATAAGGAGCGGGTTCAGCACCTCCAGAAGCTAATGTGTTGGTAACCTGCTGACCTCCAGAAGCTAATGTGTTCGTAACCTGCTGACCTCCAGAAGCTAATGTGTTGGTAACCTGCTGACCTCCAGAAGCTAATGTGTTCGTAACCTGCTGATCTCCAGAAGCTAATGTGTTGGTAACCTGCTGACCTCCAGAAGCTAATGTGTTCGTAACCTGCTGACCTCCAGAAGCTAATGTGTTGGTAACCTGCTGACCTCCAGAAGCTTCCACAGCAATCCCTGCTGACCTGTGGAGACCTGATCCATAATTTCCTGCCAGCCAGTCACTTCCACCTCCCCCAGGTGGGCTAACTGGTGACAAGGCAGCGCCCATGGCAAGTGCCATGGATCGTACTGCTGATCTCCCTGAAGACACTACAGAATCTGGCCTGAGGCTCCCAGATGAGGCCCCATAATCTACAGAAAGCATTCCCTCATTGCCAATGCGTTGTTCAGAGAATGGCTGTTGCCCACTTCCAAACTCTGCCATGACTTCTGATACCAGCTGGTCCAATGCTTTTTCAGAAGGTACTGAAGCTGCTGAGAGGTCATCTTCAGAGGAGCCAAAAGCATCCCCGCCTGGCAGTGCCGCCGCTGCCGCTGCTGCTGCTGCTGCTGCTGTTGACTTGACTGGCTCAGAAAAGCAGGCCAGGAGTTTGCCCAAATGCTGTGTGGCTAATGCAGCAGCTGTTGAGCCCGCCTCTCCAATGTGATCTTTACTCAACAATACTGCAAAATGAATAGCAGCAAAATAAGTACAAATTCTTGCACCAGTTTGACCATTAGGTAGAGCATATCACACATTGCACCTTCTGCCACATTCCTCTATGAGGTTGAGGAGTTGAGATACCTTGATGCATGCCTTCTTCAAAAAAAACCGTTTGGAGGAAGAGGGTTTCATGACAGGGTAAATATCACATAACTTTCATCATGAATGTGCTGTCAAGGATTGAAAGGTAAAAGCATCTTAGGATCCCAAAGGCCCTTAGGGTTTAGGACCTTAGGATCCCAAAGGCCTTTAGGGTTTAGGATCTTAGGATCCCAAAGGCCCTTAGGGTTTAGGACCTTAGGATCTCATACCCTGGAGGAAGGTAGCGACCACCCTGTGCAAAGGCAGATGAGGAGACACCTCCAACCTGCCCTCCAGCAGGCTACCCCACATGTCAGGTTGAAGAGCTGCCACAGCTACATCATCCCCCATATTGCTATCAAGGCTGCTATTTCTGGTGTTGATTGGATTAACCCCTGAACCTCCCCTTCCAGTTGATGCACTAAGCCATCTACAGCTCCATGACTTGAGGACATCCAGTGCCATTCTGTACCGCCGCATAAGGAAGATACGTCATAAGGTGACATCTCTAGAGGCATGACATTCTTTATTGCTCCAAAGTGCAAGCTGTATACAATGACAGTTGTCAGCATGACACTGATGATAGCATGATCCATGAGCAATGCATGAGAATTGCATGAGCATGACGCTGATGACAACAGGATCCATGAGGATTGCAAATCAGAAGAGGCTTGATTAATGCAGTAGATCTCACTGTCAGTATATTAATAAGCCCTTGTGCACATTATTAAAAAACTATTTTTATGCCATCACCTGCACTGCGAAATTGGAAGTGGCCTACTATTTCAACAGCAGCAGCAACTCTGCAATTTTCATGCCTATGGATTATAGGTACCTCTCTGTATAAAAAAGCTGTCAGGAGAGAAGCATGAAGCATCAAAAGTGTTATTCGTTAGTGTCATACCTGACCGCTTCACCCAATAGCTGCATGCCCTCAGACTCTTCCATACCTGACCGCTTCACACAATAGCTGCATGCCCTCCGACTCTTCCATACCTGACCGCTTCACACAATAGCTGCATGCCCTCAGACTCTTCCATACCTGACCGCTTCACCCAATAGCTGCATGCCCTCCGACTCTTCCATACCTGACCGCTTCACCCAATAGCTGCATGCCCTCCGACTCTTCCATACCTGACCGCTTCACCCAATAGCTGCATGCCCTCCGACTCTTCCATAGCTGCCAATGGCCGAGCACCGGACGCAGTCAACATGATCTCTGATATCAAGGAAGCCAGGACCACCTCCATGTTCATGGCAATGCTGACCTCAGAACGAGGGTCAGGAACCTCTCCTGCAGCAGCAGAGAACCACACATCAGCATGCATGTCATTCATGAGTACCGCAATTGAGGACCCTTTAGTCCTAAAACGATCAAACCATTCCAAGTTGTTTAGATATCTGAGATGAAGCATCATTATAAGATAGAGCGAGGTTATGGGTTCTAGACCCTGAATGTAATAATATGAATACTACTTTAAATATGCAATGCCTGCTGCCACAATAAGAGCTGGAATATTCAATGCCTGCTGCCACAATAAGAGCTGGAATATTCAATGCCTGCTGCCACAATAACAGTTTTACCTCCCAACAGTCTGCGATGAGGAACCACCATCTGCAGCTTCGAAACCACGCCCAGGAAGTTTTCCTGAAACAAGGCTGGAAGTACAGAGATGCACATGGATGAGAATAACCAAGAGTCCAAATGACAAATCCTAAGCACATACTCACTAGGTTCCCAAAAAGACAACAGCAGGCAGAAAATAATGCAGCGCATGGTTCATGGCCTGGACAGGATGAGGGCGCGTGAACATAATGCTTATAAGAGGGTTGACATATTGCCAACACTGTTTTTCAGAATTGTCTCACTCTTATCAGACAAAAGATGCTTCACTGCCATTGGGTGGTGGAAAATGGTGCCCAGGTCCCCTAAGATACGGCGGAAGCAAATGAAGAGGCCCTGCAGGACAAAAAGGAGACTCACTGAGATTTAATAAAAACTATAACTCTTTTTTGACATCTAGGACTAGTAAAAAATAAAAACATAACAAGAATACCTAGTATAGCATGGTAATAAAGTAGTACAGAAAATACATTCAGAAGATGCACGCAAATAACTCATGGCCCGCCCCGCCTGCTGCAGTTGTATGATGTCCAGACAACACCAAGGAGGACAACAGAATTGAAAGAGGATTAGTTAAAGCAATGAAGACATTTCTATGCAAAACAAAGATATCACACTTGATCAGAGAATGCAAGGACTTGTTCAGGCATTGTGTTTGCTGCTTGAATGAGATGCAACTGCCTGGTCACAATTCCATCTAGCGATCTGAGTAAGGTCCTTAACAGATCTCTCTCTTGGACGAGCCTGAACATAGAGAGTAGAGCCGTAGGCCCATGAGCAGTTTTTAACATTCACCCTCATCACTAAATATTTAGTAGCAGAAATTACACGTTGGAAACAATGACATATTGGGCACTAACTTGATAATTAGATTATGGCAATGCCATCTTCAAGACATGTTACACTAATTACACTCATTACACCTAATGTAACGGAATATCAGGGGAGATACAGGCACCTGATGGTGACCTCCTCCGTGTTGAACAGCTGCACTGTAAGGCGGTCTAGTGCCACAGTGATGGGGTGCTTTGAGTCTACATCCTCCACAACTCTCTGCATTGTCAACACAAGATGATCAACAAAGCAGCACCCATCCATGAAAATGGTGTGTACCCTCACACTGAACGGCATTTAAGATCCACGTCAGTATGTCATGTTGAGAGCCTTATTGATATGGTCCCAACCTAACTAATCTACCCTTGATACTTTTCCCTGCAGTCTGGACGAAACAGCTGATGAGTAAAGCTCACCTGTAGCAACCAATCATAAAGGTCCAATAGCTTAGAGGTGCAATGAAACTTGAAGCCCGAATCATAGAGCAAGAGGAGGAGCAGGGTTGTAGCTTCTTGAAGCGTTGGGCTGTCCAGGTACCCCAAAGCACGAAGGAGTACAGAAAGAAGGCACATCGCCTTCAATACATAAGGCAAAAATAGGGACATCAGATTCTAAGCAGTCATAGGGGAGGCAAATCATAGGGGTCATTGAGGGCCAAACATAACAAGGTAATGGCAAAAAGGCTCATTAATCAAGGATAGAAGACATGCAACAGAAAGGCAGTACGTAATAAATAGCAAAATGCAAGTAGCATTACTTTCCTTTTCTGCTACATGCAAGACTTCATTGCAAAACAGAGCAGAGGGTGTGAGGACTGACTGGGGGTGGTATACTGAGGAAGTGCGCACATTATTGTGAAGATCAGCTTGAGGCTGAGAAGCCCATGCTTTCTGAAGCACTCTCTCTGACAGCTGAGTCACAACCTGAGCCAGATCCCTTGAATATGGAGACATGGTCCCCCCTCCTACCATCACCATCTGCAGAAAGAGGGTGAGACTGAGAAGTAGAGAAAGGGGGGAAGTTGCGTTGGCCCGTTTATGTGTAAGAAACCACACAGGAGAGGTAAGCAGATATTCAGTATCCCTAAATCCAGGAAAAAATGGTTGTTTACATACACACAACGCCAATCTGAGAGTTGCTGTTTCCTACCCGCCATCAACTTTTATCCTGACCTGCTTGGTGGCAGAAGCTAGTAAGGATACCTGCTTGGTGGCAGAAGCTAGTAAGGATGCCTGCTTAGCATGCAGAGCAGGTGATGGTGGTGAAACCACAGCCTTTGAGTCTTCACTAGTCAATAATACAGTACCGCCTGCAGGCAGCCTTGGTAGTAGCAGGGTGCTGGCTTGGTCACAGTTTCCATGGTCAGGCAATCCAGGGTTCAGCAGGGAAGTAGAAGGATCAGGGTTTAGTAACTGGCAGATGAGGCGACAACACAGTGGTCTCACAGGCGTCAACGCTGCAAGGCTACCAATCCACCTGTCACACAAGGGTGAATGAGGCACATACATAACCTGTCACACAAGGGTGGATAAGCTACATATAGATTTGAGTTATACGTCATGGTATCTGTGAGAGAGAGGTTACCTATGAATATGCCTTGAGAGAGGTTAGCTATGAATATGCCTTGAGAGAGGTTACCTATGAATATGCCTTGAGAGAGGTTACCCATGAATATGCCTTGAGAGAGGTTACCTATGAATATGCCTTGAGAGAGGTTACCTATGAATACGCGTATATCGAAACGCTATGACGAGATTACAGTAGCACTATGCACATGGACCCGTATCGGCAACTTTAAGAAAATACACATTATTAGTTGTGAAGGTAGTTTTAGGGTATTCCTCATAGCCCAGCAGCTCATGAGAATACAAACTGACTAGACTACCTGCTTAGCTCCAGGGAATACAAACTGACTAGACTACCTGCTTAGCTCCAGGGAATACAAACTGACTAGACTACCTGCTTAGCTCCAGGGAATACAAACGGACTAGACTACCTGCTGAGCTCCTGGACGTGTAAGCTATTCCATTCAGTGCTATGCTGTGGCAGCCATTCTGGTGAGGCAGCAGATGCGAGAGTTTGCTCTTCATCTTGAGAGAGATCTGTAATTAAACAGCATAAGGCTTCAAATTTGAGGAAGTGTGAACATGGATGTGTCTGTTTGCATTCCTCATGTATTACAAGCCATACTTTGTGACCCAAATCATTCACACATTCTTCACACTATTTATTATGTACTTTTTTCCTTTGCAACTAAATTATGAACATATCTTTAGTCTCACATTAGGCATAGGTAAGCCCATTCTGCTCTCTCCAGCTTCCTGATCATATCTACTATCAAGCCTACTGACTCATGCGGTGGATGGCATGATCTATCAGCCCATTTGTAATCACAAGTTGTTGCAAGATCCTATCTCTAGCCTTCTCTAACCATTTGCAGCACCCTACTTACCTGACATGCACACTCCGTACCGCAGAATGACTGCACCCAACACAGCCTCTAATGCCTCCACCTCATCAGGACGGAGCAACTCCTCCAGAGGTGTATCCATGAGGCTTGGACTATGCTGAGGGCAGCAACCTGTTCATGACAAATTAATCACATGATCTTGTTCCTCATCTATTCTTACGATCCACACTTTCATGAGTACTAAGGAATCTTTAATTAAGCAGCCAATGAAGTGTAAGAAAGAGATGATTACTAGAAGAGAGAAGGGCCTGATCATCATTTGAAAACATGAACCATGCAATATCTCAGCCTGAGACAAACAAAATGCCACCTCTGCTGTCACATTACCCGCTCTAAAATGCCACCTCTGCTGTCACATTACCCGCTCTAAAATGCCACCTATGCTGTCACATTACCCGCTCTAAAATGCCACCTATGCTGTCACATTACCCGCTCTAAAATGCCACCTCTGCTGTCACATTACCCGCTCTAAAATGCCACCTATGCTGTCACATTACCCGCTCTAAAATGCCACCTATGCTGTCACATTACCCGCTCTAAAATGCCACCTATGCTGTCACATTACCCGCTTTAAGATGTGGCTCCCCAAGTGGACACCTCTCCACAGTCACAACAGAATGCACTCTTACCTGTTGCCCTCCATGAGGATAAGTCTCCACAGTCACAGCAACCTCCAGCTGGACTGCGATACATCACATAGTCATGATTCAAATGACCGCCTGCCTTGAAGCAGGTCACGCATATGGCGCTCGAGCTGGTGAGCTGGCATGTCCTGCAGCGGTACGCAATGGTGCCCTGAGTCCACACAGAGGTACAGGGTCCGGTTCCTTGTTTGGGTTGGAGAGCTGTAAGGTAGTCCTCGAAGCTGGAGTGATTGCTGACTGCACAAAGGTACTTCTCACACTCCTGCATGGTGAAAAAAGTCATGCATGAGAACGTACAGAGCTGATATTTGAGAGTTTTAAAGATTTAATACTACTCAGTCTTTGACCTGCAAGCATAGCGTGGGATCTGTAAGCCAGTTGGTAGCGCTTGTCGTTGAATGCGTTTGCATCGCAACAGCCTCTAATTTCAATTCCGTGTCAGTATGATGATATTACAAATGCGTAACACTCGAATTTTCCTGGTCACCTACATTCTACCTCAACACACGCATGCAACAAATGCGTCTGCATGTACTATTAAGATCGGAAAACACTTATTTCAACGCATATCTCGGTTTGTTCATGGAGCTATCCATCATGAATTTAATGAATTAACTAATGTCAGTTGAGATGACGTACTTTATACGGACTTGGGCACGCCGATTTACCAACATGAAGCGTTAGTCAAGTGTTCAGGCGTACACCAATTGCTTTCTAATAAAGCCAGCAAGTGAGACTTCTGTCTTAGTTGTAGACCTTCCCAGCACAAGTGTTTCCTATTTCAGTTAAAAGGTTACTTATCTACCTATGTGACTTGCCTAAAATGAGCCTGGAATCTATTTTAAGGCAGAGAAATCTGAGTCGGCTCCTGAAAGAGCAATATACGCCAAACGGAGATTCGTGAGTACTTGGTTTTGCGCTTGTTTTGACATATCATTCACACGGTCGTCAATTTTACTATAAATTTGGAATTATTGTTGCAGGTCTGAGTTACGTGTGGGAAAAGATGATCTTTTCGACTGCCTTGATCGCATGTCAGCTTACCAAACAACATGCTCAACTCAGGCTGCTTTTTCAGAGGCAGTTTCAGTTATAAATGGTGGGAAGTTTATCAAACCATGAGTTGCTCTTTATGTCTCTGTTGTTGCCCGGTTTGCCTCCTTACTAGGTACTCTCACTGCACCTGACAATGTAAGACACATTCAGCCATCATATCTTATGGCACAGGTCAACGTCGCAGCAAAGTTATGGACTTTCCTCCAAGCAAAGTCTTTGATGGGGCCTTCTTAAAGTTGAGGTCTTCCAGCTCTGGCCTGGGCAGCCCTCGTCAGGGAAGCCCCTCCGGAAGCAATAGTCCAAACAGAGGCGGGCAACATCTCAAACAGCGACCCTTTTCTGCCATATCCTCTCCTAAAAGTGTCCTAACATTACCAACAGCAGAGACATTAGAAAAGACGTCTGTGAGCAGCTCCTTATCTGGGATATCTTGCCCAGAGCTGCCTAGCACCTTGCCACTCGATCTCTTACATGAAACAGTAGCTTCAGTGAGTCAGAGCCAAGAAATGACTGAGCCCTGCAGCATGGAAGGGAGAGAGAAGAAAACCTCGAAATTGTCACTGGAAGCCCTCAACCAGAAGTCAATGCTAGGTCTTCCTGATTCAGTGCTTGTCAGGATTGGACGCTCCAGGGATGCTTTCATGGAGTAAGTGTTAGAGGTTGTGGCAAACAGTGTACTCTTGAGTTCTTGCAAATCGACCTTGTGTCCTGCTTTTCATTTGTAGCCATTAGTCTGACAGGAGGTATAATCAGCTGTATTCGGATGAGGGGCGCTTGTTGTGAGTGTGTGACTAGGTCATATGGCTAGTCCCATGAGGGGCGCTTTTTATGAGTGTGTGACTAGGTCATATGGCTAGTCCCATGACTGTCTTCGGTTCAGATCCCACCCTTGCATGTTGCTTCTCACAGCATGTCTGAATGGGAAACATCTCACACTTCAAATCTGATTAAGTCTATTTGTGGTGCAGACGTGAGGTGATGGCATCCAGCTATGACATGAAGGAGGACCACCTTATCTGTAATGGGAAGCTGAAGATCATTGCAAGACCAGACACACACAGAGACTGGACTCTGGACAGCTATGGTCATGTGAGAGGAACCTGTCATTGTTGAACATCTCATCAAGTTAGTGTGAAGGGAACATATGATTCTTGAATGTCACTTTTATCAAGCTCCAGCCACTAACCTAATCTACTAGGCTCATCAAGAAAGGCTCATGAAGTCATTGCCGACAATCTCCTGAAGAGCTCAAACCTGGCCATGCATATTGGCTGGTGCTGATTCGGCTTCAGCACGAATCGGCTTCAGTTACGTGTGTATCGGCTTCATTATGATTGTTTGTAAAGCTTGCTCAATCGCTTTGTATGTACAAGCAGGCAATCCCCTTGGTACCAGGGATGCGCCATACCCCTTCTCCACCTCCATCTGCAAATATAGAGAGCAACCAGAAGCGGCCAATGTCAGCGCCTGTGTACAGTAGTCCTAAACATGGCCCTGAAGTTGTTGCAAGACCAGGACGGTATATGAGAGGCAATGTTTTCTACAGCACAACAGATGCACATGCTCATGCTGCTCAAGAATGTGTGCAAGGCAAGTTCTGGAGGCAATGTGTGCAAGGCACTTTTGAAGACATCTTTATTTGTTACAATTTTGCGATGCAGTATGACCTGTGATTAGGATCCAGGACTGAGTCATTCAACCCATTGTCATGCAAGCTTTCTGAATTTCAGTGTTGTGCTTGCAGAGGATCTTTTTGAAATAAAAGAGGAGGATGACGCTCTGGACATAGATCCCAGCCTTGCTTGTTACAGCAGTAGTGTCATTGGCAGTCAACTGCCCCAACCTTTTGGAAAGTACCGTCCATACTCTGCTCCTTCATTGTCTGCAGCTCCTGTCAACACAGCTCCCAGGCGTATGCTGGGGCAGCCTAGCTGTGCCAACCATTCACCCCACTCACCATCTCTGTCAAATACCAACAAGCAGCTGAAACAACCTGCCAGCACCAGACCCTCTACAGCCTGCTCTGTAGTGCCTATTACAGCCTGCTCTGTAGTGCCTATTACAGCCTGCTCTGTAGTGCCTAGTACAGGACATCCTATAAACTGCACAAAGCCACCTGTTCACTATGGAAGCAAGTCTTATAAAGGTACCTCCGCCTCCTGGACAGCTAGTCCATACCAAGTTCAGAGCACACTATGCAGCCCAGCATCAGGGCTCGGCTTGAGGCTCACACGCCCTCTATCTGCCTCTAAGGCAGATATTCGACCCTCAGGTCTCCTTCCCAGCAAAAGTGAAGCAAGTTTAGTCTCAGGATATGAGCGCCTTTCCAGTAGTAAGGGTACAGGCGTGGCCAGCAGCAGGCCCATCTCTGCTACCAAATATAACACCATTACTGGGGCTAGGACAGTAGTAGCTGGGCCTGCCTCTGCTATCAATTATAACACCACTGCTGGGGCTAGGACAGTAGCTCGACCTACCTCTGCTACCAAATATAACACCATTACTGGGGCTAGGACAGTAGTAGCTGGGCCTGCCTCTGCTATCAATTATAACACCACTGCTGGGGCTAGGACAGTAGCTCGACCTACCTCTGCCACCCAGCTAAGAGGTCCCCTAGATCATGCATCTGTTACAAGCCCTTCTACAGCCAGTGATCCCTGGTATGAACGATTGTCAAGGCCCAGATCTGCAACACGCAAGACAGGGGCTCCTGCTGCTGCTGCTGTTGCCGTCCAGGATCTAGACCTGGTGACTGTTGAGCCCTTGAAAAGCTATGTGGGCAAAGGGAGAAAGATGAATGCGGATGCCTCCTTGGGTGATGCCAACAGTCATGATCTGGAATCTGTAGCTGCTACTTCAACAGAAGCCTCCTGCTCTGTAGCCTCAGTCATTCACCCAGCTAAAATGTTTCAAACAATGCTGAATGCATATCAAAACTTCTATGTGTCTAATTGACAAGAAAATCGTACTTCAGTTCTTGCACTTATTTTAGGAGGGATGTGTTTTAGTTTTTTCTGCAAGTATTTACCAGTTCTATGCCCATGATATGTCTTGGCGAGTCTTGCTCAGTGAGCATAAAGCGAGGCTTCTATTTTTATTTATGGTATGAAATGAAAAAGCCATGGTATGAAATGAAAACACACGTGCCATTACGCGGCCATAGTGCCTTTGCACCTTCATGTGACGGGTGAGGCAGTTTAGGTGTTGGTTTTTATTGCGCTCCTAAATTAGGGTTTAGGGGGGCATCTCTTGGAGATTGCGGAGGTTTCCTTGTTTGTGTTATGTGAAATGAGGCAGTTACTGAAATAAGTACCTGCCATAGTCACGGTGCATTTGCTGATTCTGACTTTCTGTGAATGCCTAGTGGAAGCAGAAAACCTCAATTGACTAGATAGACATAAGGTAGCCTGTTAGAGCCGTCCAAAAGTGTGTAGTCTTAGACTTATGTTGAGTGATTTTGCTTTCTCTTGGGGAGTGAAGTTTTGGTCATGTAACCCTATTCTGGATCAAGATTGTACAGAAAACAACGAAGAGGCAGATGTATAATGCTGAGAGTGATCAGGTAGAGCGTTTTGTATTCATGAGCAGGAATCGTTGCAAAGCCTCTAACATGTGCTCAGGCCAGTGCTTAGCTGTCCTGACCCACTCTACATCACTGTATCGGCTATCAAAACTATTGGCTATCTCCCATTCCTGCAAAATGCATTTGAGATGAAGGGCTTATTCAGTAGACTGAGTGGCAATGTGGAGGCTACAGCTATTTGACACCTCATGAGCATGATGTGTTTACACAACATGCTTATGCCGCAGAAAGATGGAGGATAATTATTCCAAGCTGCAATTCCTCCTCTAGATAATTTATAGAAGACAGGAGGCAGCTACATGACTTTGAGAGGCTGAAGCCTTGGCTCAGAAGATCATACCACCGTGGGATTAGAAAGCTCTGTGCACCTCACCTCTTCAGCACGGAAGGCCAGGGAAGGTCTCTCATTGTACAACAGTACAGCAAGGGCTGCATGTATCTCCGCGGACCCAACCAGAGGTACAGCCTCATCCTCAAGTGCAAGGATGGCATCAGATGTGTTGCCAGTCTACAGAGAGTAGTGACATGAACAGTTCTGAACACATGAACATCATCTCAGAATTCACACCCATAGTTTCTGTCGTGTCATAGTAGGCATTCAGAATCAGAAATGCAAAATGTAGGCTTATATGTGAGTACACATGTGGCAAGATTGTCTTGGCATCACATCAACGCTATGTCTGTACTCACTCACCTGGTACAGCATCAAAGCTCTGCCTACTCTCACCTGGTACAGCATCAAAGCTCTGCCTACTCTCACCTGGCACAGCATCTAAGCTCTGCCTACTCTCACCTGGTACAGCATCAAAGCTCTGCTTACTCTCACCTGGTACAGCATCAAAGCTCTGCCTACTCTCGCATAGGCACTGAGTGCCAAGTCTGGGAATTTGGTCGCTATGTAATTGTACAGTAAGAGAGCACCGTCGTACTGCCCCTGGTCTGTGGCAATGCGTGCAGCTGTCAGGCAGGACAGTGCCTGTCCAGCAGACGAGCCGCTGATGCCTGCAGCGGCTGACGCGTAGAGGTAGGAGTTCTTGGAACCTTTAATAACGAGGGAGGACTGTGTCCTGTCTGAAGGTGGTGCAGCTTCCATCAAGCTTCTACTGAAAGTGTCCACAGCTGATGTAGCCGAATCATAAGGAAGAAGTTGACTGGAGACTCTGGTTGAAAGGGGATGTGTAAGAACAGCTTTGCTGCTGCTTAATCCACTTTGTATGATATCATATGTGTTGACATCTGCCAGAAGGCATGAGGACACTTGCTGTCGGAGTGTGCTGCTTGGAGGCATGATAGAAACAGGGGGGGCTTGACGGACAACATCCAGATCAAAAACTGCACATGATAGGGTTTCAAATGACAGGAGTTTTTAGATCAGGCATACTTCATTAAATTGACCAAAGACATAATCTTATTGAAATAACTCACACTTGATCCCTAGCTGTTGAACTGCTAATTCCTTGCTAAGAAATACTTGTTGAAGAGGCTCTCGAACTGGAGTCAAGGGGATGCTGGCTGTGGCAGGCTGCCCATAGCTGCAGAGCACAGCAATTATTGGTACCGGTGATAGTCTGAACGTATGCCCATTTGATTGAGACCTTTTCTGAAACTGTACCATGTACCAGAAGTGACTGTTAAGTGCGTGTGCAAATAACGAAGTTTTAGCTCCGGGACCAACATTACGAGGTCCAGCAATCTTCATTCGCGTCTCTGACATTTGAGTGCATGCGACAGCAGAGTTTAAAGGCAGCCTACACATTATGAGATGAATATACAGCAACACAAGTAGGGGGGCAGCATGTCTAGTTCATGTACAGGTTTAATGGCAAAATATGCGGAGTGCTTGAGAAACTCTGATTGCATGAAGGTGAAATCTTGTCAATAGGCTTATTTGTCATTAGATAGGTATGCACTCATCACCTACGTAGGTAGAGACATAGTAAATACCTAGAGAAGTCATGAAGACAGAGTGATTTGATTTTCATAATCCGTTTTAAGCGTATTCCTTATGTTTGCTTGTGCGTATGCTGTCTACGTCTGTCAGGTAGAACAGAAGAGTCACAAGGAGTGCATGGATGAAAGAATAGGAGAATGCCAACAATTCCGGTATGCTCTGTTTCAATGTCGTAAAGGGCAGATGGATGCGCGCACTAGAATTCAGGGTAATAAAGGGTATTGATCATATAAAAAGGTTAGCCTTACTGTAGACAAGTAGATTGAATGCAGTAAGGTGTTGATGGTCCCTTGTCCAGTATGTACCCTATGTATGGCTTTGTGCTATGTTTATTCAAGGCTTTCAGTGCGCTGCATTTCACTTCCTCGGTGTGATGATATGAGGCTAGAGTTGAATGTTTCCGTTGCTTCTGGACAGAATCTGGCTTCTGTTGTAATATACACAAGTGTCTGTCATACCAGTGTTCGTGTTAATACTCAATTGTCTCCAATTCGGTATGCGAGTGTACCTAACATCCATGCATATGTTAGCTCAGAAGGAGAACTTCACTTAGAGCAAGTAGAATGTACACAAAATTTGGCACGTGAATACCCAATGATACAAGCCAAACAACACAGACGCATGGCCGCAAAGAAGATAAAAAATAAACCTCAAGGATCTGTGGCCTCGATTATTGAAGGAGCTAAAGTACATAACCTACTATTGCTCTGCAGACCCTTGCTAGTCACATGCTCCCAGTTGTTGAAGATGGAGAAACCTCCTTTAAGCACACTTGACAAACTGAAACAACCAATTTGGGTTTGGCCATCTCTATTGAAAGGGTATTTGTTGTTTCTTTGGATGGAAAAACAATCATGGTTATGTCAAGCCAGGCAAGTACTAATGTCTGTTGGAGTGTGGACTTTCAAGGAGTAGACTCCTGTGGTGAGCAGAAGCTAATGTCAGTGACCATGTCGAATTTTACTGTGATTTCCATGAGCTTGCGACGGGCCTAGACTGTCATGCTGTGGTGGCATTGGCCCCGGCTTCCCACCGGAAGAGGTGGTGCTTGTCCCACTACTTCCACCACCGCCTCCTCCATACCCCCTCCCTTGAGGCTTGCCCCCTCCCGCTGGAGCTCCGCTGTCACCGCTGGAGACCCCAGCAGACTGTAGTGGATTCCCCATCATGGGCATATATCCTCCAGACCCTGTGATGCCACCGTAAGGCATGGCAACACCAGAGAAGTACATCTGCTCCATCCCAGGCATGGGTCTAGCGCCAGGCTGCATGGGCATGCTAGTCATAGTAGAAGGATACATGGCATAGGCACCAGGGTACATAGGAAAGGGACCTTGGGGGCCTCCTCCCGTCATAGGAATGCCAGGGTAGGGATACCCCATGCCCTGAGCAGCTGCTGCGTACATGGCCTGATGAGGTACTGGCATGCCAGTAGGATACCCCATGGTCCCTGGGTAACCAGGTATAGGGTATGGAGACATGGGCATGCCACCAGGGCTACCTAGAAATGTACCACCACTGCCTTGACGCAACATGGGCATGCCTGATTGAACAGGGGAGTTGGGGTACTGAGGGGAATGAGGCTGTGAGCCTTTTGCAAGAGGAGGGGGTGGAGGGGGGAAGTTCCCTGAGCTCATTGTGCGGTATGGTTGGGGCATGCCCCCCCAGGGATGCATTGGTTGTCGAGAGAAGTCCTGATAACCCTGAATGAATAAGTGGAAACTACATCTAGGACTCCGAGGGTATTTTTAGGACTTGCACAAAATTTTGGATCTCCTGAACATTCAAGGTGTCCATTCATGACTACGACCAGGACCAGGACTCGCACATTCGATTAATTGTGCTTGGACGTGCTCACCTCCGGGTAGCCTCCAAAAAACCGTGGATCATACACACCTCCATGCCCATCCCTGCAATGTACATCAAGAATATTGAATAATTGCCATACCTGTGGTCACTATATTCACATAATATGCGGCACAAACAATGCGTCCTCCTAAATATTGAATCCCTGGTAAACCAGTGAGGCTCTTGTTTGTGTGTTAAGTACATGTGATTCTTCATACCTCCTCATGTAATCTGGATCCTGTAACTCCCGATCCTTATCACGCAACACAGCCTTGCGCCCTCTCCCACGTCCCCCACTTTCTCTGCCTGAGTATGGTGGACCACTGATTCCTGCTCCTCGTCCGCCGTATCCCCCCATCCGGTTCCCACCTATTGTGCTGAAGGGTGAGGATGGGAGATTGCCACTTGTTCCTGCTTGGTTCATCCCAGTGAGATCAGCCATCATGGGAGGTTCAGCTATTCCTGCAGGTCCAATAATTCTTTCCCTAGCCCTGTGGTAGTCCTCTTCTCTTTCCTTAATCGAAGGGGCTGAGCTACCAGGTTGAGAGCTAGGAGACAATCCACCATGCTCTGGGCCCTGAGGCCGCCTCAAGATTTTTGAGGGTGCTGGTCCTCCATTTCCAGATCTGTCAGCTACCCGCTCTGCCATGGCTGCATTAGCATCCAGCTTAGACAGCTTCACCTAGGAATAGTCATGAAAGATTTCGTGATCAACAAGCCGTTATTCCTGCTATTGTTACTTTTTAAGGATATACCTTGCGAAGACGAGTATACTGTGTCCTAGTGCCCACGACACGACCTGGGCCTTCTTCATAATCGACTGTGCTCGTTTGAAGGCCGTAAGCTTGAGCTACTCTATGCGCTAGCATTTTCTGAGGGAGCATGGAAGGAATAGATAAGCGAAAGCAAACTACAAGGACGCAGAGCTGTTCATCCACCCACCTGAAAAGTTCCAAGGGATGGGCTGAACTCAAGTATGTCACGAGACGTGTCTCCAATGAAATCAATAACCATATCTTCCAGTTCAAACACTGTCTTACGCTCAGCTGTTGTTGTGAGCGCTTCAAGTACAGCGCTGTCCACCTCTGCTTCTGGGAAAGAGGAGCTCCTGATCAGATTTCAAAGGATTGTGTGTGTTAAAATTAGTGACATAAGATCAAGTGCATTCGGAGGAGGAACAACTTACTTATTGTCATCATCGACTGGGAATGTCTCTGAATTGAGTTGCTGAGGCTCATCAGCTTTAATTTGAAGTTTTTGAAGTTCTTTAATAGGGGTCTCCTCCCACGTCTGCTCTTCATTCGAGCTGCTAGCCATGCTTCAGATTGTCTCCAGGATGATCTACACCGGCACAATTTCCTTTATGTTAGCTCTAACACGCATCATAACATCAGCGTTGTTCGCTATGTGCATTCACCTCTAAAATCAATGTTACTGATGTACTGCATATGATGTACACCATCAATAAGCGTTCGACGGTTACCAACAATTACTGATTAACAATATGCTACAAGTTCAGCTTTGGTACTGCGTCCTGTTGTTCTGTTACTGAACAATAAGCACGCCCTAGCTTTCTTCATACTTTTGAACGGTGAGGCAGAGTTCTTCTGTCATCTACGCCAACCTACGCTTCGGCGTTCTATTATAATTATTATTATACACGTTCACAATACAAATGACTAAGACCTAGTCTTGCAGTAGATTTGACGTTTATTCTTTGCTTGTATATCTGACAGATTTGTGACATTCATGCACACACTTCCTTCAACATATGTTGAGATTCACCCAGAAATAGTGCAGTGACCACGGGATGTAGCTGCTCTTCTTCCCGTGCTACACTGGCCTCTGCCATGGATTTGATAGAATTTATTGGGAACCAACTCCATTCAGTATGCTCCTTATTCAATTGAGGCACATATGAATCCTTGGTTTCAAGAGGAATTGTACTGAGAAATACAGAGTATACTTTCTGACTACGTTTACCCCGCCTACAAAAACATGAAATGGGAAAGAGTTCAGGCTTCCTACAAATTTTGACAAGAACGAAGTTCATGAAAGATTATCTGTCAACATTTGCAACAGTGGCATCTGTTAGTAAAGAAGGGATTTAGAGGAGACAAAACACTACATTTTTCAGGACTCACTCAGAGTTTTTCACGCTCACTAGATACCTAGGTATGTAAGTTGCATGATGAGTTTACAAATTTTTATCAATAAAGCATTGATAACAAATGCAACCCAACAAGCTTTAGATTTGCTTACCTTGTTGTCATCTGTCCTATGACTTGGTATTGAGAAGGCAGATGTCCCAGCTCTTCGCTAGCCTCACGTACAGCACACGACAGTGCGTCTTCTCCAGGATCACAGTTCCCTCCAGGCAGACCCCAAGTTTTATCATTGTGCTTACTGTTCCGCTTCAGAAGAAGTGCCTGACCATCACAGCTGCATGTTGTGAGCAATGGTAGAAGAGTGAATGCATGAAGATGCGTTTCAGAATATGGGCAGTACTATGGGCAGAACATATTTGTATACATCATGACATCAGTCAATCCATCGAGGAATAGTGCATGCAAGAAGCAGGGACCTAGCTCACCAAAAAAGGAATCCGGCTCCTACTTTTTCAGCCATGGCACCAGCTTCATGTTTGAGTGTAATAATGAGAATTGAGAATACGCTTAACTAGACGTGTGACTCCTTATCATTTTTGTGTGAACTCGTCTGCAGGTGTGACGCTTATTCTACATACACTTACAATCACCAACGACTTCAAACGACGTCGACTCTTATTTCTCTCATTATTTCAACCTCTCCTCTCTTTCTACCAATCCCTCTTCTCTACAATCCTCACAAAATCACCAATAACGCCTAATACTACGACCCCTACGCTCATGCACCTACCACTACGACTACCACAACTACCACCACCTGTCTTATATACCCCACCAATACTACCGACCAGACTCCCACCTATCATCACCCCTCCTACTACCCCTACTACCTCATCATCTTTCCAACCCCTATTTACGCTACCAGCTCCCTCCTCCGCTACTACCACAGAAACGAATCTTCATCATGGTGCTCTAGATTTTCTAACTGTACCTGCTGTTGGGTCAGATATTAATATCCAGAATCTGTTTGATGTCGCCTTTGAAGACATCCGCCCTCTAGACACTCATCTTACTGCTCTACAACGGCAGGGTTTATGGACTGATGCCCCTCACGTCCTCCTTCCCTCTATTTCCACTCCTCATGATCCATACAGCGTACAAAGTCTGATTTCCGACGACGGATGCCTCCCTTCATCGCCACCTCCCGACTCTGATTTCTACAGTTACTATAATTCTCTCCCCGCACTTCAATTTTCTATACAAATAAATACACAACCAGTTCACCCGGACTTCGATATCCTCCCTACTTCTAAATTTACAATTCAAATTGGTCTCCCGCCCTATCACCACCCGCCACCAGCTACTCTACATACATCTCCACCACCCACTGCCCATCACCCACCCACTGCTATCACTGCTATTATACAAGCTACTACAGCTATTACACCCGCACAGTCTCTCCTCTCAACAAGACCACCAACCATTAATATAGATACTACCACTACAACTTCCCCATCCTCGCCCTCCACTATACTCCCTCTTCTCAGACCGCCACCCACCACCACCGCTTTCATTTACGGTCCAACAGGGCACTTTCTTGGGCACATCCCCCTCAACCGTCTCCATTGGCTATACAACCAATATCACAAGACACGCTTCCTTTCTCCCTCCCTCTTCCATTCCCTCACAGAAGGCTCATTTAAACAAGATGTTACATCGCTTCTTTTGCGATACCCTGCTGCCTCCTCAGGTGCACCTGATCATGCTACAACCTCTCTGCCATCTTCCCTTACTACAAGTCCTTACCACGCTTGGACAACCCCTCCAACCCTTATTTCGTCCATTCAACAAACATGCCCTATCCTTACACACCGTTTCACCTCCCCTCTAACTTATCCTCTCCCTAGCTCTTTGGTAACAGCAGAAACAGATATTTCTATGACCATTTCCTCATCTTCTTCAAACACATACTTCTCACAGTATCAGGCAGACTCTCTCTTTGGGGCTTCTTTTAATGCTTACTCAACACCATGGACAGGACACTCTAGACACTCCTTTGTACACCCTACCTTCACTATTCCCGCTATTACTAAGGCTATACAATGGGCACTCACCTCCTTAAAATTACACCCATCTCTTCCCACACAAACGTTTATGCTTGTCCCAGACTGGCGACATGCTAAATATATGCACTACCTCACATCAGACAATAAGTACGTTAACAAAGTTCTTCTTCCACCTTCCTATCTCCCCTTCCTTCCTCCTGACCATCTCCCCCTACAACCACTGTTCAAAAATGGTTTTCCCACCTTCCCACTCCTACCACTCCTTCTCCTTCAAATCACTAACACCGGATCACACCCGTTCTGCGTCCACTTGCCACCATTTCCCCATGCTCACCATTTTCCCATCACCGAACACAAAATCACCTCCCTACCGCCACCGCTCTCACCTTCCCAACTCATATATACCCCCAATCCCATCCCGACCACCCCATTTCCATCCTTCCCACCTTTCTCTATCAGCCTCTTCCTCCTACACAATCACTTGCATGGTCCCATCAAATTGCTTATTACACCGATGGTTCGTGTATCTCTGACCAACACGGACACAATCATCTCGGGGCCTCTTTCTACTCCACTCACCATAACCACATATACACCATTAATTCTCATGGCCTATTTGACACCAACACCATCACTAGGGCAGAGCTCACTGGCATTTACTTCAGCCTACATCACAATCTCATTATCCGCACCCCTCCTTCTACTTCTACCGACCCTCTGTACTCTCTGCCTCCTTTTAATACAATCGTCCCTTCATCACCACATTCTCCTACTCTTAACACAACTCCACAACCACAACACCCAGACCACATCATCATCTTCACAGACTCCCTTGCCTCTCTCTATGCTATTAAACGTGCTTTATCCCAACATCCAATTACCCTCTCTGAGCACAATAAGCACAAGCATGCCCCCCTCCTTTTAGCTATACGCCATGTCATAATTCTGCTTCTCCAAAAGGGTGCCTTCATTACACTCCAAAAGGTTAAATCACACATTGGTATTCATGGTAACGAACTTGCAGATTACGGAGCCAAACACGCCCTTAAACACCCCGCCACTTGTTCGTTCTCATCCCATCTCATTTCGAACCAACATTTTGCTTCCCTCCCCGCATGGCCGCAAATTCTTTACTCACCCCAACATACAATACCACACCCCTTTCAATTACCTGATTATATTCCTCCTGTATCATCCCCACACAACATCACTCCTCCAATTTATCCAATCCCACATCCATTTCAACAATATCCAACATTATCTTCCCACCCACAGCCTCCCATACCCCTCACCATTCTTACTCCACCCACTACCTCGTCTCCCTCCGTTACCTTCTATACGACGACAAACCATCCTTCCCAAGCCTTAGAAATGGTGAACCCATCCTTCACCACCTCTCCTCCGTTCTGCCACTCTAGCACCTCCTCCATCGATTCCACTACACTTCCCACCACAAACACTTCCCCCCAGCAAAGCCACTTTGCCTCCAACCTCACTGTGGCACTTCATTCATACCTCACCACCCACTGCCCCCATATCACTGATGGCCAAACTCACAGACCATGTCTAACGTACACGCGCCTCCGGATCTTACATCATCACATCCTTCCCATTTGTCGGACACTCCTCTGGGACCTCCTTATTCCTTTTTCGACTATACGTAATATATTGCATACCCACGCCAACCTCCTCTGGACATCAGCCTTAGCACTACGACAACATCGCCCATACCATACAACACGTACAACAATTACTAATGGATCTTGCCCTATCTGTTCTTTCCCACATGATACCCCCGGCCACCTTTTTGGTGGCTGTACTCACCCTCACTTGAAAGCACTATACATCTTGCGCCATAACCAGGCAGTATGCCGATTACAATCCACGCTCCGCAATGGCTTGTTAGGAGACTCTATTATGATCATGGATGCTACTTCCACCTCTCAACTCCCACCTGGTGTCATCTCCACTCGATTACCCACTTGGCTCACACCCCGCACACCTCCCCACCTCCCACCGACCTTTGATCCCCAAAAATTACGTCCAGATATCCTTCTCATTGAAGGCTTCAGTCACTCACATTACAATCATCTCCTCTCTAACGGTCTCCTCTGCCCCACACATCGCCACTACCATAAAACCATACCTACCCTCCAATCTACTTGTACACTCCACATCATTGAGGTGGGATATACTTCTGATACCTCATATTACAACACACTCACCCGCAAATCTAGTCAGCACCTTCTTCTCTGTCAAGTACTTACATTCAATGGTTGGCGCCTTGCCCTCTCAGCCCGACATGACTCCCATGCCCTGCTCCGTCCGGTTTCTGTCCCCTCTCTTTCCACTTTTCCAACTCTCCCCCTCCCTCCTAATCCTTCTCCTTCGCACTTTACCCCTATTCTTCCTATTCCATTCCCTTCCAGCACCCCTACCGTACATCTTATTCTCATTGGTATCAGTGGAACTTTACTTCTATCCTCTCCCCAACAACTTTGCACCTCTTAGGTATCTCCATCCC
>BEGY01000034.1:343077-417409 GCA_002335675.1 Chlamydomonas eustigma | reverse complement strand
TGGCGCCTTGCCCTCTCAGCCCGACATGACTCCCATGCCCTGCTCCGTCCGGTTTCTGTCCCCTCTCTTTCCACTTTTCCAACTCCCCCCTCCCTCCTAATCCTTCTCCTTCGCACTTTACCCCTATTCTTCCTATTCCATTCCCTTCCAGCACCCCTACCGTACATCTTATTCTCATTGGTATCAGTGGAACTTTATTCTATCCTCTCCCAACAACTTTGCACCTCTTAGGTATCTCCATCCCGGCTGCTCATAGCCTATACCGCTCTCTGACTCGTCACTCCATTTTCTCTTTCACCTGCATCCTTCGTACCCGTCGTAAACTTGAACACTCCTTTTCCCCTCCCATTCTTTTAGATCATCCTCCCTAGTTTTTTTCATACTTTTGAACGGTGAGGCAGAGTTCTTCTGTCCTCTACGTCAAGCTACGCTTCGGCGTTTTATTATTATTATTACAGATAAGCGAGAAATGTTGGCATCTTTAATCTTATATTAGAGCTGATATTTTTGATGGAATGAGGTACTAAAATGATCTCTTGGATTGAAGTTGGAACTTGGGTGCCATTTTCAGAGGGTTGGCAGGATCGAATTAAGGAAAAGGTCGGTCTCACAGGTAATACCACCGCCCTAAATGCCTCAAACCAGACAGCTGTGAGACAATACCAACCTTGATGCTGCATCCCAGCACACAACAACCGATATCGCTTTTTCTCTCTTTGTTTCTTTGTCTCAGTCTTAATTACCTCTGCAGCTTTATGGCAGGAAGCATACTCTAAAAACAGGTAAAACTGCTGCTTGAGTCAGGACATGTAACATATGTAGGCCAAGCGCTTTCATGGTTCTGTAAACATGCAACGTTTGATACCACCAAGCTCTTGTACCAATATTACCCTTATACCCTTACCCTTAGCACATTCACCTTCTACAGAGCTTACTTTTTCAACTTTGACTGATGGCTCAGATCCTTCTTTGAAGAAGTGCCTCGGAAAGTTGTTGGCTATTCTTCTGGGGCAGCCTTGTTCTGCAGTGAGTAGGAACTGCCTGGTTTTGCACTGAAAACCTGAAAAGCTTTTTTTCACTTCTCCGCTGTGAATTACGTAGATCCTGAGTTATAAATTATTCCTACTGATGTGATCACAGTGGTACAAGAAGGGCTGAGGGCACTTCGTGGAACTCAAGATCCCATCAACAGCTTGATAGCTGGTGCAGTAGCAGGAGGCGTGTTAGCCGGAGTCTACCAAGGTTTTATGCTGCTACTGCTCATAACTCTGCTGTGACAATGAATGTATCTGCAGAGCTGCAATCAGTTGGACCGGCTGATTACAAGGACTTGCTGTTCTATATGTTGCAATAAAAATATGTCTTTGAGACTAGAATATGAAAAAACTGGCCAAGATATTGTGCCATGTCCATATCCCACGTCCATATACCATGTTCATATCCCATGTTCATATCCCATGTCCATATCCCATGTCCATATCCCATGTTCATGTCCCATGTCAGGTCCACAATTCCGACTCCTGGGTGGAGCCTTGTGGGGACCTATCAGTTGCCTAGTGCATGTTCTTAACAATCAGTTCCAACCCCGCATGTACATGGAGGATATCCTTATTACAGAAGGCCTCCTGGATCCATCAGTGCAAGGTTAGTAATAGTAGATGCTTGCGTAATTAATCAGTTTATGAAATGTTGGTCGTTGTTGGTGAATATTGGAATGCTTACTTCATGCAATATCTTATATCTGGCTCAAATACAACAATGCTCTCAAATACATCATTGTGACAGATGAGCCACTGTTATGTCTTTCTTCACAACAGATTAGGACACCTAGGGTGGTTAGTTTGTTGCAGAAGACGATGTGCTCCAAAGAAAGTTAAAGTGCACTTAGCTCTCTGCTGCTGCTATTCCTAGAAGCACCCCTATAAGATGACTGCTGCTATGGATCTTGCCCATTGTAATAACCCAAGCAATATCAGCTTATTCATCCCTTGATTTTCTGCTGGTTCAGAGAGGCGTCATCGTAATGCCTTCTTTCTACAGACCAAGAGGGCGGATGAACTTTACCGCAAGGCTCTTCAAGTGTCCTCTATGGACAATTTGGTGGAGGAGGCTACTCGTGTCAGGGATAGAGAGCTACATCAGCTGTGGAGGATGACTGCCAATTCAATCACCCCTGCTGATAATGGTGTGACTGGCCCTGCTGTGGAGTCTACGACATCAGCGTACAGTGCTGTTGTGAGGCAAAGCCCCGCAGCACCAGCTTCTTCTGATCAGAAGGCCATGAAGCCTAATGAATCATCAAAAGCAGATTCTAGGGGACGGCAGTCCTCCTCTAGTAGGATTCCTACAGAGGTTACAGGAAATGATCATGCCGCCACCAGCATTATGAAGCAACGGCAGGATGATGCGGAGGAGGAAGAATTTGATGAGGCAGATTTCAAGTCATGGATGGCAGCAGTCAGGTCTGCTGGTGGTGTGCAAGCTCCTGTTATTGCCCTGGATGATGATAATGATGGTCATGGCAGTAGTGGTGGTGGCTTTAATGCTGATCATGGATCACAACGCTCCTGGTGAGTCATTATTCTATGAAGATGCATCTATTAAGTGCTTCCCTAGCTGTCCAGTTGCCGGGCAGCTTCTGCTGCTGATGAATAAAATGGCTTGTGATGCTAAACATTAACGATGATGAAAGCTCTGTGAGCTGTACAACTATGCTGGAAGTCATAATAGGTGGTATCTGAATGATGCTGCAGGTCCGAATGGGCCAGAAGCTTCTTCAGGAAGTCAGCTGCAGGATGAGCCTTGTTGACTTATAAACTTGCAGCGGGCGTCATTCCATATTTGTTCAGCACAGGTCATACAACCTCATTGCAACAGGAAATGTTGTTCCATGCACTGGGCATAATTACTCTATGATCATGACCAATGTGCAGCTTCTAGTATCTCGATGCATGAGCAGTTGCAGTGATACATGACTTCGACAAACAACATGATCACATTGTTGAATCAGGGCTTCAAAATCACACTACACAAATTTATATTACTCAAAATTCATATCAAGGCCCTAACCTAAAATTTGTTACGAGTCTACAAGCAAAGCAGATGCAAATCATACATGTGTCCTGTTCTGTAGAGTGGCGGCCTAACTAATATCCTCACTAAAATTGTTTCAAAAGCAGGCAGATTCATAATTTACAATGAAGAGAAGGTTAAAGAATGATCCCTCATTGACAAAGCAGCAGCAGATACGTAACTGATGACTAGCCTCAGTGAGAACTGCTCAGCATTCAGTAAAGCAAGTATCATACAGTTTTTTTAATGCTTCAAACAAAAATCGCTGAGGAGGGACTTATCGCCTGACTTCAATGCAGCTTGTTACCAAGCAGCTCAGCAGCCTTTCGCAATGTTATCAGCATCTCTTCTCCCGCGGAATGCACAATGAACACCTCCGCGGCTACAGTTTCTGGCTGAGGAGTAACCCTGATTCCTCCCGGAGGCCGTTCTGGAACCATGAGCAAAGGGCGGAAGCCTACAACCCACAACAGGGACGCAGCAGAAGGCTCAGCAAGTAGTCCTGGAGGCAATTTCACTGCGCGGACTTTGCGATACTTGGGCTCTCCAGGGTTTGAGCAAATGTTAGTGAAAAGGCGCACGAGCGTTGACAGCCAAGCTTGTGCCATCTTGTCAATTTCTGCCTTGGCAGTAGAAAGCTCTTGAGCTGGCGATTCAACCTCCTTTGAGGTAACTATGTTTCCAGCATTACTGTCGTTGCTCGAATTCAGCTCTGATGTTTTGCGGAGTAGTTCTTCTGCTGCTGCCTCCACGAGCATATCCAGGATGGCATTACCCTGTTGCAGGGTGGTGCTCCTCGCAATCCTACTGTTACTTATCACAGCCTTGCAAGCACGCTGAATATCCAGGCCTGCCTTGACCAGACACCCAGCATCATACAGGTTCAGGCAGGACAGCTGCACTGAGTTGGCAGTAGTGGGTGACTTTGTCTTGAGGATGCGCAATCGCAGGCAGGTGCATGGAGTCCAGCGCTCATGATCCAGGAAGAAGGTCCTCAGCTCGTAGCGTGAGCTGAAGTACACATCTGACTGCTGGTCTAGAAGGATCCATCCGGGAGGCTCTGAGGACAAGGACACCCAGGAAAGAACAAATGATGATGAGTGAGGTTGAAATGGAGGAATGTGCGGTCTTAAGATTTGAGTATTATTATTTGGAAATAACTTCTTAAAACTGTGATGAGCTAAGTGGGGCACCGCCTTCTGCATGTAGTGTTCTACCATTCTCTGAATCTAACATGTTACATTTCCACCCTTTTAAAATTTGACAACCTCTCATTTTCTACCATCATTGAATTCTCCTGACTTCAGCGGCTCTGGGTTGGAGAATTATCCAGAAATGAGTTGTTTACATATACTGTATGTTTCAAGTAGAAAACAGTTCTGAGAAGGTGGCCTAGACTCACCATTGGGTGCAGTAGGCATCATGGTCAAGACTCACCATTGGGTGCAGTAGGCATCGTGGTCAAGACTCACCATTGGGTGCAGTAGGCATCGTGGTCAAGACTCACCATTGGGTGCAGTAGGCATCGTGGTCAAGACTCACCATTGGGTGTAGTAGGCATCGTGGTTGCTGGATTCATGACAGCAGCTGACAGCCCTTCCAGCACCCAGCTGCAAGGATCTCTCTCTGGGCTGTCATTAGCAGACACAATATCGTAGGCTGCCAGGGTCGCAGTGCTGTCATTCAGCATACGGTACTCGAGCCAGCTGCTACCATTCAACCCCCCTCCCCCAAAGTCCAACCACTTGGTTGCTACAGAAGCTGCAACACAGCACAAAAAGTTTGATAATGAAGCATCCCCAAAGGAGTCTGTGATCAATGCATTCAGATGTCACTCAACACGCGGCAATCCTCTCCGCATGTTAAGCAACATACTTGGTCCCCCAGTTAGGCATCTTCTTATCTGATTTCAGCAATCTTCCGACACAACAATAAAAGAAGCACAAACACAAACAGTATCCCGGGCTTCACAAACACAAACAGTATCCCGGGCTTCACAAATACAGACTGCATCTGAGGCCTCCACACCGGAATATGTCTTACCATCAAAAGCCCTCAGGGCTGCCTCCCCAGGCGCATTTTCCCCGGAGGCCCTACATGCCCCCCCTCTGATCCTCCCAAACCCCAAAAATGCAGGGTTTAAGAGCAGGCCTGCAGCATCTCTTACTGCTGTGTAGGACGTGGAACTTGAGGAGGAGGCGGGGGCTTGCCCATCTTGAGCAACATCACCTGAAAATAATAAAACAAACAGCTCAATCATCAATAAACGATGATAGCTGTGCTGGACGAATTTGCATGTGCTGGATTACAGCAGGTCAGTACCTAATATCTAAACGGTCGGATCAAACTCCTATTGATACCAATTTGCAGGTTCACAACATTGTGCTCTCATGGTTGAAAGCTGGAGCTTTCTCAGCTGCACATCTCCGCTCCGCCCTTTACCGCTTCCAACTGCAGACTACAGTTGTCAGGGCCCTAGACTGCTAGATACTCTGCACTGACACTCAGTATTACTTTCTCTGAAATCTGAGAGGCAGTACAGCGTACAGTCATGCAAGGCAGTACAGCTTCATACCTGTCTCTCTCTCATAACTGCCTCCTATGAGTCATGCAAGGCAGTACAGCTTCATACCTGTCTCTCCACGACCCTGTCTCCATTCAAGTGCTCCAGTCGTCCTGCCAGGCAGCTGAGCCAGCGCAGCAGCATCAGGTGCCTCTGTGCTGCATTGCAACAGCTCCTACAGAAGAGGTTTTTTGTAAGAGTCTTGTCATGCCCATGGAAAAAGGTTTTTTGTAACAGTTCTGTCAAGGCCATGGAAAAAGGTTCATTGTAAGAGTCTTGTCAAGGCCATGTATGACAGTAAGGTAGTACACACCAGCTGCTCCGCCAAGTCCCGCACTTGCAGCTTGTTTAGAATTTCCTGTGGTAGGCCAGAACGAATGCGGGCATTGAGGCCATGAAGGAAGTTGACCAGCTCTGTTTCCGGCAGGATATCTCTGCGTGTACGCACCTCGTCCCACTTCCTGCAGGTTATGATAATGAGTACATGTTTATGTACATCGCAACAAGGGTATAATTAGATGTGTTGCACCAAGATGTACATCGCAACAAGGGTATTATTTGAAGTGTTGCTCCAAGATGTACATCGCAACAAGGGTATTATTAGAAGTGTTGCTCCAAGATGTACATCGCAACAAGGTCATAATTAGCTTGGTGTTGCTCCAATATGTACATCGCAACAAAGGTATAATTAGATGTGTTGCACCAAGATGTACATCGCAACAAGGGTATAATTAGATGTGTTGCACCAAGATGTACATCGCAACAAGGGTATAATTAGATGTGTTGCACCAAGATGTACATCGCAACAAGGGTATAATTAGATGTGTTGCACCAAGATGTACATCGCAACAAGGGTATTATTTGAAGTGTTGCTCCAAGATGTACATCGCAACAAGGGTATTATTAGAAGTGTTGCTCCAAGATGTACATCGCAACAAGGTCATAATTAGCTTGGTGTTGCTCCAAGATGTACATCGCAACAAGGGTATAATTAGCTTGGTGTTGCTCCAAGATGTACATCGCAACAAGGTCATAATTAGCTTGGTGTTGCTCCAATATGTACATCGCAACAAGGGTATAATTAGATGTGTTGCTACAACATGATTCCAACATGAACTTTGTTGCAAGCAATATAAAGAATCCTGGTCTGCTTGACTTCGTAAAAAGAGGTCTTTAATTGACGCTGATGTTGCATGCATGAACTCAGCAATCTTTTAACCTCAGGTTCTATCAAGTGCTGTAAGATTCTAGTGACATTGCTCAAAAGCTTGCGACCGGCCCTGGGTTGTTTTCTGGTCAGTTACAAGTTTAAAAGTTTAAAATCATGTCACTGACCTCGTGTATCTCCTAATCACGTCTACAAATCCAGAGGTGCCTACTGCAAAGATGTAGCTGAGTTTCTTTCCCCACCCAGCCTCGTACAACAAAGGCTTGTCACAGGAGGCCTCACAGGGGTCCACATGCATCCACCTGATGAAAAAGAAGTACATCTAGTGGTCATATTATTACAGAAGGCTGGTAGTCCATCCAGGTAGCTCACCTGCTCAGGTGGGTGCTGTAATATTCACACCACACATGGTCTGTAACATCTAGGATGTACCGCGCCTCGATTCCAGCAGCCCTCAGGACTAAAAGAAAGCAGTTAGCCCATTCCCCGCAGCGCCTAGGGAGAATGATCAAAGATTACAAAAAGAAGATGGTTTTGCTCTCTGCAACTTGTTGAGTTATTTTGAAGCTGCAATCACCAGTCATTCTTCATGCAGCTGGATTGTGAATACTGTCCAAGATCTGCAACCTCTAGTGTAACTTGTATGTGAGGGAATCTGCAACAGTCTGTCTCAGACAGAGCTTCCTGACAGCTTCCTGAGCTTCCTGACATTGCTGAGAAGCTTACCCACAACGTGTTTCCAAAAGTTTCCCTGGATCATTGTACCGCGGAAACCTTGTCAGGACACTGCAAGCTGTACAACGGTAAACCTCAACCCTGAAATGCGAGATGAGACCAAGAAAGTAGTTTCTTTCAGAGACAAGAAAAAAACCTCAAATGTTAGAAAATTCACCAAGCTCTAACAATTCCTGCTGTTGAAAAAAGACTATATGTCCATTGTAAAAGGCAGCCGGCTGTGTTACTTAAGAACTGTAAGGTCTGTTTACCATGGCCAAGGTAAAGAGATGGATTGTAGCATGATAGCATTGCTGGTTAGACAGAGCAAATGCATCTGTCTATGCTTCATCAGTGCACCTGCTGGCATCATGTTGCTTCTCTTCTTGCGAGGGCCCTTCAGTCCCTTGGAGTATTGTGTCCAGACAGCCACAAGCAGCGCAGGCTGCCTTGTCAGTCCACCTGATAGCAGACCCAAAGAATTTAGGCCAAATAATAAATTTTTGAGTCCAAGGCTATGTGGCCTGGCAGTTCAGAAAAGAAGGAGTAGCATCCCTAGTTTATTACACTGTTATGTTGCAATGCAAACGGATGGCCATCAACTGCCCTGCTAGTTGTGATATGTGCTATAAAGTATTGTTTATTTATGACTTGTGCAGGGTCTGGAAGAGGTGTAATTGATGTATCTCCGCTTACTTGAAGAACTCATATTTGAACCAGTGCAGTAGCTTTTGAACCAGCAGGTCTTCTTCGCTCAGGCTTATGCTCTGTCCTAAGCTGGCATTCAGAGCCAGCTCTGAGGCAGATTCCGCTCTCAGCTCATCCAGAGGCATAACGGATAGAGCCAGTGCTTGCAGCAGTTCATCTTCACACTGATAGCAAATGAAGTCACAATGGATCGTCAAAAAATAGAATAATGATGGAGCTTGTGTTTTAGAGGTTCCCAGAATTATTGAACTGCATATCATTACTTCCAAGTGACAAGGGAGAGTCCCAGTCACAAATGATACAGGAGAAACCACATTTGAAACCTCTGTGATGACCCTGGCACAATGTTATGCTTAGGATGGCAGGCACCTTAATGACTTTGTCCATGCAGTCTTGGAGCTGCCCAAGGAGGCTACCCTTCTGCTGATCTCTTCTGACAGCAAATTCCTCTTCCTGAAGAGCCCGAGCTAGCGCAGCATCAGCGTCTTCCATATCAGTTAAGTATGTAAGTTTTATGTTTCCGTCAAACCTGGGTTTGGTCACATTGTCTCTAACCTCCAAAACCCGTTTCCGCGAAACCGTGTCAGGTCGGATTCAGGATTCGGAATTAAGATTCGTATGCGATCCCATTTGTCCAAATGCATCATTGATGTTACCTCGAAAGCCCACTCGTTTAGAGCTCAGACAGGAGGTTGGTTCCCGAGTGTGACATGTCTTTCATAAAGTCATGTAACTGTGTCTTTGTGCACAGGACAAGGAAGAACTGGATCGAGAGCGTCGATTAAAGGAGCAGGCTCCAGTTTCAAAAGACATTTGGCAAACTGTAGACGTTACCAAGGATCACAGATCTGTAGCAACTCGAATAGGTCTTCAGAAACAGTGAAGACGATGGAGGTAAGTTTAGTTAGAGTGGGAAATAATAGACAATTCAGGACTTCATGCAGATTCATTTGAAAATGCTTTTTCTTCCATTCCCTCAATTATGTGCCTCCAACATCAAGAGGGCAGCACAGTGATGGCTCTACGTTACACATGTCACTAAAAATAAACCTCCTGATAATGGGCACAGGTTGAAGTTAAAATCCGTCTTCCTGACAGAGTAGCATACGACAAAGTAGCATTAAAGCTTGCAGCGGGACTTAGAGTAACACATGAACAAGAGAACTACTTCTTTGATGGACCTGGTAATGAGCTCAATTCCAAAAGAACCGTCTTGCGGCTACGCTTCTATGACACAGACAAAAAAGCTGTCGTGACAATCAAGGTATGATGCCATTGAAGAGACCAGTGGTTACTAGCCCTGGACACATCTCCTTTCACCCTATGCCCTCTCACTCCTGTTTTCATTGGCTTATGCAGGGAGAACAAGTGCTGAAGGATGGGATCGGGACAGCCCCTGAAGTCGAAGAATCTGTGGATCCAGTCCTAGCAAGAGGGTAAATTTTGAAAACTTCTGCATATCTTTGAGCATGCACATTAACAAATAAAGTCGTGGTCCTATCTGCAATGCTCATTATTTATATTATTTATTCAAATACATAATGAGTAAATAACTTCAATCACGCAGATACCTGTCCAATCCCCTTGACATGCTGGTTGGCTCCCCTCTTGTCAAAACTCTAGCAGAGTAAGTCTGTTTCCTTAACCTGAGAGACTCAGTGGTAAGTCTCAATTGTAATGGCAGTTTGCATCATAATGTTTTACGATGTGTGCACCCTGATGAGGCCTGAGGACAGCTACCATACAGCTACACATACAGCTACACGTCCTGAAGCGAATGTTAAGATCTATCCTGTTTTGGGGGTCTCAGGAAATCCGCCCTCCCTGGACTGGTGTGTATTGGTGGGTTCCGTAATCGAAGGCAAGAGTATGAATGGGAAGGGGTGGTTCTGGAGCTGGATGAAACCTATTTTGAGCATGGCACTGTGTACGAGATTGAATGCGAAACAGTGAGTGCCCATGGTGTGAAAAGAGAGGTTTAGCCACTACCTGCATTTATGATGTATTTGAATTTAAATTATGGTTGATGAGGAAAATGCTATACAACCTCTCTGGAGCTCACGCTGTGTAAGCCTTGCATTATCTCGTTAGCAATCTCAGCTCTTGCATTAGAATGGTTGCCGATTGTCTCCCACAGGACCAGCCCGAGATGCTGAGGGACAAGCTGGAGACTTTGCTTAAGAGTGCAGGAATTGAGTATGGGTATTCAGGGGTCAGCAAGTTTGCTAACTTCATCAAGAAGACATTGCTGTAAAGTGCAATCTGCCTCTGCCAAGTAGTATACCATATTTCGAACTAAATAGATTTCTCATTACCAGTATGAGACATACTCTGTAGCAAGTCTCATATTTCTTGCTGACTTGGTGGGTGCTTGACACCCTGATTAGTTTGTTCAGCACAATTGAAAAGGGTTTCAATTATTTCGCTCTTAAGTTGATTTCTTCAGGCATCTGAGGATGAGGGCTATAAGGAACACCCATTATCTACCAGCACAATCAACAAAGCACTGACTTCATGATAACAATGCACCTCCCACACATCTCGTTTCTACTCTTAATCAACATGACACGTTATCACAGCCTTCTAAATTATTGTATTGGCATGCGGTCCTTGAGCCATGCAAGGATCTTGGGCGTCCCTCCGTCGAGCACTGTTCGTCTCATGGTGCGCAGGGGGTTCCCCTCCAGAAGGAGGGACCTCAGTGTTGCAGATAAGAGTGAGATGTAAGGAGTGACATTGGATATGTTATTGTTGGTCACATCCAGCTCCTCAAGCCTGGATGAGTAAAAAGTGTAAAGAACAAAAGAATTAAGCATGAAACAATCAGGAACGCTGCGGACACAAAAATAAGCAAGCTTGCTTTGCTTTTGCATGGTAGTGGCCTCATTAGTCGCTACACTAACTTGCGTGATTTTAGACAACAAAATCATTTTATCTCAGCTCTCAGCTCAACTGCAATTCTCTCTTAATTTCTGTGGGTTATATAAAAGGCACAAACGTTAAATTTATATACAGAGGCGTTACCTAGGGCAAGCCTGAGCAATTACATCAGGAATCATGCTGATCTTGTTCCCGGCTAGCTTCAGAACTTTGAGCCCCGGCAGTGCTAGGATGTCAGGATGGAAGACAGCCAAGGCAGTCTGACTGAGATCCAAGTGCTCCAGACAGGGTACTGCCTGTAAGGTTCCCACTTGCATGCAGGATACTGCAGGGATACCTAAGCATGATGAAGGGAAAAGTGGACATGGTATCTTGCGGCATCCAACTAACTGTTTTAACAGTTGTGCTAAGTAACTACTAGCTAACTTAGCAGACAGTGGATGAGTCGCAAGGAAGCCTCAGCCTTGCAGCAGCCATACACAATCATGAGGTACCATTCGCCATGTCAGGTGCATGACCTCCCAAGGTTACAAGGTTGCATTTATCAGCTCTAGCATCACACTGCCAATTTACAACCTGTGCCCTTGAGTAGAGTCTGAGGACTGAACAGCACCTGACAGGTCCAGCTTCTTCAAGGCAGGACAAGCGATGAGCCCCCAAATTGGAATCTCCCACAGCTGTGAGTTCCGAGGCATGATCAGCTCCAGCAGCTCTGGCATCGCCTGGCAAGCCTGAGGAAGTGGCCAGGATTGGAGCCCACAGGTCCCTAGGTTCAGACTCAGCAGCTGATGGCACCTAAGCCACATTTCAGGCGGGATGCCCCCCAGTGGATTGCAGCTCAGGTCCAACTTCTGTAGATACTGAGGAGCTTGCCAGAATTCACCAGGAATCTCCCTAAGGCCTGCCCCTCGCATGCAGATCTCACGGAGAGCTGACTTCCCTTGTACCGCAGCATAGCAGCCACCTGCATGCTGCAAGGTTTGCCCTCCCACAACATTAGCTGCTGCCTCTGCAGCTGCAGCAGACAGGCTAATCTTACGCGCCATGTCCGCTGCTAGCTCCGCTTCATTCTCTCCCCAAATATTCCCTGACCTCACAGCAGCACTACCTCCTGCAGTTGCCGAGGCGCCTTCTTCAGGCAGTCTAGAGACCAAAAACTTGAGGAGGTTGCTGATGGGTCCTTCAAGCACAAAGAATGTGGGTGGTTTAGCATCACAGCAAAGTTCTGGGTCAGCATGATACTACGCATTGAGTACTTGTATTGGCTCTTAATGACATGGCTGCTTCCTGTGCACATAATTCCCAGTCACAATCATGTACCTCACAGCCATCAAGGAGCTACCTGACGTAAACTTAACCCTGCTGCTCACATTCAGTGAAAATACTGTCTCTACTGCTTGTTACAATCTTCAGCCCTCAGGCTGTACTAGATTCAGGCCACTTAGTAACAAAACGCTGTACCTGCCACCAGCTCCCTCCTGATAAGTTTTAGAGGGTTGCCATCCAAAGGTAAGCTCCGCAATGTGGTCATCAGGCCCAGTTGAGGAGGAAGCGTTCTATGTTCCGAAGACACATTGGTCGCATCACAATACAGGTAAGGACTCAAATTACTGTGTAATGATGAGGTAAGAACATAGAACAGAAAAATGATTGCAAGTGTTTGGAAGGATATGCCTAGGTGTTGAATTTAGCCTCATTCTCAAGCTCCTTCTGCTGGGTCAGATAAGTCTATTGGGGCCATGATTTGCATATTATAAGAATGATTAGGTACTATGAAAGCATAACAAAAGATGAGTTCTTTGATGGTATTTAACACATGTTATTTTATAGGTAACCATCTCCAACAAACCTGAGGTCATTGTTTGTAAGATCCAGCAAGCTTAGCTTAAGGCTGCATAAACCCACACATAGCTCTTGCAACTTGTTGTTCCTGCATGCATGCCCTTATTACTTGGTCATACTAAGGATTCTTTGTTAATAAATTGAGTGAATTAAATGTGAAAATGTGTATTTCGGCTCTTAGCAGAGCTCAAACAACATTAACTCGCCTGTCCTTACAAGACATTTCAGACCACATGATGACAACACTGCCTCACCTGACATCAATCAACTTGAGCTCTGAACATTCAGACAAGCTGTCTGGTAGCGATGACAGGGTATTGAACCCTAGGGATGGTACGAGCATCTTGTTCAGAACAGATTCCAGGCCAGCATGTGCACAGCTCAATGAACAACCTGTCTACTTTTAAACATTATCATGACCTTAAATCTTTACATCATTCTATCCGCAATTGAAGTCAGAGCCTGCATACCTAGCCTTCAATACCTCTTATCTCATGCTCAGAGTTTCGCCTACTAACTGGCAAGCCAAAGGAACTCAATGCTGCTCTGCTAATAAATGCTTGATACTATTTCATTTGCTGTCACAAGAGGCTCTGATGATATATCTGTCAAGTTATCGAGATAGAAGACTTTACAGGAGTAGACACTAGGAAAGAAAGGACTGAGTCCCTAGAGTCCTCCTAGAATAAACACAACATAAACTAAAATATAGAGAAATCTCACCTGTCGAGTTATCGAGATAGAAGACACTCGATACCGACAGTAGACAGTAAAACTCGAACTGCCGTACAACTACAGTACTACATAAAGACATGGAACCAGAGAGTCTGAACTCCTAAGACTAGAAATCCCTAGATCTTAACAATATCTCCTGCCTGCATTAGGACTTACTGCAATTCACTACAGCAGATCTTACAGGCTGTCATAATGCACATGTTTATTATCATCACGGGCCTCACCTAAATGAAGTTCTACAAGTCCTTTGCACCCTCCAATGGAAGACGGCAACACAGATATCTGATTCTCTTTCAAGTTCAAAACCTGAGGCAGGAAGCAGCAGCATACAGAGGAATCAGCCGACGTGCATGATGCTGAAGACAGGCTTATTGGCGGGCTGACGAGAGAGGTGCTGATAAGGCTCTGTCCCCTTGAAGAGGAAATACCAATGCACCTACACTTCTGCCACAATGCCAATGCACCTACATTTCTACTATCATGCCAATGAACCTACACTTCTACCATAATTCCAATGCACCTACACTTCTGCCACAATGCCAATGCACCTACATTTCTACTATAATGCCAATGCAACTGCATTTCTACTATAATGCCAATGCACCTACATTTATACTATCATGTCAATTCACCTACATTTCTACTATAATGCCAATGCACCTACATTTCTACTATCATGCCAATGCACCTGCACTTCTACCATAATGCCAATGCACCTACACTTCTACCATAATGCCAATGCACCTATACTTCTACCATAATGCCAATGCACCTACATTTATACTATAATGCCAATGCACCTACATTTCTACTATCATGCCAATGAACCTACACTTCTACCATAATTCCAATGCACCTACACTTCTACTATAATGCCAATGCACCTACATTTCTACTATAATGCCAATGCATCTACATTTCTACTATAATGCCAATGCACCTACACGTCTACTATAATGCCATAATCATGGTCCTCAAAAGGACAGAAATATTCAATTACTTAAGGCATGGTGAAAAGAAGTACACCTCTTAACAAGCACATGGTCTTAAAGGTTGCACTGAGACATGAATGCTAGATGGCAACATGATTCACAACACTTCTCACGTGCTGCCTGGAGATAAGTGCTTATCAAGAGATACCAACATACCTTTAACTTTTTGAGCATAGCAATCTCACTGGGGAGGCTCCTCAAGGCATTTTGAGACAAGTTCAAGTCAGAGAGGGAAGTTGCAAGGTCTCCAGTTCGGAACAGCTGAGGTGACAACACAGTTATTCGGTTGTTGGAGGCATCGAGCTTGGTCAAGCTGGTACAACTGCCCAGACCTGACACAGTGAGAAACCATACTGAATTCTGATTTAGTTGAAGCAGTGACCCAAATAACTTCCTAGAAATAGTTGTGGATGAGCAACAGAGCACTGACTTGCATGCAGCACAAATAACAGAGCACTGACTTGCATGCAGCACAAATTACTCCCTAGAAATAGTTGTGGATGAGCAACAGAGCACTGACTTGCATGCAGCACAAATAACATTCACTCATGAAATGTGAATGCGGTGACAGAAATGAAAAGTAAGTCCCATTATCATCACCATTGTCAATAATACCTGCTGGGATTGCCTCCAATGCATTGCTTTGACATGCAATAGAGGCAAGCTGTGGTTGTGAGCACCCTATGCCCTCAGGAAGGAACCGCAAGTTGTTCCCAGACACTGCTCAAGTAAGACGCACGATTTAACCAATAACAGAAGGGGACATATATGCTTCTTTTCTACTAGGTGAATAGAAGAGTTGATGAGCAGGTATGAGTCCACAACTAAAAGTCCATACCTGACAGGACAACAAGAGACTTGAGGTACGGTACTGTTTCTGGAAGCAGTTGAAGTTGGTTACTGTCGCAGGCCAGCAGCTTCAGAGAGTGAAGGTTCAGAATGCTGTTGAACAAACACTGCAGGGAGTTATTGCTGACATCCAAGTGCTGCATGGCATATAGTTCAGGGGGGTTTATAGGGGGGTTCATAGGGTATAGTAGGGGGGTTCAGGGGACATGAAGCTTGCAATTATTGTAAGCTTTTCATTTCCATGTATATCATAATAGTTTGTTTACAAGCAGGATACAAGCAGATTTGTGAGCTTTACTGTAAATGCAGCGACCAGGTCAATCAATTCATGTACAAATACAGGACAAAATAGCATTCTGTTACTGACCGTTAGAGTTGTTAGGAGGCCAAGTTCTTCTGGAAGAGCAGTCAGAGCATTCCGACTGAGATCTAACTTTGTAAGGTCTGCAACCTAGTACCAGCAGGGCAATGAGGACATGTTGTGAGGTCTGCAACCTAGTACCAGCCGGGTAATGAGGACATGTTGTAAGGTCTGCAACTTAGTACCAGCAGGGTGACGAGGACATGTTGTAAGGTCTGCAACCTAGTACCAGCAGGGTATGAAGGACATATTGTAAGGTCTGCAACCTAGTACCAGCAGGGTAATGAGGGCATGTTGTATCGTATGAATCTCTAGCAGAATTAAATTCAAAAGTGCTGATACCGCTAAGTGCTACATGAGGTATACTCCTCATACGCATGGTTGTTAACACAATCCTGTCCTGATTTCTGGCAGGCTCTAGGAACTACCTTGTAATATATCTAGTCACTGTTACCCTTACCTCCCACCATTTTGCATCGACTCCCAGGGCCTCATCAGAATTAAAAAGGGCAGATGGAACTTGGGTCAGACCTCTGCCACTCAGATTTGCATTGCCTGAAGATCTAGCGGATGCAATTGCCTTTGCAACTGCGGACATGACAATCCACTTCTCATCAGCTTCAAATTATGCGCACTCTACGTGTGTTACAAACGTTGCAAAACCCTGGGTCAGTAGAAATGTGACTAGCCATATCGACCACACACTAACATCATCATTTCAAGCTTTTTGCCCCGCTTTTGTGAGTTCGGTATCAAATTTTTTACAAGATGCAGATGCAATCCAGCTCTTGGAGATGTGAAATGTCTCTTCCGCCTCGTGCTAGAGATGCGGCCTCCTCTTCTGGGCGCTCTCGCGTTTACTATAATGCCGTTAAGAATTTGCGAAATTCGCATGTAAATAGGCACGTTGTCGAGTCAGCATCTGCAGTAAGGGAAACTTCCTCTGTTTCTCATACAGGTCAGATTTGTCTCGAGCCAATATGTACAATTCGAATTGATCCGTCATCTAAAATACTACATCTCATCACTGAACAGATGCAGAGAACGTGGTAATCGTAGGCTCAGGCCCAGCAGGATACACTGCTGCAATTTATGCCGCTCGAGCAAACTTGAAGCCAGTCGTGTTTGAAGGATTCCAGAATGGTCGTGGAGGGCAGCTCATGGGCACCACGGAGGTCGAAAATTTTCCAGGCTTTCCTGAAGGGGTCACAGGACCTGAGCTGATGGACTTGATGAGGAGACAGGTAATCCTGAGAAGCTGTGTTAGTCGATTGTGCGAACAAATTTCGGGTTACTCACACCTAAGTTATAAGCATTAAAGACCATGTGCGTGCCTGCATGACACCTCTGATACAACATGCATTCAGGCTGAGAGATGGGGGGCAGAGCTTTTTACTGAGGATGTAGAGTGGATAGACCTAGACAGTCGACCTTTCACCATCAAATCCACGGATCGCCAGGTAACTTATTCATAAAAAATCATCAGCTCATGTGTTTGCGCTTAACGCACATTTGCGCGTCTAAGAGCTTTCAGCCTTGCATTCTATATATGAATTCCCCCCGATGAGTTGAAAGAACATAAGAGTTAATTGATTTTTCAGGTGAAAGCTCATTCCATTATCATGGCCACTGGTGCAACTGCCAAGAGGCTTGGCTTTCCTACTGAGCAGACATACTGGGCCAAGGGTATTTCAGCCTGTGCCATTTGCGACGGTAAGACTTCCCCCCAAAAGACTCGATAAGAAATAATGAAATCATGTTTGTCCTTTTGTTAGGTTCTCATAACTCGCTTGCATTCCTGTGGCTACTGTAGGAGCTAGTCCTCTATTTAAGAAGCGCGAGGTGGCTGTGGTTGGAGGTGGTGACTCAGCTTGTGAGGAGGCTGTCTACCTCACCAAGTATGCCGAACAGGTGGGACAAGACATAAAGCAGATTGTCATTTCAATACATCTTCTGCCGGAGTAAGAAGAAGTCTGAAGGATTGAATGGAAGCAGCCGTGTGTATGTGCAAAGAGCAGCATTGCGATCAATTTCTGCGTGGATAACATTCCAACTGCTGAAGAAGGCGCTTGTTGCACTGTGAGAATGATTATAACAATTGAATCCTTTGACTCCATGATTTCCTGCAGGTCCACCTTCTGGTCAGGGGAGATAAGCTGAGGGCAAGTAAAGCCATGCAGGATCGGACTCTGGAGAATAAGATGATCACAGTGCACTTCAATATAGCTGTGGAAGATGCTTATGGGGAAAGTCTTTTGCAAGGACTACATGTGTACAACACTAAGACAGGTACATTGCTTCATGAATGTTATCTGTTTGCTGCTTGGAACAGATGCTCTTTGTGTCTGGGAAAATCAAATTAAAGCTGTGGACGCTGCAAGCACACAAATTCTGAATGTTCTGATTGAGGCAGCAGTTCTGGTTCTGAAATTTGTCCCCCCATGGCTTTGTAATCAAGGGGTGCGCTCTACTTTGGATGTGGCTGGCTTGTTTTATGGCATTGGTCATCAACCCAACAGCAAGCTTATCTCTCATCGCGTTGAAGTGGATGAGAAAGGTTACGTCAAGGTGCGATGGTAGCTAATAAATGTTGTATGACTGCTGGAGTGTGTTGGAGCTTGCTTATGGAGTGGTTTGTTTACATACTGAGACATAGAACAACTAGGAATGTGTGACTTTTAAAACTATCACGCATTGACATCACATTAGATAGTCAGGTTTCACCATCAAGTGTGCATTAGTTCATCATGTCACCTCATGAAGTGGTATGGTAGCTGTGTGAACATCAGCTCACTCATTGGATGGACTGGTGGATTTCGTATCGCACATGGTGGTTGTTGGAACACCCCTGTTAACACCCACATGGTGGTTGTTGGAACACCCCTCTGTTAACACCCACATGGTGGTTGTTGGAACACCCCTGTTAACACCTACATGGTGGTTGTTGGAACACCCCTGTTAACACCCACATGGTGGTTGTTGGAACACCCCTGTTAACACCCACATGGTGGTTGTTGGAACACCCCTGTTAACACCCACATGGTGGTTGTTGGAACACCCCTGTTAACACCCACATGGTGGTTGTTGGAACACCCCTGTTAACACCCACATCCACCATTTATTTGGCTAGGTTCAACATGGTGTGTCCACAAACGTACCTGGAGTGTTTGCAGCGGGTGACTTGCATGACCCGGAATGGCGGCAGGCCATCACTGCAGCAGGTTCTGGGTGTAAAGCTGCACTGTCAGCTGAGCGGTACTTGACGGCCAACAGCCTGATTAAGGAGGTCAAAGTGGATAGGACTGTTGAGGAGGTGAGCTTGATGGGAACATCTGAAACCCATGCAATAAGGATGCGAGGAAACTCATGATCATGAATTGGTTGGAAACCTTTTAAAGTTTCTACTGCTTCAGGCCCTGAGTTAGAGTTGAGGCAGAAATGGGAACCCCTTGCTGATGGATGGTTAGCAGATGAAAATGTCGTTTAAACAAGATAGGCATACAAGTAGATTCGGCAGTGCAGTTTGGTTTCTGACTCATATCAAGTGTCCTTTTATGCTCTTGTCAAACCTTACAGGAGCATGCTCACCATAGCACTGCTAGCAGTAGCAGCAACGACACTAGCAGTAATGGACATGGAGGAGAAGTTGAGGGGGGGGAGGAGCAGTTTGACATGAGCCAGGATAAGCACAAAGGACAGTACGCTCTAAGGAAGCTGTACCACTCGAGTGACCGGTTAATAGCCGTGCTGTACACGTCCCCAACTTGTGGCCCTTGCAGGTTAGTGTGGAATAATGTAGTCATAGCCTGTGTCTCATTTAAAAAGTGTTCCGCAGCCCCTTGTTTCAGATATTGCCTTTAATAGTGTGTATCTTGCCCCTCGTGAAGCTCATGTCATGCATCTTCACTTTTTGGGTTTTTATTTGGGTGCAGATCTTTGAAGCCTATCCTGAATGGTGTCATGGATGAGTTCAAGGGCAAAATTCACTATGTGGAAATTGATATAGAGTCTGATCCAGAGATTGCTGAAGCTGCAGGTGTGACAGGGACTCCAACTGTGCAGTTGTTTAAAGACAAAAGTCGCATCTCGTCAGTGCCTGGAGTGAAGCAGAAGAAAGAATATAGGGAGATGATCAATGCAAACCTGGGTGCAGGCAATTTAGTAGCAGTCTGAGAAATGAACATTGTTTTTGACAGGGACTTTGTTGAAGGAGAGTGTATAAGAATTGTATGTATAACTGATCCTGATGGTAGTCCATGTTGTTTCCATGTTTGTGGTTTCATGTTTGGGGGCAGATCATAATGTAATCAAAGAGCCACAAATTTGTACTGTGAAAGAATTTTACATCTTGAAACAAAAGCTGTTTGCTGTTCCTTGGTATGCAAACTAGTGAATCAGGAATTACATACTTTCATCTGGGGCTATAGCTCAGTTGGGAGAGCGTCAGACTGAAGATCTGAAGGTCGCTGGTTCGATCCCGGCTGGTCCTATTTTTCTCCATCTTACAGAGAAGTATGTAAATGCAACATAGGTCATTACAATCAAGACATTGTCAACAATTCATTAATACAGATTGGCCACGAGACTCTTGTAAAGTGCGTACGGCAGCCATTTTGGACGCGGCTCATTACATTCATAAACGTAATTTGCTGTTTTGAAACAAGAAAGAAAAATTGGCTGATCATTGAAGGGTACAGTTACAAAAACCTGACCCTATTGGAAAGCCAGACTAACGGAAGAGAAGGTGTCTTCCATGGATAAATAAGGCATTGATTTGATGTGCGTGAATTGTGTCCATGGCTACAACATCGCTTGATAGTCAGCATACAACCTGAAGCATCCCTCTGTTAATGCAAGAGAAATAACGCTGCAATGGGCTGTCTATGCTCTACTCCTGCTGTCGAAATTACGACCCCACCTACTGTGATTGCCCCTTCAATACATGTAAAACCTTCGAGCAACGAGTTTGGAGCAGACAAACGAAAATTGGATGCCCCCTCTCTATTGGATATCTCTATTGTAAACATTCCAGATTCTGGCATTCGCAATGTTCGTTGAACTTCTCAAAACCTAAAATATTTGATACGTCGAAGCCTAGTAAAACATGATATCTTATGCACTTCCCACATTCTGCCGCAGGATGAGACCACCTTACCTGACTCTCCTTTATGGTGAGCCTTTTATTTTCTTTCTGGAGTTTTAGCACGAGATGTGAATCTACATGCAGCTAATAGTACGTGAAGCCGATACACACGTAACTGAAGCCGATTCGAAGATGATGCCACACAGCAAAAGTTTGAAGAGACGATGCTTTAGACAAACAGTCAAATGTACTCACAAACGTGTAGATGATTTCTTCCCACATTCTCTACACAGCAATCAAGGTCCTTGACTTCTCCTCAACCCACTTTGTATGTAAATCAATGACATGCAGGGAGCCTATTGTACCCTTGACTGAGAGAGCAGTGCATCCACTCTTCCTATCCGCCGTATGTCAGTTGGAAGTTGTGCTACCGGACAGGGGATCAGTGAAGCTTGCAGACCTTTACACTTATGAGGTACACCTGAACATGCAACGAATCACATCATTCACACTTTCAGTATAGTCCTCTACAGCTCTTAGTATCAGGGGAGTGTCTCGAATGCATACCTTTTAGGAACAACAGATACATCGCTTTCTCTCCTCATTTCTCTCCTGTCAAGTCATCTCCTACCTCCTCATGATGTGTTTTATGTGCTTCATAACCTGCTGAAGCACGCCAACTCACGATGTAATTTTTCATACTTGGTGTAGTGAAGTCTCTCACCCTCTTTTTGCTGTGATCAGGTAGTGTTCCATTTTATTAAACAACACACTCAGGACACTCAGATCAGCCTTGTGGAGACCCTGGCTCTGATGCTCTTAGAAGATGAGGAGAGTAAGGCGCTGATGCGCCCCTCCAGCAGCAGCATGCCCTACAGGCGACCATCCTCCTCCAGTGGGAGGGACAGCGCCAGCAGCCTGACTGATTCACCAATCAGCATAAGACAAAGCTTTGAAGCAAAGTCTCCAAAAGAGGTGTGTGCTCTGCAGATGGAAGATATCAAAAACTGTCATAAGTCATCATTCGTAGGAGACATCTGCCAGGCAGGTGCTGATGTAGCTCTGCTTAAAGTGCCTCTACCTAACTAGGCCGCAGTTTTACATCTTAATCCAATGAAATTCTCTGTAGCCTTCATTAATATGATCAGCCTTGATAGTTGAAATAAATGCAACAACTTTACATCCTACGCCTGGTCGCGGGCTGACCTTGTCATACAGTGCGTGCTTACACCCTCTGGTTTTACAAGCTTTCCATGATTGTCATAATCAAATTAGACTCTAGGCCTCTCTCTTACCTTGTCCTCAGGCGCTGAGAAATGTCCTGGAGAAGTACGTAGCTTGGGCCGGCGGTGCGAAACCATTCCATGGTCCTACTAATTACTTCCTCTCACATGCTTGGTCCTACAAGCTTGGGGATCTCAGGGACATGGTATGAATATTACGACATTGGCGAGATAACTATCTTGAATCTTGCATGAACACAACACCATGACACCAAGTCTTGTATGAACACAACACCATGACACCAAGTCTTGTATGAACACAACACCATGACACCAAGTCTTGTATGAACACAATACCATGACACCAGCTTTTCCACTTACCTCCTCATGCATGCTAAACGTCGTCCTACTGTTTTTACGTAGTGCAAGCAGCATTACGAGACAGTGTCTGGATCAGAATACAAGTACTTCCCAATCTTCTACTGGATCGACATATTTGCTGTAGCTCAAAACTTCACCGGCGACTTCCAGAAGCATCCAGATGGTGAGAGGCTGCAGCAGTAGCCTGGGTACTGGACGCATGCCTGTGTCTCCCATGCTTGCCTCATAACCCTGTCGTGGTGCATCCTGTGATGCTTACCGTAAATGCTTGCTTTGATTCCACCAATCATGCTAGCTGCTTTAAAGCAGTTTCCTGATCCCACCTTTGATGCTAGCTGCCTTGTAACACAGCCCTATCATGCTTGCCTGATAACACTGCCTTGATCCCACCTTTGATGCTATCTGCCTTAGAACAAAGCTCTGATCCTTCCTATGATCCTTCCTATGATCCTTCCTATGAACATATGCACATATCATGACACTGTTTTCATACCACCTATTCAGGTAACTTTCCAGCAGTCATCCGAGTGTCTGAAGGTGTTGTGTTCACAATCCACCCTTGGAAAAATGCTATTGCACCGTCAAGAATCTGGTGAGAGTCAAATATTAGAATAGATGTCAGATGGGTGAACTTGTAATCTGGTGAGATTCACCAAGAATAGATGTGTGAACTCATAGCCGTTTATATGCACTGCTATATTTTAGGAAGGCCTACAGTACCAGGACTCCAGCTGCTTGGAAACTTCCTTTTCATTCCTATCACTATCCGGTTCCCCTGATCCCTTCTAAGCTCTATTAGATGCCTTCTGTACATTTGCAGAAGTCACTACATCTTTGTCTGGCTCTCACTTACTAAACCCTTGCTCTCACTAAACCCTTGCTCTCACATACTTAATCCTCCTTGAGTCCAACTGCTGATGTGCAACACTGTCCATGATGTAGTAGGTGCTTGTTTGAGGCTGTGACAGCCGTAGAGTTTGGAGTCAACTTGGAGCTTCTAGTTGAATCAGGTACTGAGATAAATCCTTTCATCCAGCTAATATTGATGACAACATACACAAGGAATTTTTAAGGTTTACCTTTGAGTTTTCTACAGTACTGTGAACTCTCACCTTTCTTTTCACCTTCCATAAAATGTTTTTATGCAAGCTCCAATAGGAACCTGTTGATAATTTCCAGAACATTGTAATGAGCTTGCAAACAGAAAAGCTTAGTCCTGCTAGGAGCAAATGCCTGCATTGTTACTTCCTGAATCAGAATTCCGCAACACAAAGATGTCAAAACAGCAGCTTCTTAACAGTCTACAAGAGGCTGTTAGCGGCTTGGATGTGAGCAAGGCAAAGGCAACAGTGGAGTCAGATAGGTGAGGGCTCATGGTTTGTCACAAATGTGTGCTATGAGTTGGAGCTATACTGCCTCAATGTGGAGGATGATCAAGTTCCTTGAATTGTTGAGTGAAAACAATGTCTGATTTTTAGGGTCTCCAGGTTTCATGATGTTCTTCAGCACTGGTAATGAAGACCATACTTATGACATTTGATTACAGGGAAATGATTATTGGAATGGTAAAGAAACGGGAGGGTGGGGTTGAGAAGTTCAATGCCTTGATGCAAGGCTTGCTCCAGCATCGCATGCTGGAGGCTCTTCTGTTGCGTTACATCAGCACTCAGGTACTAGGAAGACTGTGACAGTGTCTTCAGAAGTCTTATACAGCTGGGACGTCCATTGATGTATTAAATAGAGTCCCATTGTTGTGTGTATGGAGCACCCTCAGCTGCAGAGCTAATGCACTTGGTAGCCAAATTTCACTAGAAGGATTGCCTATTTTCTGACTTGAATGATTTTGTGACCTCATGAACCTGCTGATCTTTGTAATTAGTGCAAATGCTTTCTAGCATTTTGCAACGTCAAGTTGCGCCAAGATATGTTATTCCTGCTATGGTTTATAATCATAGGACATTCAGCAAGCCCGTGAGCTGATCAAGATGGGGGCCAAATTCTATCGTCGCATCTTGAAATTCAAAAACATCAGGCTTTCTGATGAGACAGCTGAGATCATTGGAGCAGCCCTGGGGGACTGTCTCAAGAGCCTTGACTTGTCACCCTCCAATGAGAAGGGTCAACTGACTGAGAAAGGAGTCAGGGCAATAGCTGCTGGCTTGTCTAAAAGCACTGTACGTTGATCTCTTATATGAGTAGCGGCATCTATAATTTTTTATGTTTATGTAAATGTCCTAATAGTTATTTACCTCAAACCCTGATACATGATTAAGTGTTTTAAGGACCTGGTGTTTTCATTCACCTCTATCCATCCTCTCCTGCTTTCTCTGATGAAACTTGTATTTCCTGTTGTGGTTTACATTGTGGTTTACATTGTGGTTAACAGAGCCTGGTGGAGCTTGACTTGTGTTTCCTGTTGTGGTTTACATTGTGGTTTACAGAGCCTGGTGGAGCTTGACTTGTCTTATCACCAGCAGATCGGGGAGGATGGAGTGCATGCCCTTACCTCGGCATTGAAAGGAAAGAATTGCAACACCTCCCTTACCACACTCAAGCTTGTCAAGGTGATTCTTTTACATCAGAGCTTCTGAATAAGGAGCTGTGAGACCTTTGTCTGAATTCATAACATCAACAACCTTTGTGTGTGTGTCCCAGAGCGTATTGTGTTTCCTAGGGAGTTTCAGAGTCATTAAATCTTGGAAATGATGATGATGTTCAAGCCCCATAATGACACTCATTATCATTCTAGAAAACTTACTCTCTCTGATTTAATGGATGGCTACATGAGGCCATGTGAGGTCTAGAAGCCTTGATCGCAAACAATGTGCCTCCCTCTTTAAATTCAGATCCTTGCACAAGCCAATTAGTTTGCTGCCTTACATGTTTTCAGCAATGACTAATATGTGTTGAGCTGTTTTTAGAACTGATGTTACCTACACCTCAAATCTTAAAAGAAGAGCTTCAACAAGTCTTCAAATACATGTTTACACATGCAATCGTGTCATGTATGCATGTGACAGCTTCAACTGACTCTCACGTCTTCATGATTGTGTGAAATCAGTGTGGGATAGATGATGAGGGTGCTGCTGAGCTGGGAGAACTCCTGAAGGTCAATGAGAGTCTTGTGAAAATAGATATTGGTGCAAATGATGACATCAAGGAGAAAGGAGCACAGGCACTCATGACCTCTCTACATGTAAGGCTACACTCTTCTTCAGGGTTAGAGTGATTCATTCTGAACTTTCAATTTATCATTTCATCATGGGGTGTGGCACATAGGCCGCGTTGATCATATTTGCCAGTTTTCCTTTCAGGCATGCCGTCATATCCATTTACAAAGCTCAATACATGAAAGCTGAAAGGATTGAGCTCCCTTGTAGGGAAACATGACCCTTCGTTGTTTAGACCTGCACGCTGTGGACCTTGGGCATAAGGGCTCATGGACAGCTCTTGGTTTGATGATTCATGCAAACAAGGGATTGGTGAGTGATGAAGTGGAGCACACCTGTGTTTATTGCTTTGAGCGCTTTGGCATTTCCCTACAAATGCGGATTCGTGACTTCTAATGCTTCTTAAGGATAGGCCTTATTATTATGTGGAGGTGACAGCATGGCATCAGCGCAATGGTGCCTTTTCTGGTCAGGAAATTGATATATGATAAAAGAGATTGGAAGACCCTTTAGCAGCTGGTACATGACTTGATGACTTCATCATAAACTTTTCTCTTGTTAAATATGACTGCAGGAGATTCTTGTACTGAACCACTGTGGCCTCACTCAGACTGCCATGGAGCAGGTAGTAGTGCCTACATACTAATCTTCGATCATATCGAGTAATTCGAGGACGAAGAGGTGTATTTTCAAGGGGGGAGGCTTTGTTCCTATCCAATTATTGTTTTCATTATAATGTAATGGAATATGTGGAGGTTCCTGTGAATCTCTTCGTGTAACCTTCCTGTAACTTCCTGTAACTTCCTGTACCTTCCTGTAACCGTCCTGTAACTTCCTCGGCATCGTGTAGGTTGGTTCAGGTCTCTCCAACAACAAGACACTGCGACTGTTGGATCTCTCCAACAACCATCTGATTGGTGGAAAGGGTGCTGTTGCACTGTCAGTCTTCTTGCCTCAAAACTCTGGACTGGTAGAGCTCAGCCTCAGAGACTGTAACATTGATATTGAAGGTCAGCAGGGTGCTTACCTGCAGCAATAGTCTGTTAGAGCGTGTTTAACACATGAGCTTAGCATATTATAGCTTGTCGGCAAGCTGTAGATTTGCAGAGCACAACGTAGGTGTAAGCACAACATGTACATAATGTATAACTAGGTTACAATATTGTAATCGCGTCACTTAACCCCATACTCTGTAATTAAAAAGAGAGATACATCTGATGAGTAGGAATGTGTGCTAGAAGGCCTCAAAAAAACAACTTGTTTATGTGCTGCCTGTGACGCAGGTGGATTAGCGTTAAAGGAAGCTCTTCGCACAAATGTTGGGCTGGTGCACCTGGACATTGGCTCCAACCTTGTGAAGAGGAATGACTGGGAGGAGATGGTGAAGCATGATTCAACCATCAAGGCCCTAGTCAGTGTAGATGTGAGTTACATGCATGGAGATGGTGAAGCATGATTCAACCATCAAGGCCCTAGTCAGTGTAGATGTGAGTTACATGCATGGAGATGGTGAAGCATGATTCAACCATCAAGGCCCTAGTCAGCAGTGTAGATGTGAGTTACATGCATGCATGTCTTAAGTACCTAAGGGTGCATTGACATACCTTACTTTTAGTAGAGTGTTTAGTAGGAAAGATGTTTGCAGGGATGGTGGTGCTAGCTCAATGGATGGTGGTGAAGAAGTCAATGGTTCAACTGTTAAAGTGCTGCCGGGCATTTGACCTGTGCTCTGGCAGTGAACTGTGAGCTTGATTGAATTCGGACATGAAGATTATCAAATGCAGCAATGTTGGTCCTGCTGGCGAGTTTGTTGTGGGCAGATGAGTGCCTCAATTCTCTGCTCTTGCTTCATTATTCTGATGGTACTCAGATCCCTTCCTCTAAGCCTTCTTCAGCAGCAGCCATCCCTTGGATCCCACGTGTACTCAGCAATGGTGGAGCCAGGCGGGAGTTTCTGACCAGCCTGACTAGCAGTGGACACCTGCTGCTGCAGTCTCCCACAGGCGCCTCAAAAGGCCTGGTAGGAGACTTCTTGCCGATCGCAGGCAGCAGCGAGGATGTCATGCAAGCCATGCAGCGCGCCTCTATATTGAAAACAGGCCTGTCCACCATTGCGCCCCAAAACCAGCACAGCATCTTCACGCCAGGGTCCAGGATCGGGCTCCTGATTGGTTCTGGAGCAGATGGAGAGGAATCTGGGAGCAGAATGTTGCAGAACAGTGTATCACAGAGTGACTGGCGTACCAAGTCCCTCCGTATAGCTAGCATGCCTATCATCAGGAATGTTGATCCTTTGATGTCTCCAACCTCAGCTACCTCTGCCAGCCTGCTTGCTGGCAAGTCGGCAAATAGTTCATCTACAACAGCCACACCCCTTATTTCAATCAAAAGGCTGGATGCCTCAGAATCTACCAAAGCACTAAATGGCGCAGGGAAGAAGACTGCTTCGGCTGCAGTTACTTCTGAGATGATTGGTGCTACTGCTGTTAAAGGGAACAATAAGGGCAGCAATATGGTAACCCCACTGCCAGCTGTAGCAGGAGCTGTGAAGTCAAAACAGGGACTGTCAAAATCTGCAGATGAGCAGGTAGTGGCTGCTGGTGTCATTAGCAGCAGGGTACTATCTCCTTCATCTGGCTCAAAGAAGCATTCACTCCCCAGCAGCAAGGCCGGGAGGGTGATAAAGAAGATCAGTTCCATTGCAGAGGAGGATGCTGCTGTGGCACCAACTGCTGCTGTGGTAAGAGTGCTGCCTTCATCTGTGAAGGTGAAGTAACGACTACCTTATTTGTGACTACAAAAGGATACAGCAGTTTGCCTAACTGAATTAAAGGCTGGGCAGATATAATTACAGACTCCAGCTGCAGTAATGAAATCTCCTACGAGTATTTACATAGTGTTGCAGCAAGCAAGCATTTACACATCAGTGTTGCAGCAAGGAATGAATGTGCTGCCTTAAATCTGATGCTCTGTTAGGACTCAAAATAACATTGTAGAAATTCCTAGCTTCAATGGTGACCATCTAAACTGTGGAATTCGTTTTTTTCCCCATATCTTCAGTCTTATTTTTGTATTTATAAATGAGCTGCGCTGCATGTACAAGCTTTAATAGTAGCCATGAAATGTAATGTTTCATGTGCATATCATATTCATTGTTGATGAAATATTACAACTGCTGACAATGCTTGCAAGAAGGGACTGTTGATCAGTGGGCTGATTGAGGATTGGTGCATTATGGCTTTCATGAATTCTTTTAAATCTTTCAAATCTAGTATGCTCATAAGCCCTTTAGCCATCTGAGAATTATAAGCCACCCAATCAGTTGTTGTCATATATGTCTTGACTCTTGAAGCATATGATCGGCATATTGTACTCCTGACAGTTATCATGCTTTTGCCGGGTCACCAGTGAATGTTCAAGAAAGCGAAGTACTCAGTCACTGAACAGGTAAAAACTTGCAGATGTCTCACTAATAAAAAATGGCGCGGAGAGCAATTATTCATAGTGATAATGATCAGTTACAGTAGAATGCTGGTGATGACCTAAGCAAAGGATCGTGGGATTTAGGTCGCTGGTTTTATCCCGACTGGTCCTATTTTTTGTGTAAGGCGTAATTCTAGTAATCTATAATTCACTGTTCGTAACATGTTTCTTCAGTTGTAAGAAATGTTTTGAAATTCCTTACTACAGGTTGGTCTCGAGACTCTTGTAACTGGCGTACAACAGCAGTCCTGGACGCGGCTTAATACATTTAAGTACGTTTATTGCAAACAAGTGCAAAAACTGGCTGGTCACTGAAGGGTAAAGTTGCGAAAACCTGACCCTGTCGGAAAATCAGGCTGACGGGAGGAGAAGGTGTTAATACAAGGCATCGAATTAATGGGCGTGAATTCTGTCAATGGCTACGACATCGCTTGATAGTCAGCATACAACCTAAAACATCCCTCTGTTAATGCTAGAAAAATTACTCTACAATGGGCTGTCTATGCTCCACTCCTGCTGTCGAAATTGCGACCCCTTCTGCTGTGATTGCACCTTCAGCACATGTAAAGCCTTCGAGCAACGAGGTAGAAGCGAAAATTGGATACCCCCTCTCTATTGGATACTTCTATTGTAATCATTCCAGATTCCAGTATTGACAATGTTCGTTGAATTTCTCGTAACCTGAAATGTTTGATACGCCGAAGCCTATAAGAGCATGACATCTTATGCATCTCTTACAATCTCAGGATGAGCTCACCTTACCTGACAGCACTCTAATATGGTGAGCTTCTTTTTTTCTTAAACCTGGAGTTTCAGCACAAGATGTGAATCAACATACAGCTAATAGATGAGGCAGTACATCAAACTTCAGAAAGCGTGATGAATCAGACAAAAAGTCAAATGTACTCACGAATACCTATGCAGCTGCTTTCTTCCCACATTCAGTACACAGCAATCAAGGTCCTTGACGACATCTCCTCAATCCACATTAAATGTAAATCAATGACATGCAGGGAGCCTATTGTACCCTTGACTGAGAGAGCAGTGCATCCACTCTTCCTATCCGCCGTATGTCAGTTGGAAGTTGTGCTACCGGACAGGGGATCAGTGAAGCTTGCAGACCTTTACACTTATGAGGTACACCTGAACATGCAACGAATCACATCATTCACACTTTCAGTATAGTCCTCTACAGCTCTTAGTATCAGGGGAGTGTCTCGAATGCATACCTTTTAGGTACAACAGATACATCACTTTCTCTCCTCATTTCTCTCCTGTCAAGTCATCTCCTACCTCCTCATGATGTGTTTTATGTGCTTCATAACCTGCTGAAGCCTAGGCCAACTCATGATGACGCAAGCTTGCATACTTGGTGTAGTGAAGTCTCTTACTCTCTTATTACTGTGATCAGGTAGTGTTCCATTTTATTAAAAAACACACTGAGGATACTCAGATCAGCCTTGTGGAGACCCTGGCTCTGATGCTCTTAGAAGATGAGGAGACAAAGGCAATAATGCGCCCCTCCAGCAGCAGCATACCTCACAGTCGACCATCATCCTCCAGTGGGAGGGACAGTGCCAGTAGCCTGACTGATATATCAATCAGCATAAGACACAACTTTCAAGCAAGGTCTCCAAAAGAGGTGTGTGCTCTTCAGAAGAAGAGGAAGATATCAAAAATTCTCTAAACTCTTAGGAGACATCTGCCAGGAAGGTGCTGATTTAACTCTGCTTAAAGTGCCTGTACCTAACTAGGCCGCTGCAGTTTTGCATCTAATCCAATGAAATTCTCATTAGCCAATGTGTGAAGTTGAGTGTGATTAGCCTTGTTAGTTGACATGAATGCAACAAATTTTAAGCCTGCACCTGGTGACGGGCTCACCTTATCATACAATGCGTGGTTACACCCTCTCGTCTTACAAACTCCTCTTTGATTATCAAATAAGACTCTAGGCCTCTCTCTTACTTTGTCCTCAGGCCCTGAGAAATATCTTGGAGAAATACGTAACTTGGGCCGGCGGTGCGAAACCATTCCATGGTCCTACTAATTACTTCCTCTCACATGCTTGGTCCTACAAGCTTGGGGATCTCAGGGACATGGTATGAATATTACGATATATGTTGTATGAACACAACACCATGACACCAAGTCTTGTATGAACACAACACCATGACACCAAGTCTTGTATGAACACAACACCATGACACCATGTCTTGTATGAACACAACACCATGACACCAAGTCTTGTATGAACACAACACCATGACACCAAGTCTTGCATGAACATAACACCATGACACCAAGTCTTGTATGAGCACAACACCATGACACCAAGTCTTGTATGAAAACAACACCATGACACCAAGTCTTGCATGAACACAACACCATGACACAATGTTTTCCACTTACCTCCTCATGCATGCTAAACGCCGTCCTACTTTTTTGCGTAGTGCAAGCAGCATTACGAGACAGTGTCTGGATCAGAATACAAGTACTTCCCAATCTTCTACTGGATCGACATATTCGCTGTAGCTCAAAATTTCACCGGCGACTTCCAGAAGCATCCAGATGGTGAGAGGCTGCAGCAGTAGCCTGGGTACTGGACGCATGGCTGTGTCTCCCATGCTTGCCTCATAACCCTGTTGTGGTGCATCCTGTGATGCTTACCGTAAATGCTTGCTTTGATTCCACCAATCATGCTAGCTGCTTTAAAGCAGTTTCCTGATCCCACCTTTGATGCTAGCTGCCTTGTAACACAGCCCTATCATGCTTGCCTGATAACACTGCCTTGATCCCACCTTTGATGCTATCTGCCTTAGAACAAAGCTCTGATCCTTCCTATGATCCTTCCTATGATCCTTCCTATGAACATATGCACATATCATGACACTGTTTTCATACCACCTATTCAGGTAACTTTCCAGCAGTCATCCGAGTGTCTGAAGGTGTTGTGTTCACAATCCACCCTTGGAAAAATGCTATTGCACCGTCAAGAATCTGGTGAGAGTCAAATATTAGAATAGATGTCAGATGGGTGAACTTGTAATCTGGTGAGATTCACCAAGAATAGATGTGTGAACTCATAGTCGTTTATATGCACTGCTATATTTTAGGAAGGCCTACAGTACCAGGACTCCAGCTGCTTGGAAACTTCCTTTTCATTCATATCACTGTCCGATTCCCCTGATCCCTTCTAAGCTCTATTAGATGCCTTCTGTACATTTGCAGAAGTCACTACATCTTTGTCTGGCTCTCATTTACCAAACCCTTGCTCTCACATACTTAATCCTCCTTGAGTCCAACTGCTGATGTGCAACACTGTCCATGATGTAGTAGGTGCTTGTTTGAGGCTGTGACAGCCGTAGAGTTTGGAGTCAACTTGGAGCTTCTAGTTGAATCAGGTACTGAGATAAATCCTTTCATCCAGCTAATATTGATGACAACATACACAAGGAATTTTTAAGGTTTACCTTTGAGTTTTCTACAGTACTGTGAACTCTCACCTTTCTTTTCACCTTCCATAAAATGTTTTTATGCAAGCTCCAATAGGAACCTGTTGATAATTTCCAGAACATTGTAATGAGCTTGCAAACAGCAAAGCTTGGTCCTGCTAGGAGTCAATGCCTGCATTGTTACTTCCTGAATCAGAATTCCGCAACACGAAGATGTCAAAACAGCAGCTTCTTAACAGCCTACAAGAGGCTGTTAGTGGCTTGGATGTGAGCAAGGCAAAGGCAACAGTGGAGTCAGATAGGTGAGGGCTCATGGTTTGTCACAAATGTGTGCTATGAATTGGAGCTATACTGCCTCAATGTGGAGGATGGTCAAGTTCTTTGAATTGTTGAGTGAAAACAATGTCTGATTTTTTGGGTCTCCAGGTTTCATGATGTTCTTCAACACTGGTAATGAAGACCATACTTATGACATTTCATTTCAGGGAAATGATTATTGGAATGGTAAAGAAACGGGAGGGTGGGGTTTAGAAATTCAATGCCTTGATGCAAGGCTTGCTCCAGCATCGCATGCTGGAGGCTCTTCTGTTGCGCTACATCAATGCTCAGGTAGGAAGACTGTGACAGTGTCTTCAGAAGTCTTATACAGCTGGGACGTCCATTGATGTTTTAAATAGAGTCCCATTGTTGTGTGTATGGAGCACCCTCACCTGCAGAGCTAACGTGCTTGGAAGCCAAATTTCACTAGCAGGATTGCCTATTTTCTGACTTGAATGATTTTGTGACCTCATGAACCTGCTGATTTTTGTAATTACTGCAGATTCTTTTTAGCATTTTGCATCCTTAAGTTGCACCACGATATGTTATTCCTGCTATGGTTTATAATCATAGGACATTCAGCAAGCCCATGAGCTGATCAAGATGGGGGCCAAATTCTATCGTCGCATCTTGAATTTCAAAAACTTCAGGCTCTCTGATCAGACAGCTGAGATCATTGGAGCAGCCCTGGGGGACTGCCTCAAGAGCCTTGACTTGTCACCCTCCAATGAGAAGGGGCAACTGACTGAGAAAGGAGTCAGGGCAATAGCTGCTGGCTTGTCTAAATGCACTGTACGTTGATCTCTTACACGAGTAGCCACATCTATAATTTTTTATCTAACTGTCCTTCTAGTTTTTACCTCAAACCTGATACCCTGATACATGATAAAGTGTTTTAAGGACATGGTGTTTTCATTCACCTCCGTCCATCCTCTCCCTTATGGCACTTTCTCTGATAAAACGTGTGTTTCCTGTTGTGGTTTATATTGTGCTTTACATTGTGGTTTACAGAGCCTGGTGGAGCTTGACTTGTCTTATCACCAGCAGATCGGGGAGGATGGAGTGCATGCCCTTACCTCGGCATTGAAGGGAAAGAATTGCAACACCTCCCTTACCACACTCAAGCTTGTCAAGGTGATTCTCCTACATCAGAGCTTCTGAATTCATAACATCAGCAACCTTTGTGTGTGTGTCCCAGAGCGTATTGTGTTTCCTAGGGAGCTTTGTCTGTTGTGAAAATCATTGTAATAATGACGATGTTTAAGCCCCATAATGACACTCATTATCATTCTAGAAAACTTACTCTCTCTGAGTTAATGGATGGCTACATGAGGCCATGTGAGGTCTAGAAGCCTTGATCACAAACATTGTGCCTCCCTCTTTAAATTCAGATCCTTGCACAAGCCAATTAGTTTGCTGCCTTATATGTTGTCAGCAATGACTAATATGTGTTGAGCTGTTTTTAGAACTGATGTTACCTACACCTCAAATCTTAAAAGAAGAGCTTCAACAAGTCTTCAAATACATGCTTACACATGCAATCGTGTCATGTATGCATGTGACAACTTCAATTGACTTCCCATGTCTTCATGATTGTGTGAAATCAGTGTGGGATAGATGATGAGGGTGCTGCTGAGCTGGGAGAACTCCTGAAGGTCAATGAGAGTCTTGTGAAAATAGATATTGGTGCAAATGATGACATCAAGGAGAAAGGAGCACAGGCACTTATGACCTCTCTACATGTAAGGCTACACACTTCTTTATGGTTAGAGTGATTCATTCTGAACTTTCAATTTATCATTTCATCATGGGGTGTGACACATAGGCCCTGTTGATCAGATTTGCCAGTTTTCCGTTCAGGCATGCCGTCATATCCATTTACAAAACTCAATACATGAAAGCTGAAAGGATTGAGCTCCCTTGTAGGGAAACATGACCCTTCGTTGTTTAGACCTGCACGCTGTGGACCTTGGGCATAAGGGTTCATGGACAGCTCTTGGTTTGATGATTCATGCAAACAAGGGATTGGTGAGTGATGAAGTGGAACACACCTGGGTTCATTGCTTTGAGTGCTTTGGCATTTCCCTACAAATGCAGATTGGTGACTTCTAATGCTTCTTAAGGATAGGCCTTTTTATTATGTGGAGGTGACAGCATGGCATAAGCGCAATGGTGCCTTTTCTGGGAAGAAAATTGATATATGATAAAAGAGATTGGAAGACCCTTCAGTAGCTGGTACATGACTTGATGACTTAATCGTAAACTTTTCTCTTGTTGAATATGACTGCAGGAGATTCTTGTACTGAACCACTGTGGCCTCACTCAGACGGCCATGGAGCAGGTAGTAATGCCTACATGCTGATTGGTGATGTTTATGTTTAAAATTTATTAGCTAATTGACAGCACTCCTAGCTGCTCCTCACATCTACCAGCTCTTGGAATCCAATTATTGTTTTCATTATAATGTAATGGAATATCTGGAGGTTCAATCTTGGGCTTCCTGTAACTTCCTGTAACTTCCTTGGCATCGTGTAGGTTGGTTCAGGTCTCTCCAACAACAAGACACTGCGACTGTTGGATCTCTCCAACAACCATCTGATTGGTGGAAAGGGTGCTGTTGCACTGTCAGTCTTCTTGCCTCAAAACTCTGGACTGGTAGAGCTCAGCCTCAGAGACTGTAACATTGATATTGAAGGTCAGCAGGGTGCTTACCTGCAGCAATAGTCTGTTAGAGCGTGTTTAACACATGAGCTTAGCATATTATAGCTTGTCGGTAAGCTGTAGATTTGCAGAGCACAACGTAGGTGTAAGCACAACATGTACATAATGTATAACTAGGTTACAATATTGTAATCGCGTCACTTAACCCCATACTCTGTAATTAAAAAGAGAGATACGTCTTATGAGTAACAATGTGTGCTGGAAGGCCTCAAAAAAACAACTTGTTTATGTGCTGCCTGTGACACAGGTGGATTAGCGTTAAAGGAAGTTCTTCACACAAATGTTGGGCTGGTGCACCTGGACATTGGCTCCAACCTTGTGAAGAGGAATGACTGGGAGGAGATGGTGAAGCATGATTCAACCATCAAGGCCCTAGTCAGTGTAGATGTGAGTTTCATGCATGGAGATGGTGAAGCATGATTCAACCATCAAGGCCCTAGTCAGTGTAGATGTGAGTCACAATCATGGAGATGGTGAAGCATAATTCAACCATCAAGGCCCTAGTCAGTGTATATGTGAGTTACATGCATGCATGCATGGAGATGGTGAAGCATGATTCAACCATCAAGGCCCTAGTCAGTGTATATGTGAGTTACATGCATGCATGCATGGAGATGGTGAAGCATGATTCAACCATCAAGGCCCTAGTCAGTGTAGTTGTGAGTTACATGCATGGAGATGGTGAAGCATGATTCAATCATCAAGGCCCTAGTCAGTGTAGATGTGAGTTACATGCACGGAGATGGTGAAGCATGATTCAACCATCAAGGCCCTAGTCAGTGTAGATGTGAGTTACATTCATGCATACATGTCTTAAGTACCTAAAGGTGCATTGACATACCTTACTTTTAGTAGAGTGTTCAGTAGGGAAGATTTTTGCAGAGATGGTGGTGCTAGCTCAATGGATGGTGGTGAAGAAGTCGATGGTTCAACTGTTAAAGTGCTGTTGGGCATTTGACCTGTGCTCTGGCAGTGAACTGTGAGCTTGATTGAATTCGGACATGAAGATTATCAAATGCAGCAATGTTGGTCCTGCTGGCGAGTTTGTTGTGGGCAGATGAGTGCCTCAATTCTCTGCTCTTGCTTCACTCTTCTGATGGTGCTCAGATCCCTTCCTCTAAGCCTTCTTCAGCAGCAGCCATCCCTTGGATCCCACGTGTACTCAGCAATGGTGGAGCCAGGCGGGAGTTTCTGACCAGCCTGACTAGCAGTGGACACCTGCTGCTGCAGTCTCCCACAGGCGCCTCAAAAGGTCTGGTAGGAGACTTCTTGCCGATCGCAGGCAGCAGTGAGGATGTCATGCAAGCCATGCAGCGCGCCTCTATATTGAAAACAGGCCTGTCCACCATTGCGCCCCAAAACCAGCACAGCATCTTCACGCCAGGGTCCAGGATCGGGCTCCTGATTGGTTCTGGAGCAGATGGAGAGGAATCTGGGAGCAGAATGTTGCAGAACAGTGTATCACAGAGTGACTGGCGTACCAAGTCCCTCCGTATAGCTAGCATGCCTATCATCAGGAATGTTGATCCTTTGATGTCTCCAACCTCAGCTACCTCTGCCAGCCTGCTTGCTGGCAAGTCGGCAAATAGTTCATCTACAACAGCCACACCCCTTATTTCAATCAAAAGGCTGGATGCCTCAGAATCTACCAAAGCACTAAATGGCGCAGGGAAGAAGACTGCTTCGGCTGCAGTTACTTCTGAGATGATTGGTGCTACTGCTGTTAAAGGGAACAATAAGGGCAGCAATATGGTAACCCCACTGCCAGCTGTAGCAGGAGCTGTGAAGTCAAAACAGGGACTGTCAAAATCTGCAGAGCAGGTAGTGGCTGCTGGTGTCATTAGCAGCAGAGTACTATCTCCTTCATCTGGCTCAAAGAAGCATTCACTCCCCAGCAGCAAGGCCGGGAGGGTGATAAAGAAGATCAGTTCCATTGCAGAGGAGGATGCTGCTGTGGCAACAACTGCTGCTGTGGTAAGAGTGCTGCCTTCATCTGTGAAGGTGAAGTAACGACTACCTTATTTGTGACTACAAAAGGATACAGCAGTTTGCCTAACTGAATTAAAGGCTGGGCAGATATAATTACAGACTCCAGCTGCTGTAATGAAATCTCCTACAAGCATTTACACATCAGTGTTGCAGCAAGGAATGAATGTCAAGCTTAGTGCTGCTTTAAATCTGATGCTCTGTTAGGACTCAAAATAACATTGTAGTCACGGATGCCAAGAAATTCATAGCTTCAATGGTGACCATCTTAACTGTGGAATTCGTTTTTCCCATATCTTCAGTCTTATTTTTGTATTTATAAATGAGCTGCGCTGCATGTACAAGCTTTAATAGTAGTCAAGACCTGCCTTAAATAATAATATTGAGTGGGTTTTACTAGGGGATGAGATGGAACTATTGCCTGTCATAAGAAGGAATCACCGAGCCCTCAACTACTAGTGAACGCACATTATTGCAATCATTTACTTCATTACCGTCGCACCCCGGCAATAGTGATACTGATGATATGTAATGTTGAATGTGCTGATCATATTCATTGTTGATGAAATATTACAACTGCTGACAATGCTTGCAAGAAGGGACTGTTGATCAGTGGGCTGATTGAGGATTCATGCATTATGGCTCTCATGAATTCTTTTCAAATTTTCAAATCTAGTATGCTCATAAGCCCTTTAGCCATCTGAGAATTATAAGCCACCCAATCAGTTGTTGTCATATATGTCTTGACTCTTGAAGCATATGATCGGCATATTGTACTCCTGACAGTCATCATGCTTTTGCCGGGTCAACAGTGAATGTTCAAGAAAGCAAAGTGCTCAGTGTTGATATAACTTTCATCATGTACAAAAGTGTGCAAGAGTAGTCATCTTAAGCACGGCTGGTAAACAATTAACATCAAGAAGACCGCCATGTGGACGACTGCTTACAGCAGTATTTCTTCATTGATCACAATGTTGTCAATCAACCGCACAGTGCCTTGTGAATCTTTGGAGGGAAATAGAGCTGCCACTGCTAGGAGGGTGGTTTGCAAGGATGCATCTAAGATGGGTTGTAAGCTCTTGGCATCTACCAACTGCGAGCAGTGACAACAAGAATGAGTTTGAGGCGTTTCACATTATCAGTACAGCAGGATCACTGAAGAGCCTCCTCATCATTCTGATTGCATTAAGACCAAACTAGTTGGGGCTGTAATTACTTGTACGAAGATGATGACAGCAAATATAACAGCTCAGCATGTTCATAACATCATCACTAGAAGGGCCTGAATGTAATACATTAGTACTGAGACACATGGTAGATTGGCTATTGCATGGCCTGCATGGAATAGCTGAGTAGTGAGGCACATGGTAGAATGGCTATTGCCAGAAATAATGCACAGAGCTCCCTGGACAACTGATAATGGTGTAATGTAGAGCTGACTTGACTGATGCGACTCTCATCCATGCATAAAAAGTAAGCCCAGATAACAAAATGAACACACAAACAGAATCAAACATAAGGTAGGAAGACAGCCATCTGCTCCAAGCTGAGAACCAAGAGGCCTGGGTCCCCACAAGGACCTTGCTTTGAGACACTGTTATTCTCTTACAGAGTATTTCATATTTAACCCAATGATGATCAGTGTCATGTTTTGGTGTGGATGTTTGTGTGGATACAGCAGGTCTCACCTCAGCATAGTCCATCTTCCCCCCGGCTTGCTCAATCATACCCCGGACCTGATCCTGGATTGTACCTGGATTCTTCTCAGCTCCTGACTCCACCGCTTGCATGGCCCAACGCAAGGCTTTGTAGATTGCAGGTGCATGCTGTCTTGCCTCTGCAGTGAGTCTGGCATTGCGACTGAGCAAGAGCATCAGAGGAAAGAGGTGGCATTGGGTGGTATCATATCTGCTACTCAAATTCCTGATTATCCGTAAGTAGAGCATCCGAAATAAAGGAGACATCACATTAGTATCCTAACTTCTCACATCAACCCCTGGAGCAGGAATCTCCACCAGCAGCATCAAGAGTAGTAGTAGTGACATCACAAGAGCAGTCTCAATTACATAACAGTTGTAAGATGATACCTGCTCATAGCAAGCCCATCCTGTTCCCTACAGATGGGCATGCCTACCACCTCCACACCAAAGTCCAAGTCACGGACCATACGTTCAATGATCCTCCATTGTTGATAATCCTTTCTCCCAAACACTGCAACATCTGGCTCCACAATATGAAACAGTTTCGTCACAACCTGGTGAGCGTTGTGTACAGCAGAAGGATCAGATCTTTCATGGAGAATAATTCCCCAGCTGGAGAGAAAAAGCATCAAGTAGACATCCGTCCTCGTGGAACTCATTAATAAGAAGAAAGCAGAGAGTAGAAAATCAGGACGTAGACATGACTCACTGTGGCAACACCTCGGAAAAAATGGGGCCGTGATCCACCGCAGAGCGGTTTCTGCAGCCTTTCTACCTGCTCACATTCACATAAACAATTGTGTTCAGCAGTCGATTCAGACACTACCTCTTCATGCAAGTCTGCCAAAATTCGGATACCCACAATGCTAACTAAATGAATTGAATACTGGTGCCACAAAAATTTCAGCATGCTGCGTACTGCCCTTCCACTCAGTCACTGAACAGGTAAAAACAACATGCAGATATCTCATCAATGAAACAAGGCGCGGAGAGCAATTATGCATAGTGATAATGATGAGCTACAAGAGCATGCTGGTGACGATAATGACGAGCTACAATAGCAGCATGCTGGTGACGACCTGAACAAAGGTCTCGTGGGATTCAGGGTGCATGCTCTCCTTCCCAACCACATTTACGTCCTCGCTCTCAGCTCCTTGAACTAACAATGCGCAGCGCAGCAGCAGCTCAGTAGCAGTTCAGAGTAAACAAAGTGATGTCAAAAGAGTGTTCTGAGGTATCTGAGGTGTCATCATTCCAACTGTCAAAAGAGTGTTCTGAGGTATCTGAGGTGTCATCATTCCAACTGTCTTCATTTCACTTCATGCATGTTACACAAGATATTGATGAGCATGACATGGCAAAGCACAACGTAACAAGGGTGGGAATGCATATGAGCTGTGGTTCTACATCTAAAATGCATGCTATTGTACATCTAAAATGTATGCTATTGTACATCTAAAATACATGCTATTGTACATCTAAAATACCTTTCACATACAAGCTAGTGGGTTCAAATACAGCTGAGCATCCCATAGCTTTTAACTTGGCACGATCCACTTCCTGAATTCACAACACAGACATTGGTCGTCAGAAAGGAGTTTTTGAGACTGCTGTTCAAATCAGGTGATTACGACCAACCATGATCATGGCATGATGATCAGATTTCAGAAATGTGACGAATCAGGAAGCAATATGGGTCAGGAAGCAATATGGTCCTCAGGCACCACGTCTGTTGTGGTTAAGGTCAATGATTGCAGATGATGAGGCCACTCTGGCCTATATATAGAGCTGACACTCTGGCCTATATAGAGCTGACACTCAGGCGGCCTATATAGAGCTGACACTCTGGCCTATTATAGAGATGACACTCTGGCCTATATAGAGCTGACACTCATCTGGCCTATATAGAGCTGACACTCTGGCCTATTATATCATATTATATTATATTATATCATATTATATTATATTATATCATATTATATTATATTATATTATATTATATTATATTATATTATATTATATTATATTATACATTTTCGGCTTATTGAAAGTTACTAAAAGAGGTGCAGTGATACGATCAAACTAGTTTTGGGAGCTGATGAATGGGAGCAGATGATCAGTTTTCTCTCAGGCTTCCTATAAATAGTAGACCCTAAACTTACAGGCTGCCTAGGATACTGTCCAAAGTCTTCATGGGCTGCAAACTGGGTAGGGTTTACGTAAATGGAGGACACAACTATGTCTGCCAGCTCCCTGTGCAAGAATGCATCTACTCAAAACGTGAAGCCGATACGCACGTAACTGAAGCCGATTCGTACTGAAGCCAAATCAGAACCGTAGACTACACCATGCACAGTCACACTCCATTCAAGGTAGGGCATACTTTCGAGCATTTTACTCAGCAACAGCATTATAGTCCTGCAATGTACTTGCTGTCATGACAACACCTACTTCGCAGCTTCTACCAAAGAGAGGTGACCCTCATGCAAGTATCCCTGCAAAATGTGTCCATGTCCTCGATATTTGCAATCAAGCATCATTTTTGGAGTTACATACCTACCATAGTCGGAACCAAAGCAATCCTCTTTCCTTTCTGCTTCTGTTGTCGGCTCCAGTTTCTCATCTCGGAAGCTGAGCTGAAGATATGCATTTCATTTTGCACACTCATGTTGCCAAACTCGTTGACGTCAAGGTTATGCTTTTAAATATGCTCAGAAGGCGGCATAACCCTTTGTTAATGCCGTGCTAACTCAAATCGTCACCTACTATGCTCCCACACTTCATTATTACGGCTTAGAGTTTTCTTCATCTTTAATAGACCCCAAACCGCTTTTATAGATTCTGAATCAGGGAGTGCGAGTGTATTCCTCTTCTGTCGTGCAATACCTAAACTGTTAGCATTCAAATCCTGATCATGAATAAAAGCTGTTACAGAGACAGAGAATGAGGAAGGAAGCATGGTGGACCCATATAATGTATAAAATCATATGCTGAGGTGCTGTTGTGTTCACCAGGAGGCCCAACAGACTAAGCAACCCTCTCTCATAACCGAAATTCACCTCATCAATTGTAATGCACATCAAACACTATATGAAACAGAGTATCTTAGAACATAGAATGCTGACATCTGTAGTATAACTGCTCCCCATCAACTGGGTCTGTCACTATTACTGCTCCCCATCAACTGGGCCTGTCACTATTACTGTTGCATCATCAGTGATTAGAGACACAAAGCAGCATTGACACAATATTCAGCATCCGTGTATCAACATCCTGTACTACTTCAGTATCAACATCCTTACTTCAGTATCAACATCCTGTACTACTTCAGTACGAGGTGGTACAACCATCTGTGTCCCCCTGTGACGCCAAAACCCTGATCAAAGCAGAACCTGAAACAATCCCGTCTCTTTATTGTAATCTTTGTTGTTGAACTGAAACCTTTTCCATGGCTCACAAGATTCCATGGCATGTTCATACTCCCCTGAATATTTTACTCTAATGCCATACGGGGAAAACCTGTATGAGCAACCAATATGCAGTGCACAATGAAATGTTGATAATGTACTTATTGGAAGAAACATTGCAATCAAGTTCTACGAGAGCCTATGCAATCTCAAGAAACTGACCTCTGACAGCATCACCATAAAGCATGCAACGAGCCAAGGTAGCAGTAAGAAGCAGGGCATGCCAGGCCTCTACTCGTGGCAACATTCAAAGCCAAAAAACTCACTGCTTAGAGTCCTCTCCTTCTCTGTACTTTGTGGGGTCTTTATCAGGCCGCCGCACGGTGAACCCAGGATGCAGATATTTGTCCATCTGGATGCTGGGGGAGAGTGTTTTGTAGTACATGTACAACATCCTCTCCGGGTTTATGTAATCACTGTAGATACTAAGTTCCCACGTCTTAATCCAAAAGTCCATATTTGATAGTAAGTGATTGGTGACATTAAGGACAGTCAGTGCAATTTCAGCGGAGAATATGGCGAAGCGATCGCAGATTCCGCCATACTCCTCTCCCTGAGGTGCATAGATTGTCGCCTTGTTCAAATTCAAACGTGGGATTGGGCATAAATACAAATAATCTGACCGAGTGACAACGATCCAGTCATATGTTTTTTCCACATGGATCTTCTCTAATTCAAGCTGTATCAAGCGCTTGTTGATGTAATGAATTATCCCAGATCCGGCAGCCCAGCAAAGAGAACCTGCAGGAGCTCCAGCAGAGCCAAGGAAGTCTATGACTATGGAATTGTTTGTCTCCTTGTGCGTCACTTTACACAATCGCTTCCACGCGTCAGAGCCATTGGCAAGCCTAGTCAGCACTGGGCCCCAGTCTCCATTCTATTTGTTGCACACAAAATCATAAAAGGGTGCCGTTTGAATTTCAATGCATACACAGCTGGGGAGTCCTTTTAAAATCAAAAATGATGGGTCTGTTCTTGTAGGTGATGCGTTTATTGCAGCAGCAGCTACGTCTAGCTACAGTGACTTCCTAGATCATGCGTATAGGATAGGACCTTAGGAAGGCAACCTTGATACAACCATGATGATCATAAGGTGTGACCATGATAAGCCAACCTTGATACAACCATGATGATCATAAGGTGTGACCATGATAAGCCAACCTTGATACAACCATGATGATCATAAGGTGTGACCATGATAAGCCAACCTTGATACAACCATGATGATCATAAGGTGTGACCATGATAAGCCAACCTTGATACAACCATGATGATCATAAGGTGTGACCATGATAAGCCAACCTTGATACAACCATGATAATCATAAGGTGTGACCATGATGATGATACCCATAAGCCAACCCTGATGACTACAGATGTCAATACCTCAGGATCTGGGTGTATCCACTTGTATTTTGCTCTCTGCTGAAGTAGAAGGGTATCTGCTGAGTCGTCAGGAGGGCCTAACAATGCAAGGTCTGCCTGAAAGCAAGATCACAGCGATCAGTTGAGTTCTTAGGTAGGGTTATTACATGAACACATGAACGATACAATATGCAGGGAGCAGATCTCGCTAGATTTTCAACCCTCTACCTTTTCATAATTTGTCTCAATGAAAGCCTCTGATGCATGATGACAGTGAGTGAGTCTTAAGAATGTGAGGCAGGCACAAAGTTACACTTGCACAGCTTTGTGATCTGACATGTTGCAAGTGCTCTCATTAGCTTTCACTGGTGATAACGCTCATGTCACTTCATCATAGCTGTCATGATACGACTTAAATTATCTAAATAGCGGTTTTTAAGTACCCTCAAGGCATCAAGAATGTGGTGGGAGAAAGAGCGGTACACCAGCCCCCCTCCACGTAGCTGTCCCATCACCACCACCAACCAGCGACCAGGAGGGTACCATTGAAGGCTTCCTGGGGCTGCATTAGCTGCAGAGGTAACCATCTGAAATGAAAGGTCCAAGTAGGCGTTGTGTTCATCTCAGATACTAGTGTCAAGTTGGGGTACATGATGCATGAAGTCGTAGCCGTATGTTAACGTACCTTGCGATCTTTGGCTGACCTGATAGAAGACAGTGGATAAACATTGAGTAGGAGTGCAGAAGACCAGACTAGGAGAGCACAAACAGCGATGGATATGCTAACAAGATAAAGGATTCGACGTCCAGATTTGGACGGTGTATACACAGCTACTGCTTCAGTACTTGCTGCATTGAAACTTTCAGTCCGTTGACTCCTTGAGGTCAGAGTATTGTCGGCGAGCATGTGAATATTGATGATTCAAATGTTGCGCTGACAAGTGATTAATGTAAGGTGCTCCATCGCACGAAGCTAAATTAAAAGAGCAGATTCCATGATGTACCTACCCTACGCGAAAACAAAAACAGGGAAGACGTACAATCCTGTTTTTGGTGTTGTGGGTCTTCTGCGACTCATACATTCTTTGAATTTTTTAAATGAGTTTACAGGCAGGAAGGCGATGCCCACAGAAGGGCGAGAGCATGTACCTACCATATTTGGAAGTCGGCCCAACCTCTGCTGGATTCCTCAACGCTAATTTAAAGAAATTTTGTTTTCTCTTCTAAACTTTGATTCATGAATGCTAGTTTTCATTATACACCTATGACATCGTACCAAGACCCTGTTCAGGTACGTATCACAATATAATGATCACAATATAATGCTATGGGACTCTCCCATGCCTCAGTGATCAGGAGATGAAGAATTACTCTGCATCATAAATCTCAAGGTGATTTCAGCGAGCAGAGGAGTCCGTGCCGTCGTGTGGTCTTAGGCAGCAGTGAGACTACATGAGTGATAAGCACTCATGTAGTCTCAGCACTCGTATTTGAAGCTGAATGTAATATTCAGTGATAAGCATTAGTTCTTCAGATATTACATATTTTTTACTAGAAATTATAGTGTTAGTAACTGCAGCTGCTGGTGTTTACTCAATTAATAATGCCTACTTTCGGTGCACAATTTCAGAACAGACACAGTGACGTGGGTCAGTTTTGACAATGCCAGAGATACAAAATAGCTCATGCATTCTGAAACAGACGATGATAGGTAGCATGCTGTCCATGTCTCTATTCCGCATGTCTTCATCATCAATCAACAAGTACAAATCTGCATCTGTAGATATTTTCGTATAAGTTTAGGAGCTAAATCTAGGGACATACCTACAGGAGTGCCACGAGTTCTCTGAAAATGTACGGATGATAGGAGAGGTACGTAAGTTCAAATACACGCAATAGTCTTCATCTATGATAATACTAACATATAAATAGGAGTCTGTTATACCTGACGGCTGAGTTGGGCCTTTCTGTTCAGAGAGGGGGTGTAACTTGTTAAATATCATTTTGTGATGGCAAACTCAGATTCTTTAGCTAGGATGGCCTCAATAGAAAGACGTGGTTCCAGGGCCTTTCATCGCTCTAATTCTCTCCTGCTGGACGACCCACAACAGATTTTAGAGGCATTCGAGGTTGTCGAGCCGTGTCTCTCTGGTGCGCCATTCGAGATGTCTCACACACAATACATCGTGAAAAGTCTTCAGGAAGCGGACAAAATGCTGCTTTATATGACATCAAGGAAATGGTCAGAGTCTAGGGGTATCAAGGTTCCACCTCCTCCTCTACCTGACCGTGTGGAAAACATCATTTCTGAGTGGTTCCACCTGGTGAGAAAGTTAACTTTTTGTTGCTCGGGTTAACTTCTGGCTCATGCTCAAGGCTGAGCCACAGAACATGCTAAATTGAATGTTCCTATACAATGAATATGTTGAAGGTGGACAGGGATGGGTCAAGAGGCATCACAAGACAGGAGTTTCAATCTGCACTGAAGGTTTGCGAAGCTCTGTTCAGAGCATAAAATTTACCCTTCCCTTCTCGTCTTGACTGCTTTAAAGCAAAATCTCAGTCATTAGTTTTTGCCCTGAAGCAAATATTTTATAAAATCTGCCAAGTCATATCATGTACGCAATTGATCAGTCAATGTGACATCTGAAATGCTCTGTTTTTCACCGATTGCACTTTCTCCGAATTCTCTTCAGTCCGTCCACATACCTTGCACCCCAGAGAGTATGAAAGAACTGCTAGAGATCCTAGATCCAGATCTTAGTGGGGATGTGACATGGTTTGAGTTCCATGACTTTGTAAGCCATCAGGTAAGAAAAGACGTGTGATAAATAGGGAAGAGCCATTAACTGGCGATGATGAAACTGTTCAAAGGATAAACCGCCCATCAGGCTGGAGAGCATGCAAGCCTCGAGGGATATAGTTTGGCATCAGCTATTATATAAGAAAGGATGCAAGCCCTCAGGAGACATATTTTAGTATCATATAAGAGAGGATGCAAGCCCTCAGGAGACACATTTTAACATCAGTCATCAAGAGTGAATTAATGCAAACCTCAAAATCAGAGAGCATGGTATCAGCCATATGGTTGAGTGGTATCTTGACAGATGTTCATACTACAATAGCGTACTGTACATTCACACTTCAACCATGATGTAAGCCACAGCTTTATTGTGGGGCGCATTAAGGCGCCTCCATCCTTTTGTTGCAAGACATGAGCTGCATGTTTGAGTAATGGTTCTCCTTCTATGTACAGTACAATTCCCTCATGACCTAGTTAAGTGAATATGTGTGAATTTGTGTAAGCTCCTCTTGCTCTTGCTCTTCCTCCTCCTCCTCTTGCTCTTGCTCTTCCTCCTTCTCCTCTTGCTCTTGCTCTTCCTCCTTCTCCTCTTGCTCTTGCTCTTCCTCCTCCTCCTCTTGCTCTTGCTCTTCCTCCTTCTCCTCTTGCTCTTGCTCTTCCTCCTCCTCCTCTTGCTCTTGCTCTTCCTCCTCCTCCTCTTCCTCTTGCTCTTCCTCCTTCTCCTCTTGCTCTTGCTCTTCCTCCTCCTCCTCTTGCTCTTGCTCTTCCTCCTTCTCCTCAGAGTCATCACTGACATATCACATTTCTGTCAGGACTTCAAATGATGCACCTCTCCTCCTGCTGCCTTGCTAGGTCCACAGTCAGGGAGAAGTGATTTTGGAAGGAGACCTGAAGCTTCCCTCAGGACGGGTGTTGCCTCTTGGGACAATGCTGACAACGTTGAGGAGGAAGCTTGCTATGGACAAGATATTTGCGGTGAGCCCCTGGTTGCCTAATGACTAACTAGTTTAGAGCCCCTGGTTGCCTGATGACTAACTAGTTTAGAGCCCCTGGTTGCCTGATGACTAACTAGTTTAGAAAACGTCCTGAGGATGGTTCAGATGAGATCCTTGGTGCTGTACAAGTGATGTCCTCAAAAACCCTTGTTCAATTGAAGGTAACTCACAGGACATCTTCTCTTGAGTTCAAATGACGTTCTCAGAGTGTATAATGTTAAACCCTGGAAATAGATGTTATTCATGCGTTAAAAGAACCCTAGTATGGCCCTAGGCTGTAGATGGCCTCCTGATATTGGTTTGTACATCATGTAGACAGTGCATCATGTAGATTAATGTTGTGTACACAGTTCTCAATCAAACATGTACATGTCTTGAGCCCAACAATTGCACACTGGCCTTTCATCATTTCTCATCTGATGTGATGAATGTATCAAAGCAATGAGACATCATCTCTCACCTGAAGTTGTGGATGTATTAAAGCAATGTGTTATTGTAGTAGACAGGCACCTATAGGGTGTATGTTACTTATATTTATGAGTACTTACTTGTATTGTTATTACAAGAGGTCTGGCAGTTGGGACTCGATCCCAATATTTAACTCGACTGAGTCTGCTAGGGTTACAGGACGACTGTTTTTATACATGGCTTACAGTGAACCATGAGGGTTCAGGACAAGACTAGAATTATAGACAGGATAAGCTGGATAAGCTGAGTTAACTGGATTTAACTACATTCGGAAAGTCAACGCATCAGGAATGCGTTGTTACTTGATTAGATTTACAGGAAATAAATGTATTAATATTTATGACGTTATATAGTGGGTTCATGTCCACTACAGTTATCATCTCTCACCTGATGTGATGAATGCATCAAAGCAATGTGTTATCATCTCTCACCTGATGTGATGAATGCATCAAAGTAATGTGTTATCATCTCTCACCTGATGTTGTGGATGTATCAAAGCAATGTGTTATCATCTCTCACCTGATGTGATGAATGCATCAAAGCAATGTGTTATCATCTCTCACCTGATGTTGTGGATGTATCAAAGCAATGTGTTATCATCTCTCACCTGATGTGATGAATGCATCAAAGCAATGTGTTATCATCTCTCACCTGATGTGATGAATGCATCAAAGCAATGTGTTATCATCTCTCACCTGATGTTGTGGATGTATCAAAGCAATGTGTCATCATCTCTCACCTAACGTAATGAATGTCATCCTCACATGAATAGTTTGCATGGTCTAGTAATTTGAAAAGGGCGACCCACTGCGTTGTACTGCTGTATATACTGTCTGTGTAGGGAGGTGTGGAGAGGAGGAGGGGTATCAATCGGTTGAAAACATATGGTGTGGAAATGAGGAAGGATTTGGGATTATTGAAGGAACCGGTTCAAGTGCCAAAACCCAAACCTCCAAGTGAGTCTTCATCGTGTAAATTAGTGTTTGAAGGCATGTTATTTTTACAGAAGTGTCAATTCTAGAGGAGTGTACCCTTGTGCCGTTTCTGCCTTTTAGATAAGACCTGTACAGATTTTTCTTATTAAGTGCAGCTCCTATCTGATGATCTACAAAGCCGTTTGCGCATGTAATACTACTGAAGTATCCCTGCTGTCAATTTGATGCATGATTTAAGTGTTTGAGGATAATGATGCTCCCTACCTTTATGTAGTCGCAACAGAGGACCCTTTCCGTCCCACTCCTCGGCACAAGCGCAATGCTCTGATGCCACGCACCTTTATGCAGAGACTGGCCACTCAGGCAGAGGAAGGATCGAGGGATGCAAATAACGACTTCAGTCTAGATGCTTCCTCGGGTCATCTTACCATCTCCCTAGACCTCTCATCACCCTCCGGTGAACATTGCCCAAGCATTGTCTCGCCTGTAGATGCAATCAGCAAATTGTATCTTTCTGCTCTTCATAGCTTGGATGAGGCACAAGTATGGCCTCAGCTGTCTCAAATTGGTGCTGCGGGTGGCAGGCATCACTCTGGCCCTCACTCCTCCTTATCCTTGGATGATCACCAGATGGTGATGGACTACCCAGATAGCATTGATGGCATAGCTAGCAACCCACTCTGGATTTCCTCAGACAACAAAGAGGTGGCTCAGCAGCATGCCATTGGACTCCCTAGAGATAGTTCCAGAAGTGTGACAGAAAGGGGTGAGTCTATGTGGAGGGTCAGGACTGTCAAAAGTGTGACAGAAAGGGATGAGTCTATGTGGAGGGTCAGGACTGTCAAAAGTGTGACAGAAAGGGGTGAGTCTATGAGGAGGGTCAAAACTGTCATGTCCATAAATACAGAGCAGGCTGCTGCTGATAGTAATGACAGTTGTTGCGGTTGCCACAGGAGTTGTACGACCTCAGCGTGAAGCGGCTCCTCTAAGCACACTACCTAATGCTGGTGTTACACAGAATAGCTTTGGTGAGATCTACCTCACTAGTCATCTTTGTGCATCTCTATAAATCCAATCACTTCTTGTTGCATTTCGAGGTTCTATTTTTCAAAGCACTGCTATGGACATTGCCAAGGCTGCTATCATTATGGGGTCTGTTACAGATGCTCTGTAAACCCCTCATAAGCACTGGGACACCTGAAATCTTCTGGATTGCAATCCTAACGAGTACCAATCGTACATACTTCCATGTGCAAGGTTGTCTCTTCATGGCCTCATGTTGCCGTCAATAATTCATGCCTCCTCAATAAATTACGTGTAGCCTCATGGCCTTTTTTCATAAACCCTACATTTCACACTTTGCCAGCAACAGGTTTGAACAAGTTCAGTCCTTCTTCTCGCTGGAGCTCGGAGAAGAATCCAGTGCAGAAGCCAGCTACAGCCTTACTAGCTTCTCCATGAGGCCAACCATTCCCTACTCTGGCCTCATTATCCCCCACTTCCATGTCCACAACCCAGCAGACACGACAAGAGATGAGCACAAACAGCATGCAACAGAGCCTTACTTCATTTCCTGCAACGGTACCGTCTACCCTGTTGACCACGAGCAGCTCCCTCCCTCTGCTAGTGCTTGGTCCCTCATGTCCCACCTCAATAGCTGCTGCTGGGAAGGCACCTTCGATTATCAGGGACAGTAGATTCAGCAGCAGCTGTCTAAGTCCAGCAGGTGCTATGCCTGGATATGGAGTACAGCCTGCTGCAGACATGATGTTGGGACTTGCCAGTAGAAAGAATGATGGTGCTGTCAGTGGTCATGAGAAGGACATGAGCTCATTGCCACTTACAAAGAGTGTGTGAGTGCATGCTTTGATATTGCTCTCCCTACCCAGAGCAACCACGCACTTGACAACCATATTTTGTCACAGGTCTTATGCAAAAGCTTTTGCACTCTTTGGTGCGGTGTACTCCTTCAACGAGTGTGTAATAGAGAAATTTAGGGCTAGACATGATCGTGTGAATCCAGCATTAGCAGGGTGCGCAACTGGGGCTATGCTGGCTTATTCAGGTATGGCACAGAGTGCACACCCTGGAAATATCACGGTGGAATAGTATGGTGTTTAATTTAGATCAGTTTCATGCACTACGTCATTTAATGAGACTCTCTTAGGGAGAGACCTTGTTGTGGGTGCTGACAGTACAACTAAAAGTGCATGCTTGCCTCAACCAGAGGTCGATCTTCGTGGAGAGGATGTTCCGCACAGCAGTGGTAGGGTTGAGAACATCATGAATAGATCTCGTGAAGCCAGGGATAGCAGTGCTGGGCTGCCGGGGAAAGCGGTGCTGGTGCTACTGTGCCTAGTGCTGCCGGTAGAGGGCGTAGGGAGGATGTGATGAGAGCTCTTCTGGGCGGCAGCAGCTTCAGCCAATTTAGTGCACAGAGCAGACTGGGGAGTGGACTGGAGGTGTCATTAGCAGGCGGGTTCAGGTCCCCCTCATCACACCTACTCAAGATGGCATCCATGCGGACACCAGTGTATGCAGGGATTGACATGAAGTTTGCTAGCAGGAGTGTGGGTAGCTCTTCAAAATCGCCGTTCTCGTCTGTTGTTTGGGAAACTGATGTTTGCACCTGAAATCATCGAAACACAGACATTTTTTGCGACTGGAGGTTTCGCTCACCTGGAAAATTCATTATGGCTGGAAGATTTGGTCTAACAGTTACCATGGCTTGTTGACAAGTCCTGGTGAAGATTCCACTCAGCGTGCAGCTTCCTTCTAGACTGCATGAAAGCTTTGCAATCCTGCACTAGGCCTAGATATGAGCCTGCAGTCTTCCTGTGTATTGACCGCTAGGTTGATAATACAAGTGTCATCGTCAGTCAACAAGGACTCCCCTGCTGCCCTCCTACAAACAACCCTTGTTGCACGCGTAAACGACCGCTGCAGCATCACAACCTTGTTTCGTTTCTTAATCATAGATTGAAATGTGACACATCATCTCTTGCCTTATGCATTATTGTTGCAGCAATAATTTGTTACCGGACTGTTGGACTTGTGTTCACCCAGCCTGATTGGTTATTGCAGTTGTCAGAATACCTCTGACTGCGCTGAAGGGTTTGAAAACTTCTGATTTTCTTGTCCTCGAGGACATTTTGTAATTGAGGTCATGGCATCTCGTTTGAGTAATGTAATCTTCCTGATTTCATAAATCCAGCAATTTCTTCATTTATTGAATAGATGACGAGGGAAGCAAATTTGGACCTGTATGACCCATCTGGTGTGGCAGTGCATTAGTCTGTATGTATTTAGTGCAGTGTGTATGATTCCTTACTAGCATGAACTATCCTGAATCAAGTACTACCGCTTTGAAATCACTGGTTCCTCAAGGGACCATCGCCAGCGGATTGTGTAATTTATTCTAGCTCACTATTTTTTTATATTTATCAGAACATGATATTGAAGAAATGTATCCTGTAGAACATTGCTGAACATCCAAAACATTCCTGTTATTTAGTTTCAGTGAAGTTAGTCCATGAAGGTTCTCACTGGTGCTACTTATTTAAATGACAAGGCTTGCAGTAAATCCCCTCATCACATTATTTATGCATCTCTTTTAACAGCAATACGAAGCTTCTACATAGAATAGAGCTTCTGTCGTGCATGCTGTGACTAAACCTGTGCTTCTTTACAAGTAACCTACTGATGCACATCACGTGTCATGAATCGCATGTCTCATAACCTAATATGTCTATAACTATTATGAGGAGCGACAAACTAGGGGCTAGTCCTGCCAGAGGCGCTAATCAGCAATAGGGAGCAAAGTATGGAAAGTAGGACAAAAGTTCTGGCCATTAAAATGGTTTGGGAGACCTGTTAAGCAGGAGCAATGCCTCCACTCTCTAGCTGTGACTCGAGGTACAGGAGTTTGTACATCATTTGAATCACTTCAGACTTGTCATATGGGATGATCTTGAAAACCAAGCGAGAGAGATCAGTCATACTGGCCTCATCGACTTGATTACTCTTCAGGAGTTTGTACCTGAAATGAAATGAGAGTGTTGGAGAAAAACTTGAAATTTTCTTTTTCTCATGGTTCCCTCCCTTGTACTCAAAAGAAAAGCTCAGTATTTAATAAAACTAGCGCAGAAGGATTCAAATAAAATGAAGCCATTCATGAATATTTTGAACACAGGGCTTTTCCGGTGAAACTATGGCAGCACAAAATGATGATGTAGATGAAAGTAACCATTTTATGTAAACAGCCATGCATTGTAGTGTCGATTCAGCTTGTACTCACAGTTGATTATATGCATCTTGACCGATCATGTCGAGACATGCAGCTTTCTGTATCATTAGGGCTGATCTCATGTGCTGTTCCCTCTGTTCACTCAACTGCCATTCTCCGTCCTCCCCTTCCACTTCCTCATCATAGTCTTCCTCATATTCTTCATCTTCTTCCGCACCCTCATCAGCAAACTGTGCAAAGGACATCACAGCCTGAGAGAATGAGCACATGGAGACACTTCCATGAAAGCCATGTTCAATGGCATATGGCAGCTCTCATGCGCTGAGCGCCCTTGAGAAAGATTCGCCAGCTTTATATTTGCAGAAATCTTGATATACATGTCTGCATACACCAGCTTCTCACCTCTTCCACTAGCCCAGCCTCCTCTGCAGCCGGCTCATCCTCATCATAGCTCCCATCTTCATGGTCAGACAAGTCCCGATAAGTCACTGGATTCACGTACGGGTTATTAGAGTCATCTTCATCGCCTCCTCCCTCCTCATCATCCATTAAACTTACTGCACCTGGTACACCAAGAACCAAACCATTTGCCAATGATTTGAAAAGCAACATGTCCAACAGCTGCGAGTTCAAAACCATTAATCACATAACCCATAACCCCCTTGTCAGATTGAAAAATGCGGCTCTGAGCACATATGAGAACATGCTGATTTCCAGAAGGGAGGCTTTCGACTCAACAGAAGCAAACAACACACTGAAGACATCCAAAAAATCATAATGACTGCCGTCAACTAAATCAAGCCAGTCGCAGTCTCTCCAGAAACTAGCACACTTACCCATTTTCTCTGTTATTTCTGCTGGTCTTGAACCAGCCTGTGGCTCCCCACTGCCAGCATCCTCCACTCTCCAGCTTGACTCCACTGCATCACCATCGGCTGGTGCAGCTCCTGCTAGGTCCCCAACTGTCACCTCTGCACCTGATACCTGCAACAGGACGGGTGTGCAGTGGAAACTTGAAAAACCATAACTGAACATGAGTGACCTCTCATGAAAGGGTTGGATTAAGACACAGTGTGTGATGCCACATTCAAGACCTCAGGGAGGAACACCAGCTTGAAATAATTTCTACATTCCCAAGTTCTTTAAGACCTCACAAACAATCTAAGTACAGCATTCATAATTCCAGGGTCCATACAAAATTACATAGGATCAGTAATTTAAAACTGATTTAAAACCTCTTCCTTAAAACCTTGTGGCGCACCGATACGTCGACCTGTGCCCGAGGTCTAGACACCATTGTGCTCCCAAAGACAAAGGCTTTATCTGTAGAGACTGCTTCGCTCCCAGAAGATGAAGGCACAGCATCTGTTGAGGCAGAAACCTCTGGAGAGGAGGCTTCAGGCTGAGGAGGAGCATCCATGTTGCCTACATGGGGAAATATGGAGGACAGGGAGGATTGCATGCATGTGGTACATGATGGTGTGTCATTACAAGCATGAGAGGACCTCATGAGAGCTCCACTGGACAGAAGCCATGAAGACGTCATATGTTTTGAAGATATGCAGTTGGATACTGTTCTGGAAGGAGTCTGAAGAAGGAGCCTCCATTATGATATTAAGAAGGGTCACTGCCCATGCGCAACAACATGCGGATCCTATCTTTTTTTAGTCTGATTTAAGTTACTCTAAATCAGCTTCCTTAACAAAGTGGCCAGCCCTGTCTGTCAAGGAAGGATGAGAAAAGATCACACAATCCTCCTGCGCTCTGTACAGGTTTTTGGATGTAATCTCAGTGCTAAAGCAGTGATCCTACCAATGACTGTAATCACATCCTACCAATGACTTTAATCACACCCTGCCCCACAAAGGGTTCACGAGTAGGGAGCTGCCTCACTGCCTGTACTGCCTCTGCTGCTTCCTTAGCAATACGGTGTTGGGGAGGAGGTGCTTCCACCCCTTCCTCTGCATGAGTATCCCACTCTTATTTTGGGTGACAGTGTATTTTTGTAAAACTAGAGTGAGGTAATCTCCTCCCTTCCTTCCTCCTAACCTGCAAACCTCCATCCTCTTACCTGAATATACATTTAGTCAACCTGTCTAATGTTCACAAGAATTTTCCTGTCAACCTACTTGGCTAATAAGATCTCACCTGCAACAGGCTTGGATCTTGCCGACATGATCCTCTACGTGTAGAAATACAGCAGATCATTTAGCTGTGGACTTGATGGTATAATGCGTTTTTTTACATCAGATGTAACGGCAGCCTACCAGGTCGAGACCTCGAATAACGGACTTCTGATCTTCCTTTCATGGCCCTAAAAATGTTGTCAGCCTGCCATAGCATCAACACACAGGGGGGGATCATCCTCACACCTTTAGGGTCAGCTTCTCCATCATTTCCATGATGGTCTGAGTGTCCATCATAGGAACCCCCAACTCCTCAGCTTTCTGCCTCAAATTAGGGAGCAGTAGAAGCTTGAATGTGGTAGGTCTTCGATTGGCATTCTACAGAATGGAGAGTCAGGACGAGAGGTGGCATGAGGAGAGGAAGAAATGTGTCCTTGGCTAGAAGTAGGGGTTCACTGTTTTATTTCTCAGTGGACAGAGCTTAAGGATTTGTATTTCACGATTAAGATGCTCGAAACAAATTGGTACCAGATGTCACCTCTATCCTATGCCTTAAATATCAACTAACCATAAATTTTAATGAGCACTTTTCCCTCATGATGTTCAGCATGATCTTTGACTGACCTGGGTCAAACATCGCTTAATGAGGTCGGATATGTCAGGTGAGTAGCCGGTCACAGGTGGAAACTTTCCTCTCAAGATCTTGAGGATGAGCGCGCCCTGATCAATCAAATTTCAAGCTTTTAGATGAAATGAAATGAAAGATCCAGGATACTACATTACTCCCCAGTGCTTTCCTTGTATAATGTAGTGAAGATCAGGACACATGACATTCTACTCGATGCACCAGCATTCTGAACCTGCATGTCATGTCAGAAGCTGAACAGAAGGCGACACAGATTAAATTCAAAGAAAAAAAGTTCTTAGCACCATTCACGCACAACTGAACCCTAAATTCCATGCATGGCGTCAAGCTGACCTGGTTGTCTGCATCAAATGGATGCCGCTGAGTGCAGCATTCATACAGAACCACACCTAAGGCCCACACATCTGATTTCTCATTGTATGGCTTGTCCTCACAAAGTTCCGGTGACAAGTAGTAAGGCGTGCCCACGATGGTTTTGGCAAAGTTTGTATTAGTGCTTAGGATCTGCAGCAGTGACAGCATGCAATCCTTATGATTGAGAGACAAACTTATAAATAGTTGAACAGCCTCTTGACCTAACACTTAACCTTAGCGACACCCATGTCCCCTAGCTTGACGTTCAAGCCATCATCAAGGAAGACATTCAGAGTCTTGATGTCACGATGCAGAATTTTTCGAGAGTGCATGTGGTTGAGACCCAACAGTATCTGCGCAGAATGATCAGCTAAGCGGAGATAATACAAGGTCGATGCGATCAAACAAATGCTACCTGACAGAACAGCTTCCATATCATGTCTTCTGGAAGGCGCTGTTTCTGCTTTTTTATGTAGTCATGCAGATTTCCGTTGCCTGCGTATTCTGTAATGATGTAGAGCTTCCCCTGATTCAAAGAAGCGTGTATGAGCATCGCAGCACCTGAGGTTACTCAAAACAATGGTAATCATGGTATCACCTTTTCTAGGAAAGAATCGTAGTACTTGATGATGTAGTCAGAGTCCAGGGAAGATAGCACGCGCGTTTCTCTAATGCACTCCTCTTGCTCCTGGATAAATTAATTTACACGAAAAGATTGTAATAATTGCATGTAAGTCGGCTGTGAATACAATCCTCACTTTTCGAGACATCCCTTGTAAATCGATTTCTTTCATGGCGTATATCATTCTGTCAACCTTTCTCACGACCTTGTAAACCACGCCATAGCTACCAGATCCGATTTTCTCTGCAATCATAGTATTGGAGTCAGGAGTTGATACCGAGATTGATAAAATTACTAAAGGTCGCTTGTAGCAGAGCCGCCCAAAAATTTGAAGACAATGTACTCTAAGGAGACATACTATTTACCAAGGACTTTGAAGTCCTCAAACGTGGAACGAGCCATGCAGATAGATGTTTAGGTAGCTTGTATGTATATAATTTAGTCCCGATACCACTATTGACGTTGAAAAGTACACATTCAAACAAAACCTAGCTGTGCAGGGAGAGACCTCAGCCAGTGAGAAGACACATTCTAGTTGATTTTTGAGATGAAACCTAATAGCATTGGACATGTTAAGATCGCCATGCGACAAGTATGAACTTATCCACCCTTCGTGACTACTTTCCTACTCTTCACGAGTTTGCCATCCTGCAAATTCTGCTATGGAGGTAGAAAGTGCTATCAATAAATATGAAGCCAGGCCAGCGGTGGCATTTGATCTAGAGGTGCTGAGTTACAAGATTAGGTTCAGGTTTTCTCTCTTGATATTCACATTTTGATGATCTATTTATAGGCCTATGTCAGTGCTTACACTGGTCATTCAAGAGCGGACAGGCTATTGTACATTGTGGAACATAGCAAAGGGAAAGAACTGGAGTTAGAAGCTCTGAAAATAGCTCACAATGATGTGAAGAAGGTAGAATTGAACTTTGAATAAATACATAGCTTAGCACTGCTCCTCACTTCAGCCTGTGTGCAGACGGAGAACACGCCAAGATATGACCACATAGTCAAAATGATTGATGGTCGACTAGGAGACGATTACAAATTGGATAGGTGGGTGGTGACAGAATCACTGTCTATCCCAATGTCTTGTACCTACGCACCTTGGACTGCTCATAGCAATTGAACATGAAAGTGACTGAGAGGCTGGTGTATCTTCTCTTTCGATGTTCAACATCATCACCATTCACCTTTTGAGTTTGAGGCTGTGAGGTCATCCTGAGCTGCCTGTCATGGGTTTAGGGTTTAAGGTTCTGGGTTCTGGGTTTAGGGTTTGTGCGTCATGAGTATTAGATGGTGCATACCTCTTTCCATCTGCACAGTGCATGGGTTGAGGCAGTGGATCGCAAGTGCTTGGCTCGACAGGAGAAGCTGGAGCAGGAGCTTACAGGTTCAAAGACAAACTTAATAAAGGAGTCCATTCGCATGGGCCACAATGACTTGGGGGACCTGCTGTACGAAAGAGGGGACTTGCAAGTAAGTTACTTGTGGAATATGCTTTGTATGTAACAGCATATATGCATGGTGTTACTTATGGAATATGCTTTGTATGTAACAGCATATATGCAAGGAGTTACTTTTGCCAGTGCTTTGTATTCAGACGGTAAATTTAACTTGCGGTAGGGGTACAAAACAGTTGGGGAAATACCACTTCTACAGGTTCTTCACAAAGCTGCCTTCCTGAATCCTGCAATTCAAATTGTGTTAATTTAATCCTCCTGTCGCTCGTCCAATTTCTCTCAGGGTGCCTTCAAGTGTTTTGTTCGCAGCAGGGATTACTGCACTACGTCACGGCATGTGGTTTCCATGTGTCTTAGTTCCATTCGCGTGGCAGTGGAGATGGCCAACTGGATGCATGTCCAGAACTATGTAGCAAAAGCTGAGCAGTCACCAGATGTTGGGGTGAGAGCACTTGATAGCAGTCACCAGATGTTGAGGTGAGAGCACTTCACCAGATGTTGGGGTGAGAGCACTTGATTGGCAAGGCATTAGCTCCCATGCATTCTTGCTGACCTGTGAGGCCATATCTGTGCCAAGAGGTCAATGGATGAGTGAAACATTGTAAAATCCAACCAAATGTATGAACTGCTTCTTTTTAGTATATTAGTAATGTCTATCATGTTGTATTTTTATCTCCATCCCCTCAATAGACGGACCCTGTGGTGATGGGGAAGATCCGGGCTGCAGCCGGGCTTTCATTCTTACAAACAAAGAAATACAAACAAGTGAGTAACTTATCCTCTATATTCAAGCCTCTGCCACTGCTCGCTTGATAGAGATAACCAGGAGCCTATGTATGTGAATGTAGCATAGGAGACTTCAATTAAGGCCTCCCACATGCAGCTGTGACTCTCAAGGAAAGAGGATACATTGTATGTGAATGTAAGATATGAGACTTCAATTAAGGCCTCCCACATGCAATTGTGACTCTCAAGGTAAGAGGATACAGTGCATGTGAATGTAAGATATGAGACTTCAATTAAGGCCTCCCACATGCAATTGTGACTCTCAAGGTAAGAGGATACAGTGCATGTGAAAGTAAGATATGAGACTTCAATTCAGGCCTCCCACATGCAATTGTGACTCTCAAGGTAAGGGGATTAAAGTGAAAGTCTTTGGTGAGCCTGGCTGCTTAAAACATCTTCGCCTGTCTTAGACTTCTTTTGTCGTGGACTTGACTGCTTTTAGTAGTCAATACCCATAGTTCTGTTTTTGTGACAGTACTATGACCTTCCAGCAAGTTCTATGTACTTGTCAAGTTGTGGCAGTACTATGACCTTCCAGCAAGTTCTATGTACTTGCCATGTTGTAACAGTACTATGACCTTCCAGCAAGTTCTATGTACTTGTCATGTTGTGGCAGTACTATGACCTTCCAGCCAGTTTTATGTACTTGTCATGTTGTGGCAGTACTATGACCTTCCAGCAAGTTCTATGTACTTGTCATGTTGTGGCAGTACTATGACCTTCCAGCAAGTTCTATGTACTTGTCATGTTGTGGCAGTACTATGACCTTCCAGCAAGTTCTATGTACTTGTCACATTGTGGCAGTACTATGACCTTCCAGCAAGTTCTATGTACATGCCGTGTGAAGTGAAAACCTTGCTGGTCATAAAGATTGACAGGTTGTCACCCTACGCACATTATTTTGCTGACAGGCAGCCAAGAAGTTTGTGGAGGTGAACCCTGAGCTGGGTACCAGTTACAATGATGTGCTGGCACCTCAAGATGTCGCAGTCTACGGTGGCTTATGCGCACTTGCAACTTTCAACAGGTGATGCTGACTGCTATCAATACCACTCACCTTCATCTCCATGTATGTATGTACAGCAAATTACCCTACTTTTCTCATGTTGAAGTGGAACCCAATACTCCTGCTTTATTGTGTCATTTTCTTGCTCTTTCCTTGTGACAGGACTGAGCTTCAGAGCCAGGTCATCACAAACATTGGCTTCAAAGAGTTTATAGAATTGGTTCCGGAGCTCAGAGACACCATCCGTGATTTCTACCACAGCCGCTATGCCGCTTGCTTGAGAGCGCTGGAGGTTCTGCGGCCCTCTCTGACTCTGGACTTGCACCTGGGAGCGCATGTAACATCTTTGTATGACCAGATCCGTGAGAGAGCAGTTATGCAGTACGTTTCACCCTTCATGTCTGTGGACCTCAACGCTATGGCGGTGGCGTTTAACACCTCTGTAGGGTAAGCTAGTTGTGAAAATTAGACATCAGGGGGCGAGCCCCTGTGACCTTGTTATTAATGGAGGGGCTGCTGTGTCCGGCTTGTCTAAGGATGTGACCTAAGACTGCATTGTATTCAGTAATTACTTGGATGAAAGCTTGGTTCAGAACATTTTCGAATTTTGAGAATGCTATAACTGCGTAACCGATATCTATGAATGAATGCAGCATTGTTTATTGCCTTCACTCAGAGCACTTGAGAAGGAGGTAGCTGGTCTGATCATGGATTCCAAGGTTCAGGCCCGCATAGACAGCCATCGGAAGATATTATTCGCAAGGCATGCAGATGTCAGAGGTCAGACTTACGCCCATGTTCTGAATGAAGGAGAAGCTTACTTAAGGGAGTCCAAGGTGGGCAGTCAAGAACTGATGTGGAGTATTTATCTGATAGGATTGGCGGTCAAAGCCTCTTATTGGAAGCGCCTAACATGATTGTGACGCCTTATGACCCTTAATATGAATGACTCCATTCAGCTTCCATTCAGCTTCCATGTAGAACAGCCTTGCTCTTGTATATCATTGATTAAGTAAGATGAGGGACTGCCACTGTTTGTTTTTTTGTCTTAGGAAATGTCATAGCACTGCCATAGCCAGACAATTTGATGTACTAGGAGTGATGGCTTATCCGTTTTTTTGTCTTTATTAGGCGATGCTGTTGAGGGCGAATCTGTTGCAGCATGACTTGATTCAAAGACCACCGCGCACTGGCGGAGGTGGTAGGAAGGGGGAGGTTGCCTTGAACCTTGGTGGGGTGATGGAGAAACCAGGCAGCATGATGCGAATGCCTGGGTGGATTGATAGTTAAAGCTGGTCGAGGAGATGTCATGGCATCATACAAATTCTCCGCAAATTGAGAAAAGAATGTAGCAATCCTAGAGTTGTCTCGAACATCCGCTATCACTAAATGAATATAGAACTGAGCACCGTTACATCTCACAAATGAGACAGTGGGTATGAGGCAGGATGACATGCCGAGGTTACCAAAAAGCACAAGGAAGAGATCAAAATGACTGGACACTACCGTGCTTTCATATGACTTGGAGACATGAGGAGCAGAGGGCATACTGAAGCTGGCCATTCAGAGTAAAAGGCTGGCATGTTATCAAGTCTTCTCAGGAGCCCAGCACCTCCTGTTTCCTTCTGTTCTGCTATCACTATGCATATTAAATGATCAGGCAGGCTTGACAGCACCAGCAGGCTCAGACTTCAAATAAGAATGAAGTAATTGCCTTTATTAAGCGTACTGGTATTCTGCCTTGTTGTGGATGACAAGTTTGTCATCCACGAAGTAGAAGCTGTCTGAGGTGTGGCCAAAGGGTGAAGAAATCTGAGGACAGGGAAAGGAGGAATGGATCATTAGCAAACCCTCACACTTTACCAACTACCTTTCTCATCAGGTTATAGCTTTCATCATTGATTTAGTGCCAGGTCAGAATAAAAAAGGTTAACAACTAATGAATCCTCCATGGGCTTCATAACTCACATATTCCTCAATTTGCTCATGGCTGTATTCTGGAACATCATAAATCTGCTCCCATGAATTGGTGCTGTCAGGGATGCAGAATCCAAAGGGGAAGTCATAAACCCTGACCAATTCACCCTGAACCGGTAAAGCATGACACCATCAGCAAATCCTAGTCAAAAGGTGCATGGTCAGGGGAACATTCACACCAAAATGGACATGCCTGCACGGGACTAATTGATCATAGAAGAAAAAGTATCCGCTTTAACGCACCTTGAAGTAATGCATTTCTACCATTCTGAAGTTGTTGGCTGGCAAAGTTCCAACAGAAAATGTGAGGCTGTGCAACCAACAAAAGCATATGTCACTAACTAGGTATAAGGTCAGAAAATTCATGATTCAGCAGACTGCATTATGGTGCATTATTGCTGATCTCAGTCACTTACAGTAGGGATAAGTACAGATCTCATTCATCATCTAATCTATTCTTATTCACTCTACTTACGCGGTTCTAATAGTCTTGAACGTTAAAAACTCCGCGGGGAATGTGTATCGAACTGAACGAAGGGGATCATCTCCAGGATAAACGGGATAAGCAGTTGGAGTTGAGCTCTGTAAAAAATCGAGATTGTGAGATGGCAGAGGATTCTAATGCAGGGAATTACTTACACTGTACACTGTCCGCCCTGATTCATAATCTTTAACTTCAAAAGCTTGAAATTGTATATCATATATGTTAGCTTCCAGAGGACACAAGTACCCTGTCAGAAAAGAATTCTGCTTTGTCTCCATAACGGTCAGAAGTACTGAAGCAAAGTTACCAGATACAGGCGTCTTGAAGTTTAAGACATCATCTGGAAGAATGCGTTGAAGCGTTGCGGACATCATGCACAGCCCTAACGAGTCCTGATATGCCGAGAGTCTAAATTCTAAAATTTAAAACCAGAATAAAATTAAATCACGTAGGTTTTGCAATGTTTTCAGTACAGATGATGTCGTGATCAAACATAAACTTCGGAGCTGCTTGTCCTCTAGGAAGTGAACACTGCTACAGGGTCGTTTTAATTCTTTTTCAGATTGTTCTCCATTTTCCCCAGGCAGAATTATTCCAAGCAAAATTAAAAGCAATTGCCTTCTGTGCTCTTAATATTTATGCAGCAGGTTCATCAGGCCTGTTGTTATGCACACATCAACACTTCCCAAAGCATATAATTTGCCTCCTATGTGATTGGTCGCAGAGGGCATAATCTGCAGGTGATTCTTCATCAGCTGGTTGTACCTATCAACTGTATTGCTGCCAGCTGGACTGGTACTTCTCATCCGCAGGTGATGAGATAGGAGAGCCGCATCGGCAACTCATGTTCCTTGTATTTAGCTTTTCTTTATCAGTCAACATCAATTCAAGCATTCAAAACTGGTAACGGATTTACCCGTAAACAGTAACATAACATTTATGTTACCAAAAAAAAAAGGTGTTAATTCATTATGCAGAAGATGGCACGATGTGTGCATGTCTGCTAAAATGATTAATCCGACATGTTAAACATGCGAGTCTACTATTTGAAGGATTACATCATCTACAATTGAGGTATGGCCACCATGTACAGCACATCAAAATACACACAGCACGCATTGACTAAAGCCAAAAGTCCTAAAACAATATTTGCGTGGCTACCGCCTACTCATCCTGTCATATTAATGCAAGAAGACATGTAAAGCTGTGAGCTTAATACCGTATGTGCCTTTCTCTTTCATATTCCAGACTGACTCTGGCCAGACCAGAACGTCAAACTTGACCGGCTATGGACAAAAAGAATATTATTTAGGGCTTTTAAGTTGAACATAAATTAGGGTCACGATGAGGAGGGAAGCATTAGGTATTTCAAAAACAGAACATACTTAATGAAAGATTAAAACCTTTCAAGCATGTTTTCGGGTAGCTTGTTATGTATATTTGAGAACAAACTTCATTTATATCATGGATAACATCTAGTGACCTGACATCGTACCTGATGATGGGGTCTGCTGGGTGGCCTGAACACAGCATTGATAGCTTTCACATTCTGCATCTTTGCACTTTCAAGGTCAGCTTGCATCATGTTCTCCTTCATTGCCATCGCATTATCTGACGACAGCAGCGCTGCAGAATGATGATGTGACTTGACAAAATTCACACAGTGTGCAGGATGATCACCATTGCGGTTTTCGACACTGCACTGCAGCATTTGTATTGAGTGATCTACAGTAGCAGCAGCAGCAGCAACGGTTGTAGACGGGGCGGGAGCAGAGACCAAAGGGACCACATGCTGCCGTCCGCTCTTCGTGGAGGTGATGGGCGTTAACAGATTCCAAGAGATCATGTCGTGGTCATGAGGTGCTTCAACAGTACTCCCTTGGCTGCCTTCATCCTTATCTACCTTGATCTGGCAGGACCTTCCAACTGTCTTGTTGTCAGTGCATGCTGCTCTACATTCTTGACAGCGTGATGATGGCAGCAGCTGAGATTGTAGAGAATGCGAGCCAATACTGCATACGGCAGAATCATAATCATGCCTCACTACCCCAACTGTTCTGGGATAACTAGCATCGTGGTTGGCATTAGCATGCTGCTTGCAACTGAGCGTCCGATCATTGTGGGAAGGGACCTGGTGGTTGTCCTTGCAATGTTCAGAATGCAGCATCGATTCACATTCATTGGATTGAAGCAGTGCAGATCGAAACATAGGCAGATGATGACAGCAGGAAGTACATTACGGCTGACTAGCCCATTATGATGTCGTACTTCTAGCATCGCAATGATGACTACCAGACGAGAATGAGGCACCAGGCGGTACACAATTAGTTGGTGCTGCTATCACACGGCTGTCAATTACCTCACAGCTTGATTGGATCACGCTACACATTCCTAGGCCTGTGTTGATGCTCCTGATTATGTTGCATATTGCTGATCTGGCTTACCTGATGAATGCCTAGTACTGTACTCAGCGTGAGGGGATGATGTAGGCGGCGATGGTTGGGAGGGGTGATGAACACTTCCGCACGCAAACTCACAGTCAAGGAATACGCAGATGAGGTGGCCTGTTTCGTAGCAACAATGGCATTGATTTCCCAGCTCAATCAAGACGCAATGATGAATCCGTAATCCGAACCCCGTATTATCCATCCGTAAATTACTGATGAATCCGAATCAGTAAATAAAACTTGTGTGCAAAGAGTACATCACTATACGCCCACATGTTATCGAAGAGTACATCACTGTACACCCACATGTTATCAAAGAGTACATCACTATACACCCACATGTTATCAAAGAGTACATCACTGTAGATCAGCATGTTATCAAAGAGTACATCACTGTAGATCAGCATGTTATCAAAGAGTACATCACTGTAGATCAGCATGTTATCATACATCTAACAGCCAAACTAGTAGTGTTTTCCTAGCACACCATTCACTTCCTAGATGCATTCACTGACTACACACATTCAGCTCATCAAGTAGACGCATATCAAAGCGGCAGTACTCAGAGTCAGACTTAACATTAAGACTCAATGCAGACACAACATATTTGTCATCATACCAGTAGCTGTTTTCCACCCGGCAGCATTGAAGGTGGTTCTGTCAAATTCAGGTTGTAACCCGCCTTGGCTGTAGTCAGAACCTTCCTGGCAGCAGCGTCCAGCGCAACAGCCACATTCTGCAACGTGTTATCCCTTTTTTCCAGGCATTCCAGACGAAGAGACCACTTTGGTTTGTTTCCTCTGTCAGAGTATGCATACCTAGCAGCGGAAGATGAAGGCAACGAAGGGAACAGTGCGCAGCCTGTAGCTCAGCAAGTATACAGCATTATATTTCTAACTGATATTCATGGTAGCAGGATACTAAGCAGCAATATCAACTTCAGAAAGAGGACAGCAGAGCACCCTATTCTCACCATTCAGACATGCCATACGGTGCCTTCATATTTTTTAGCAGAAAGCAAAATGGTCTCCAGGTAGCAGTAGCTGTGACAGGTGGAGCTGCATAGTAGTTAGGCCTCAGCATCTGATCATGGGTTACCGATCTACTACCAACTAATGTGGCCCTGTCAGTAGGCTTGATCATTGATGTTGCTGCCTCTTGAGGTGTACTGCTAATGCTGCCTGTGTTTCATTATGTTGTGAGGGAGCCATCACATTCAATTATGGAATCATGATATCGCTATTGAATGATGATTGTTTGCCTGCTTTATGTCACTTTTGAGTACCTAGATACAAATGTCAGGATCAAAAGCAGAAATGGCAGCAGGTTCCGTATTGATGAAACGAGACCATGATGACCTCAGTGCCTGCCGGTGATGAGCTAGTGTACACCTCTGGAGTGCTCATAATGCTCAGTACTGCTGACTTTAAGCCATGCTATAATTGCACTGCAGGTACCTAGTGAATAGTACTCATTGACCATACACTATTGATTGTGCTCTCTGAGTCTAGAAGGCCCAGAGTGTGTTCTGATGATGACCCTGATATATACATTATATCAAGATGTAATCACTGATAAAATAGCGGGTATATCATAACTGCTACTTAAGCCCAAGTACCCACACTTTGTACCGCAGCAGAGTAGCCAGTTGCTATACTACTAGATGATGTTCTTTATGAGGCCCTGTTGGGCAATGCTTGTAATTCTCATCATTGCTATTACCTTCATGGCGGCATACAGTAGCGGCAGCAGCAGCATCATAGACGATCTCCCGCTGCTCAAGCCAATTCATAGATTTTCGCGTATGAACATGAGGACCCTGGCATCATAACAGGAAACAGGCAGCAGCAGGGAGCCTAATGAAGCTGACACTGCAGCAGCAGGGAGCCTAATGAAGCTGACACTGCAGCAGCAGGGAGCCTAATGAAGCTGAAACTGCAGCAGCAGGGAGCCTAAAGAAGCTGAAACTGCAGCAGCAGGGAGCCTAATGAAGCTGAAACTGCAGCGGCAGGGAGCCTAAAGAAGCTGACACTGCAGCAGAAGGGAGCCTAATGAAGCTGACACTGCAGCAGCAGGGAGCCTAATGAAGCTGACACTGCAGCGGCAGGGAGCCTAAAGAAGCTGACATTGCAGCAGCAGGGAGCCTAATGAAGCTGACACTGCAGCAGAAGGGGGCCTAATGAAGCTGATACTGCAGCAGCAGGGAGCCTAAAGAAGCTGACACAGCAGCAGCAGGGAGCCTAATGAAGCTGACACTGCAGCAGAAGGGAGCCTAAAGAAGCTAAAGAAGCTGACATTGCAGCAGCAGGGAGCCTAAAGAAGCTGACACGGCTGATTATAATTTAGATGGCTGCACTAGGCACCTGCTGCTGGTGAGCATAGTTATGAGGACAGAGTCGAGGCAGGTAGCAAGGTGATGATCATTACCTGCACTTTCTGGATATGATGATCATAGTTACCTGCAATATCTGGATGGCATGTTCAAGGCTGAGCAGATCATAGCCAGGGTGTTGAGCCATCACCAGGGTAAGCAAATCGTGCTGACTAGTGGGACGTGGAGATGACTTTCTCCCTGTGCGACCACCACCAGAACGACTGGTAGTGCTGCTGCTAGCATAGTCATCGGCAGGCGGCACATGGGAGGGCACTGCTTCAGCAATATTTGTCCATAGCTGATTGGGATCAGATAAGGCTTGTTTAGGAGATTCAATCACATTCCCAGGTCTGACCATGAAGGGAGTTCCAATGCAAGACAGGAGGCCTGAGAAGGAGAGTTAAGTAGCAGGTGATGAGGTGCCCATATTAATACGCCTGAAATATGCATCACCTGGCATGATATTCCTGCTGTTTCAGGAGTCATCAATCAGGTAATGCATTACATACGAGGAGAAGAACCTTGATTGACGACAGACTTTTTAACTTCATAGAAAAAGAGACATTAACAATCTGTACATCAATATGCAGATGATTACTAACTACAGCGATTAGGGTTTAGGGTTTAGGGTTTAGGTGATTTTAGTATCATACGCACTGTGAGCTGCCAACACCAACAACAGTAGATTTCATTTGTTATACCTGTGCACGTGGGTGCAATAGATGTCAGGTGTAACAAGAGGTCCCATGAGAGCTTTAAGTGGTTGCCAAGAGGGGCATCTGACACCGCCTGCACAGCCTCATCAACAACGACACCAATAATATCACAGCCTCATCAACAACGACACCAATAATATCACAGCCTCATCAACAACGACACCAATAATATCACAGCCTCATCAACAACGACACCAATAATATCACAGCCTCATCAACAACGACACCAATAATATCACAGCCTCATCAACAACGACACCAATAATATCACAGCCTCATCAACAACGACACCAATAATATCACAGCCTCATCAACAACGACACCAATAATATTGGTACAAGTTGAGCAGCAGGTTTAATACGTCATCATTGATATGCTACTATGAGCAGGCCTTGAGACCTGTAAGTACTGTCAGCTGTTACTATGTTCAGTCATAACCTGATATGAACATAAGATTATAGATGAGATAACTATACAGAGGTGTAAAGCAAGCACTAGTTAGCAGTAGCAGGCCTCCTCACCATTGATGTGGCTGGTAAATGACCAGCAGCAGCAACAGCAGCAGCAGAGGCAGCAGAGGCATACGCACGCCTCATCAGCTCACGGTACACTCCTAGCAAGCCTTCAGCATCTGCTAGGGCTCTGCAGTCCCAAAAGCATCATGGGAATTGTCGCTTTGATGAAGAAGAAAAAATCGTCCTAAATCGTCTCTTTTTAATTAGTATAAAGCAGATGTAGATGGGTAGGAATGGCTTTGTCACTTATGATGACAGCAAAATCGTAATTTGTCTCTATCATGCATTACTTGTGTAAAAGCAGACAACACCACTGAAGCAAACCAGCACCGCTGAAGATAAGACAGCAAGTTTCAATGTATTTAAAGTAATATCTAGATAGTTTCTAGATGAGCTCCCCAGTGCTACCTGTGTGTGCTCTGTGACTGTGGCAGACCAAAGCGCTCCCTTAGATCCTGCTGCCCAAATCCTGGCTTCTCATCACCTTCCTTATCATTACTCACATCCCTAGCTACCAAAGCCTGCAGAAACAGCAGCCATTAGCACAAGATGGTGCAAGCAGCTTCATTTTAGGACAATAAACAGTCTAGTAGCTAGTTAGTGCTACAGTTGGCGGGTGAAAGTCTCTTATAAGTCTCTTTCACCACATCAGCCGCTCAGTAGAGTAAGATGCGTTTTCAAGCCATTTATTACAAGCTGCATGGTCTGAGGTTAATTGCAAAGATGAATGAGCAGAGGACCTGTGGCATGAGATACTTACTCTTGCAAGTGGAAGAGTATCCAGATACATCCACGAAGACGGTATCTGAACACCCACCCTTTCACACTCGTACTGGAGCATCTGCAAATGCCAATGTAAGCAGTACAGAAGTTCAGACAATGCAACATGCGCAAACACTAACTAGCTGCTTGCGGTAAGCAGGTCGTGAAGACATTAGTGTACATATGTGATATGTACAAGACCAGTGGTAGTCAATAGAATTATATGAATGCATGAAAGGTCAGAGTCCACATATGTCCTCCTGATCAACAGTTCAGATAGTTCAAAATGGAATTAGTATTGTTACTGCAGCATTAAATATCAAGTAGGCAGCAGCAATTAATTAGTATTGTTACTATAACTACAAAGCAGCATTAAATATCAAGTAGGCAGCAGCACTCAATTGCAGTATTGCTTCATCTATTGTCTTTGAGAGCCGCGAGTAGTTCTGCAACTTTCAAATCCAGAATACTAGAGGATGACTAATAAGAAGATGTGCATGATAACTAGATCATGATAAGAAGATGTGCATGATAACTAGATCATGATAAGAAGATGTGCATAATAACTAGATCATGATAAGAAGATGTGCATGATAACTAGATCATGATAAGAAGACGTGCATAGTAACTAGATCATGATTAGCTAATGAGGTTGAGGCAGCAGTAATCTTCAACAGTAATACAGTAGATATTATGTACTGTACAGGCAGAAGAATTCATACTCATCATAAAGGTGGTTCATACTCATCACTATGAAGGTGGTTCATACTCATCATGAAGGTGGTTCATACTCATCATGATGGTGGTTCATGCTCATCATGATGGGGCACAACATATGAAAAAATAGCTTCTGGATTAGCTTGTCGTGCGTCATCATGTCAGGTCTAAACATTTACTACCTTGAAGTCAAACCTAACACCATTATGTGCCACAACCACCACTTGACTGCCACGCCTGCTGCTTCCACCTGTGGTAGTAGTACCAAACTGGCTGCCATGATTACCCCGGATCACCATTTTTGATGATATACGCATCTCATCAGATGTTTGTAGGATTTTGGAAGCTCCATCTTGGCCGTCGCAACACTCCTCCACAAACTGGATCAAATTCTGCATGACCTCTTCAAAAGCAGGCTTGCCCTTGCAATCTTTTGCTGTTATTCCTACATCAGGTGTTGCCAAGTTTCCAGCAAGTTCAAGAAAGAAATACAGAGCATTGCATTGACCTAGAATTGTAAACAATTTTGTGTGAAATAATCTCGTCATATAATGAATCTGGATCAAAAAAAAGGATAACAGGGGACCCAGAATAGTACTGAGCTGGGATGAGATTGTTCTGCCAAGAAGTTAATTCCAAGATGTAAGATCGCCCTAATTCAGCTACACAGATACCATGGACAGCCGCAGCCGCAGCGCCAGACCACCCTAAATTCTTCATCTGAGGGTTCACCAGAGTACTGAATGACCTGTGTAGCGCTCAAGTGATACAAAATAAGTTGATTATGAAAGGTATGGGATGTGCCATGCAATCAGGGAAAACAAGTAGGGTGTAATACTCGTTACATATGAACAACTGGCAGCAGTAGTAGTAGTGATGGCTGCCGCAAGAGGAAATGAGCTACTGTGGCATCATGCATCAGTCTGAATTATGCCAAGAATAATGAATAAGTACTTTTAGGTTACCAATATCGGCCTGCTTTACCTTCCAGCCTGTACATCCACAAGAGCTGAACATAAGCACTATTAGGTTAACAATATCTGCCTGCTTTACCTTCCAGTCTGTACATCCACAATTGCTATCTCCAGAATCCTGGTTGAGCGTTTCACAAAGCCAGAGGTCTCTAAATCTAAGGAGAACACTCGAAAGTCATCATTCCCAACGTTATTGATTGAGACCTGCTCAGCAGCTGCTGCTGAGACTGCAGGGCTAGCAGTAGACTTTGGTCCTGATTGTGATGTGAATACTGCTACTGGAGCTGCTGCACCTGAGGCTGCAGGAAGTGGTCTTGATTTTGGGACACTACATCTTTTAGCAACCACAGCGGTTGGTTGATGTTGGCCAGCTGCTACTGCCCCTGATGATGATGTGAATGTTACTGGGTCACCAGTCTTAGAGATGCTCTGATATAGATCCTCATTGCTTGTGGATGCTTCTTGATATATGGACATAATTGTTGCAGATGATACAGATGACAAATTGGCGGGAGCAGAGTTATGAGTTTGACCTTCGTTTTTACCTCTGTCCCTGACTGAGAGATCAGCAAAGCTCATTTCAATACTGTCGCTTAGATGAGGGAGCTCAGCAGTTGAAAGGAGATCACCCTTCATTCTGCGGGGCTTTCTTACAGGGTCCGGATTGATGCGTAGTTGATTCACTGTCTGTGGCCACCCAGGAGCATCATCCTCATCATTAAATGGCCCAAATACAGGAGGTGCACAAGTCTTAACTGGTGTAGGCTGTGATAAGTCAATAAATGGAGTAGACGTATCCCCTGGTGCAGATGTAATCCGTGGATGATGTATCTCACAGGGAGAAGCTGATTGTGTTGCTTGTGATGCAGTGGGTTGCGTATTGGTCTGCTTTTTACTTGGAGGTCTTCCTCGTCTAGCAGGTTGTACAGGATGAGCTGTAGAATCAATTGAAGTCACGTCTTGATGCGAGGAGGTATTCATGACTTCAGTGTGGCTGGCATCTTGCTGCGATCGACCTGCCAGAGATTGCTGGACTTCATCTGCAGCTGCATTTTCCTTCCTCAAAGTCACGGAGTTGCTTGGTGCCGTGGACGTAGAAACTGAATAGTTTGAAATTCCAATGACGTCATCAGAAGTACCCTCTTGAGCACGGGACTTCGGCGCTCTATCCCTGAATAGATTGATCCTCTTCTCAGTGAACGCGTTCGATGTTGAGTGCGCTGTTGTCGAAGCAGGTGGCAAGACCGTATCATCAGCAGGGAGAGATATCCTGGCGCAGATCTCTGCACGTTGGAGGCCTGTCTCATTTTTTGATATTGTGGAAAATGATTGCCAATAATCTTTCCCACCACTCTGTCTAAAGCCAGACATATTCACATTAATGGCATTGTTTAACTTCCTCGACGTAGGAGATGTAAAGTGGTCACAGGAGGTTTTGGCCATTCTCCACAGCATTCTAAACCATGTTCGTAAAAAAGCAATACCTCCTCCCACAAAACTAAAGAAGGGTTCTTTTTACATTTGAAGGTTCACACTAGAGGATCCTTAGGGATTACACAAAGAACTTTGCAACAAGCTTATGGAATATAGTCAAGTAGATGCTTTAGCTGTTCAGCAGGCAGCCTGTCGTGGGCGTCTGTGTTCTTCGCCCTCGGGCTTAGACTTGAGACATTTCCCTGTTTACCACACAGTCGAATGTTTCACATTGATAATAGTATTTTTTCTTGGGACTTGGTGGATTGCCTACACGCTGTTGCATGAAACGACAGGGACACGGAAGAGATGTGTGGGTGCTGTACTGCTTTCCATATTGTACTTAGCTTTGGTCTGTCATTGCATTCCATGGAACCCTTACTGGATCCGAGAGCTCCATGTCATGGTTTGGGTGGTATCCTCTTGGAAACTACTGGACCTAGCTCTCCTCAGAGAAGGAGAGGCCCTGGAGCGACCATGGATACATTTCATTGGATATGATGCTATAAGCTTACGCCCAGCACTCAGGCCCTCTGAGGAGTCCCAAAAAGGCCTGCACATTCAGGATCAGCAAAAGGTGACAAAAACAACCAAAAACAACCAAAAAGTGTAGTCTGTAATATTGTGAAGATGAAACAAGGCAGTATTCCTACACCCGCAAAGCCCTTTACAATAATTTGAAGCACAGGCAATTTCTCAAGAACCTCTGATGCTGTTTACCATATCCTTGATAATGAACTCTTCTAATCCAGGCTAACATTTCAAAGGAAGCACAGTGCAATTCATCAGAGGCATCTGGCACCTTTGCCTTCTGGTCATATTTTCAATCTGAGGTTATAAAACGGCTTACTGCAGCCGCTCCTGTGCTGGGTCTAGCCTTTGTGCAATACCTGGGGGTTGAGGTATTGCAGTTTGGAGACTTGCGTAACAGTGGTTGAAGTGCAGGGTCCCAGCCAAATGTGAAGCCTTGTTGATCGGAAAGTTATGCAACAGAAGTGGATGATGTAGTAGGGCTGTATGCTGTGCCCCTGGAAATGATGCAGTAGGGCTGTATACTGTGCCCTGGAAATGATGCAGTAGGGCTGTATACTGTGCCCTGGAAATGATATAGTAGGGCTGTATGCTGTGCCCCTGGAAATGATGCAGTAGGGCTGTATGCTGTGCCCCTGGAAATGATGCAGTAGGGCTGTATGCTGTGCCCTGGAAATGAT